>JANAVB010009200.1:26911494-27056494 GCA_029216955.1 Iris pallida
GGTTTTTGAATTGATTTCCTGAAAAATCCAGTTGAGTATATTCGAATCTATTTGAAGGGCCTTGTAGGTATATAGGCTACGCATAAGAATTTTCCGATCGAACTTTCATGGAGTAATGAGGATGAAAACTCACCTTGAAGTGAGCGACGACACAGCCGAACTGCTGTATACTACTGCTGGTGCTGTCGCACGTTTGGCCGACGGTCGGCCACCACGGCGGCGGCGTGGTAGCTGCACACGCGTATGGTGCCATGGCGGCACTGGGTAAGGTTGAGAATTAGGGTTTTCGTCCTCGAGTATCACCCTCTCGATATATATACTCGGTTGTGCTGTGAATAGGGGGTGGGGTCGGCTGAAACTGAGAGGGGAGGGGGTGCTCTGTATCAGCTGTGGGAAATAAAGGTGTCATGACCCGCACCTATTGTGAGGGTACGAGAACGTAACAACGCCCAGCCTACGCCGCAGTATCGGCGGTAGAACGATGTCCTAGGTCACAACATCTAACAATATATATCTAAACAGTTATACTCCCCGAATGGGGGTGACATAGCAGTAAAACTCAATCACAACTAAGGAAGAGATAGCACGATATGAAATAGAACTCAAAGAAATAAATAGATAAAATAGTCTAAGATAATCCCAGCAATATCCAGAAGTACATGGTCTCAGATACAGAATGAAAGAATATATACAACTCTGAACTCCAAATATAGTCTAGCTAAAATATGTCTCAAGACTGCATAAAGTAAGATAAGCCTAACTAATCTAGTCTAGGCAATCGGGGTGATATCCTCAGCTAGAGCTGGGTCCTCCTGAGGGTCCAGCTCGCAGGTGTCATCTAAGGCTGCCCCGTAGTAAGTGTCCAGGCAAGCTCCTCCTCGTCCTCTCTAATATTTTCAACATGTCCAGTCAGGACAGGAGCGAGTACAGTACATCTTAACAGTTCATAGCAGGTTAGAAGATATAATCATGCAGTAAAGTAAGATACAAGTACTGAAAGAAGTGGTATGTAAACAGAGAGAGAAAGCTGTAAGAGAATATCTACTATAAATAGAGAACTATCATGTGACTAGTGAGTCAGAGTACAACATAGACATGTAAATAGCATAGGAGATTCTAATAAGACACTATGGAAGAGATTCTGATAAGATACTACTTGGATATTATTCACATGTCCATTTCTACTCCCCCGTACCCCCAATCAATACACAAGGATCCAGCCAGGTTATGTTATGATTCCATGCAAGGCCCCCGAAGGGTGATACATGGATGCCCATAAATGGTTGATTCTAGGAGATTCTAGGATACCCGGTGAATGTGATAAGAGATTCTAGGAGACTCTGCGATCATAAGAGTATATGTCGCAAGTGATCAAAGAACCAGTGAAGCATAGTGATACGCCATGTAAGTGAAACGCACAGAATATGAAGTACCCGATGCTCCCTAAGGATAACATCTCAAGAAGGGATCCATATAGTACCAATCTGTGTGACCATCGTGATAGCACAAGTAAAGTAATCTACTGCAGGAAATAGTTTTAAGCATGATATGAAATGATCAGAGAATGTACTCGCCTGTATCTGAGTGTCCAATATGAAACGTACTGTCCAAGGAGTGGTGTTTGGCTCCTAATCAGAACAGCACAAGTCACAACAAGTCCAAAATAGTAAAATGGAGTCCTACTATGCATTCTACATGATTCTAGGTCAATCTAGGCCAAAGTCAACTCTTGGTCAACTTTAGTCAACCCTAGAAGTCAAACTAGGTCAACCAAGTCTAATTAAGTCTAAACTAGGCTATTTAGTCTACACTAGCTAGCACAATCCTAACAAGGCTTTGCAAGCCAAACAAACAACCACACATCATAGGCAACCTCATATTAAATTACCTTGGCCACATTAGCTAATTTTATCTTACACATCATCCAAGTATCCATTACACCTATGCATATACAACATTATATATAGATTCATACATTGAGTTAACATTATGTATACCTAGGCTAAGTACTATATATACATATAGATATACATCTCTCAAGTACATATATTTATACAATACATAAACATTGCACACACCACATATAAATATTCATATATAACATATATATATACATGAGCATATGGAGAGGGAAGCATGTATGTGTGGTGGGAGTTGCAACTGTGACAGGAAATGCAATAGTAAAGAGAGAAGAAAAGTGTGTGTGTGTGTATACTTTGTGTGTACAGTGAGTGAGAATTGCAATGTGTATGTGTGTGTGTGTGCCACATGAAGGCTGTGACTGAAACATGTGAAAAGTAGTGTGGTGAAGACATGTAACAAGTGCAGGAACATAAAACAGTGACAAAACAGACCCCCTGTTCTCAGGTTTAACTAAACAAAACAGTCCACTTCATCAGTTAATTCAACATGGGAAACACCCAACATCAAACTCAGAATTCCATCTCAATACAAAATCAGTTTTATACAAATCTCAGGTTTGAACTCATGTGAAACTTTAGTTGACAATGAAGCTTAGCTATAGGCTAAATCGAAAAGGAAGCAATTAATGAAAAAATGAAAACCCAACCCATGCCCAGGTTTTAAACCTATATTCAGAATTCAGAACAACAATGCAACTATGTCTGGTAATCTCAGGTTTAACATGATTTCTAACAGGATATGCAACATTACATGTCACATTAAAAAAAAACTTAGACAGTCCCCAATGAAGTTCCCAGATTTGAGCCCCAAAACCCCATCATTTCAACTCCAACTTGACACACAGGCAGATGACAAATAGGAGCATAGGTTAGAGTTATAAAACCTATATTAATCAGTGATTAACAGGTTAATCCATCAAACAAAACTCAACCTTGAAAACTGGAGAAGTAACAGAATTTCAATATCAGTTAACATTGGTTAAATGAGAATTTGAATAGGAAAAATTAACAAATCATGAATCTAATGGTTAGTAATTGAAAACAACCCTTGTGAACAAGCCCCACAAATCACTTCGTGTCACCCAAGGCCTGACACGTCGTGTCCAAATGCACAGAATATAAAAACACATACACAGTGCACTGTCTCGTGCACTTGTGTCGTGTGCACGACATAAGACACGAGGGAGTCTTGTGGTCACCCTCATAGGTAGCCCACCTATAGGGCTACCACATAGGCCCATTGGCCAGTGTCCACAACGTGTCAGTGTCGGACACGAGGCCCGTATCAGTGGCAAAATAGCTCGTGTGCACAGACACTGCAAAACACGTGCACAGCTGATTTCTCTCTCGATACGACACGGGGACACATAGGACTTGACACATGGCATGTCAGCCAGTGCCCCATGGCTCGTGTCGAGTTTCGTGTCAAACAAATGTGTGTCGTGTCCGCTACAGACCCCGATAGGCAGGGAAGCACTGTAGCGGTGCGCGCGGTCGTGCACGCGCGTGTCCAAGCCGTGAATCCGACACAAAACGACACTGATACTACCACAGCAGATCAAAAATGCATAAACAATCATGAAACTAAATTTCCTATTCAAAAGCATCCTAGAAACTAGGTCGAAAGGTTTATTGGGGCATTTAGTCAAACACATAGGATTAGTGACTGATACGTGTCCGATACGGACACGTACAGTGCTCAAAACCTAGGGTTACCTATTCCTACAGCTAGGTTAGGCCTAGGGGTCCCTAGATGTGGAATAATAACAGAGTTTCATTGAGTATTAAGGAAGTTACCTATGGTTGCACAATCCTCAAAAAGACCCAATAGAGAATGGTTCTCCAAGCTTCAAAACTCCCTCAAATTGTCCCAAACCTGTGATGTGACTCCACAATCAATAGAGGAATAGTATTTAGAGTGCTATAGAGGAAACTCCAATGAAAATGGATCTACATTGAATGATCTATGGAGAAATGAAGTGTAGGCTTACCTTGTCTTGAGGAAAGAATCATAAACTATTGGAAGGAGACTCAAATCCCCAAAATGATATTATATAGGAAGGGAGGACAAGCCTTGGCCGGCCACTAGGTTTAGGTTAGGGTTTCTAGGTGGTATCCTATGGCTAGGAATGAATCAAGGGGTATTGAGTGGTCTAGAACAAAGGGTTGTTTCCTAGTCTTAAACAAACTCACTTAAACTTAACTAACTTGACTTAAACCATAATCCAACCCATCTAATTCTCCAAATGGCTAACTAAAATTAGCTATGACCAAACTAGGTTAGGTCCAATCTGGGTTAGGCTAAACAAACCACTCTGGCAACAATTTAAATAAGATTTAATCACACCATTAAAATAATCATTAAAATTCCTAAATAAAATATATGAAATTCAAATAAATTCTAATAAATTCAAATAACCCCAAAAATGACAAAAATACCCTCATACTAGAAATATGGTAGTGACAAATCTACCCTTCTTAAAAGAATTTTGTCCTCGAAATTGAAACACGAAATACAACTGATGAGAATGATAGAAAGCATACCTCAAGGTCCAAAAAGATAAGGGTAGCGCTCGCGTATCTCATCCTCCCGCTCCCAGGTAGACTCTCCTTGAGAATGATGCCTCCATGCGACGCGCACCAAGGGTATCACCTGGTTCCTCAGAACCTTCTCCCGTCGATCCAGAATCTTCACTGGCTGCTCTGGATAGCTGAGAGAAGCCCAACCTCTATCTCCGAATGATCGAGCACATGGCTAGGGTCAGCCACGTACCATCTCAACTGTAATACATGGAATACGTTGTGGACCCCCACAAGTGCAGGCGGCAAGTCTAGCCTGTAAGCCACGTCACCGACTCTTCCGCTAATAACGAAAGGGCCGATAAAGCGCGGGCTAAGCTTCCCGCCTCCACAAAAACGTATCGTACCACGAGTCAGAGATATCCTCAAGAAAACCTAGTCTCCGACCTAATCACAAGCAAGGTCTCAATTAATTATAATAAACAAACATAATCAAAATTATAAACAACAACCTAAATCTAATCCTACTCTAATCTGTACCTCAAACTCCAAGGGCCTCTCGTGGCTATCGGCCCAGTGCCGATGTCTGTCTTGCGCCATACGAAGTCTATCCCTGATGAGCTTCACCTTCTCGGTCGCATCAACAACCATCTCTGGCCCCAGTAAAGCTCGCTCACCAACATCATCCCAGGATAAGGGTGTACGGCACCTACGCCCGTACAGAGCCTCAAAAGGTGACATCTCAATGCTGGCCTGGAAACTATTGTTGTAGGCAAACTCCACCAAATAAAGATGATCCTCCCAGGAACCTCCAAAGTCTAGGACGCACGTCCGCAGCATATCCTCAAGGGTCTGAATAGTCCGCTCTGACTGTCCGTTCGTCTGGGGGTGGTATGCAGTACTAAACTTGAGCTGAGTGCCCAAGCTGGTCTGCAGACTCCTCCAGAAATGGAAAGTAAAACGGCTATCCCGATCTGAGACGATGCTGACCGGAACTCCGTAGATCCTGACTATTTACCGCATATACAACTCCGCCAGCCTTTCTGTAGACGTACCCACCTTGAATGGCAAAAAGTGGGCCGATTTGGTCAACCTATCAACGATGACCCAAATCGCGTCTTTTCCTCCTAGAGTACGCGGCAATCCTGAAACGAAGTCCATAGTGATATGCTCCCATTTCCACTCGGGAATGGGCAGCGGCTGCAACAATCCACCGGGCCTCTGTCTCTCTGCCTTGACCTGCTGACAGACCAAACACCTAGCCACGAAATAAGCCACCTCCCACTTCATTCCTGACCACCATACATGCTTCCGCAGATCTCGGTACATCTTGTTGGCACCCGGGTGTATAGAGTACTGAGATCTGTGGGCCTCTTGCATAACCTGCTCTCTGAGATCTCCGCTGGGCACACATAACCTGAAACCGTGCCTCAGGGCACCATCTTCTGCAAGTGAAAACTCAGTATCCCCAACTCCTATACTGATCTGCTTTCTGATACACTGTAGAGCCACATCCTCGAGCTGGGCTGCCTTGATCCTGTCTATCAAGTCCGACTGAATCTGCATCCCCCATAGCTGCATCTGTACTCCGGACACGATCACCTCAATCCCAAGGCTCTTCAAGTCTGCAAGCAAGTGCCGATCCATGGTCAAACACATGGCTGTCGGATACCTACTCAAGGCATCGACAACCACGTTGGCCTTCTCTGGGTGATACTGAAGTAGGATGTCAAAATCCTTCATCAACTCCAGCCATCTGTGCTGTCTCATGTTCAACTCCTTCTGAGTGAACACATACTTTAAGCTCTTGTGATCTGTGAAGATCTCCACCCTCTCACCATACAGATAATGCATCCACAGCTTCAATACAAAAATCACTGCTGCCAGCTCCAGGTCATGGGTAGGGTAGTTCTTCTCATGGGGACGCAATTGCCTGGAAGCATAGGCAATTACCTTCTCGTGCTGCTGCAACACACAACCCAGCCCCTTTCCTGAAGCATCACTATAAATAGTGAATCCACCTGATCCTGAAGGCAACGTCAGAATCGGAGCCGTCGTAAGCCGCTTCTTCAACTCATCAAAAGCTGCCTGACACTCCTCTGACCAAACATACTCAGCATCCTTCCGGGTCAACCGTGTCAACGGCTCTGCAACCCGGGAGAAATCCTGCACGAATCTCCGATAGTATCCTGCCAGCCCCAGGAAACTCCTGATCTCTGCAACTGAAGTCGGCGCTGTCCATGTCTCAACTGCTACAATCTTCTTGTGGTCAACTGAGATGCCATCTCCAGTCACCACATGTCCCAAGAAGTCCACCCGATCCAGAAAGAACTCACACTTGGAGAGCTTCCCGTAAAGCTGCTCCTTCCTGAGAGTCTCCAGCACGATCCTCAAATGCTCCTCGTGTTCCTCCTCAGTCTTAGAATATATCAAGATATCGTCAATAAACACCACCACAAACTGATCCAGATACTAGTGGAACACCTTGTTCATAAGGTTCATAAATACTACTGGTGCATTGGTTAGCCCAAACGGCATAACCAAAAACTCGAACTGCCCGTACCGCGTCCTGAAAGCGGTCTTGGGAATATCCTCCCCCTTCACCTTCACCTGGTGATATTCCAACCTCAGATCAATCTTGGAAAATACCCGAGCTCCACTCAACTGGTCAAATAGATCGTCGATCCGCGTCAGTGGGTATTTGTTCTTGATCGTGAGGTTGTTGAGTGCCCTATAGTCAATATACATGCGTACTGACCCATCCTTCTTCGGCACGAACAACACTGGTGTACCCCATGGTGACAAACTCGAGCGGATGAAGCCCTTGTCCTGTAGCTCAGCCACCTGCTTCTTCAGCTCTACCAGCTCGTTGTTGTTCACCCGATAAACATGCTGAGAGATGGGTTCCGCTCTTGGAACCAAGTCTATCGAGAACTCTATGTCTCTGTCTGGTGGCAATCCCGGTAACTCCTCTGGGAAAACATCCATATACTCTGCTATCAAGGGGTGTGGAATCGTCTGCTCCTCGACCGAGACTCCACAGAAGACTCCGCTGCCCTGCTCTGTCTGACGTCTGGAGTACTCGAACTCTGGCTCCTCCGGTGCTCTGAAGAGAACTCTACCCCCTCTGCAATCAATGCTGGCGTGGTGCCTGCTCAACCAATCCATGCCTAGTACTATATCGTAGTTCGGTAATGGCATTACGAGCAGGCTCACCTCCAACTCATGGCCTCCTAAAACTACTCTCCGACCCTTACAAACATCACTCACGAGGATAATACCACCCCCAGTCGTGATCTTGTAAGTCCTAGGCAACGATTCAGCTATGATACCATGCCTAATCGTAAAAGATACTGATATGAAGCTATGCGAAGCACCAGAATCGAATAATGCAAATGCTGGACTGGAGTCGAGAAGAATCGAACCTGCAATCAGCACTCCCGTCACCTCCGTATCTCCAGCCGCCATGGCGAAAGCTCGCCCCTGCTGGCCTCTCCTGGCCTGCTGCTGGTGCTGGACGAACCTCTACTGCTGCGTCGGCAGGGCTGGTCCCCTCTGCTGGCCTGCTGGAGCTCTGGCTCCTCCTTCCGGGCCTGCTCGTGCTATGCGGTACTCCCTCATCTGGTGGTCTGCTGAGCCATACACCATGCACAGGCCCAGCCTCTTCCGGCACTCATTGAAGACGTGCCCAGGCTTCTTGCAGTAGGCACAAGTGACTCCCTGTCTCTGACCCTACTGGTACTGTCTCGGCTGCTGCTGCTGAACTGGCCTCTGCTGGATCGGCTACGGCTGAAACTACCTCAGCTGCTGATGCTGAAAGTGGGGCCTCTTGGTCTGGCCCCCGCTACTGTTGTCTCCAACTGGGTCTCTTCCCCTCTTGAGCCTAAGCTCAAGATCATCCTCTGCCAACAGGGCTCCTGTCAAGATCTCCTCGAACGTAGCATCTCTGCTGCCCTTAGTCAGGGACTTGACCTCCTTGACCAGACCCTTCCGGAACCTCTGGGCCTTCGCCGTCTCGCTCAAGCCCTCCACGAACCTGTCGAGATGACTAAACTCTCCAGCATACTCCTCTACTGAGAGGCTCCCCTGGACCAAGCTCTCAAACTGCGACTCTAAGGCTCTGACTGCTGAATCTGGGAAGAACTTCTTCTTGAAGAAGCCCCTGAACTGCTCCCAAGTCTGCCCTGGTACCCCCACCCTGGGGTCTGACTGATACCAGGTGCGAGCAAGATCTCGCATCCGGCTAGCTGCGACCTCGATCTGAAGGTCTGCTGGAATCCTGGCCAAGCGGAAGATCTCCTCTATATGCTCGATCCACTCATCGGCATATAGGATCCCCTCTGTCCCCAGAAAGTCTCTGGGGCTCAACTTCTGAAACTGTTCGATCCCCGGTGTCCTCGGCTGCTGCACCACTGGTCGAGCTGCGGCTGTATTGACGGCTGACTCCATGCTTCTGTCCTGTCGAGCCTGTTGTCGGTCCATGAACTGCTAGAAATACACGAACATCTGAGCTGCGTCCACATGTCCTGGAGGCGGTGGCTGCTGAAAGGGATCCTCTGGAATGACCGGGTCCTGCCTCCCAGTCGGTGGATGTATACCCCCTGCTGCGGCTGCCGAGGTCTCAACACGAGCTGAGGTGGCAGGAGCTGCAGTCCCCTAGCCTCGCCGTGCTGGCTGAGAGGTAGCAGTCCCCTCTATAGCGTCCTCATGAATGGCACGCTGCGATCTAGTCTCTACCATCCTGAAGATAGACAAACAAGAGTATCAATTTCTGAGAAAGAAGTGAAATAACAAAGACGGACAATTATAATTCAAAGGATCAGCTGACAAAAGGATTTAGATGGCAATAAAAGAAATTTTCCTAAAGTGATTGAGTATCTTAAAATTAATGTCCTATATCCTACTGCAGGCTGTAGTGATACTCTAATTCGAATACTACTGCACTTCTAGTCTAGACCTGTATGGGCCACCACTAAAAACGTGTCACGACCCGCACCCACTGTGAGGGTACGAGAACGTAACAACGCCCAGCCTACGCCGCAGTATCGGCGGTAGAACGTTGTCCTAGGTCACAACATCTTACAATATATATCTAAACAGTTTATACTCCCCGAATGGGGGTGACATAGCAGTAAAACTCAATCACAACTAAGGAAGAGATAGCACGATATGAAATAGAACTCAAGGAAATAAATAGATAAAATAGTCTAAGATAATCCCAGCAATATCTAGAAGTACATGGTCTCAGATACAGAATGAAAGAATATATACAACTCTGAACACCAAATATAGTCTAGCTAAAACATGTCTCAAGACTGCATAAAGTAAGATAAGCCTAACTAATCTAGTCTAGGCAATCGGGGTGATATCCTCAGCTAGAGCTGGGTCCTCCTGAGGGTCCAGCTCGCAGGTATCATCTAAGGCTGCCCCGTAGTAAGTGTCCAGGCAAGCCTCCTCCTCGTCCTCTATAATATTTTCAACAGGTCCAGTCAGGACAGGAGCGAGTACAGTACATCTCAACAGTTCATAGCAGGTTAGAAGATATAATCATGCAGTAAAGTAAGATACAAGTACTGAAAGAAGTGCAGTATGTAAACAGAGAGAGAAAGCTGTAAGAGAAATATCTACTATAAATAGAGAACTATCATGTGACTAGTGAGTCAGAGTACAACATAGACATGTAAATGGCATAGGAGATTCTGATAAGACACTATGGAAGAGATTCTGATAAGATACTACTTGGGTATTATTCACATGTCCATTTCTACTCCCCCGTACCCCCAATCAATACACAAGGATCCAGCCAGGTTATGTTATGATTCCATGCAAGGCCCCCGAAGGGTGATACATGGATGCCCATAAATGGGTGATTCTAGGAGATTCTAGGATACCCAGTGAATGGGATAAGAGATTCTAGGAGACTCTACGATCATAAGAGTATATGTCGCAAGTGATCAAAGAACCAGTGAAGCATAGTGATACGCCATGTAAGTGAAACGCACAGAACATGAAGTACCCGATGCTTCCTAAGGATAACATCTCAAGAAGGGATCCATATAGTACCAATCCGTGTGACCATCGTGACAGTACAAGTAAAGTAATCTACTGCAGGAAATAGTTCTAAGCAGGATATGAAATGATCAGAGAATGTACTCGCCTGTATCTGAGTGTTCAATATGAAACGTACTGTCCAAGGAGTGGTGTCTGGCTCCTAATCAGAACAGCAGAAGTCACAACAAGTCCAAAATAGTAAAATGGAGTCCTACTATGCATTCTACATGATTCTAGGTCAATCTAGGCCTAAGTCAACTCTTGGTCAAATTTGGTCAACCCTAGAAGTCAAACTAGGTCAACCAAGTCTAATTAAGTCTAAACTAGGCTATTTAGTCTACACTAGCTAGCACAATCCTAACAAGGCTTTGCAAGCCAAACAAACAACCACACATCATAGGCAACCTCACATTAAATTACCTTGGCCACATTAGCTAATTTCTACATTACACATCATCCAAGTATCCATTACACCTATGCATATACAACATTATATATATAGATTCATACATTGAGTTAACATTATGTATACCGAGGCTAAGTACTATATATATACATATAGATATACATCTCTCAAGTACATATGTATTTATACAATACATAAACATTACACACACCACATATAAATATTCATATATAACATATATATATATATATATATATATATATATATATATATATATATATATATATATATATATATATACATGAGCATATGGAGAGGGAAGCATGTATGTGTGGGGGGGGTGCAACTGTGACAGGAAATGCAACAGTGAAGAGAGGAGAAAAGTGTGTGTGTGTTTATATACTTTGTGTGTACAGTGAGTGAGAATTACAATGTGTATGTGTGTGTGTGTGTGCCACATGAAGGCTGTGACTGAAACATGTGAAAAGTAGTGTGGTGAAGACAGGTAACAAGTGCAGGAACATAAAACAGTGACAAAACAGACCCCTTGTTCTCAGGTTTAACTAAACAAAACAGTCCACTCTCATCAGTTAATTCAACATGGGAAACACCCAACATCAAACTCAGAATTCCATCTTAATACAAAATCAGTTTTATACAAATCTCAGGTTTGAACTCATGTGAAACTTTAGTTGACAATGAAGCTTAGCTATAGGCTAAAGCGAAAAGGAAGCAATTAATGAAACAATGAAAACCCCAACCCATGCCCAGGTTTTAAACCTATATTCAGAATTCAGAACAACAATGCAACTATGTCAGGTAATCTCAGGTTTAACATGATTTCTAACAGGATATACAACATTACATTTCACATTAAAAAAAATACTTAGACAGTCCCCAATGAATTTTCCAGATTTGAGCCCCAAAACCCCATCATTTCAACTCCAGCTTGACACACAGGCAGATGACAAATAGGAGCATAGGTTAGAGTTTATGAAACCTACATTAATCAGTGATTAACAGGTTAATCCATCAAACAAAACTCAACCTTAAAACTGGAGAAGTAACAGAATTTCAATATCAGTTAACATTGGTTAAATGAGAATTTGAATAGGAAAAATTAACAAATCATGAATTTAATGGTTAGTAATTGAAAAAAACCCTTGTGAACAAGCCCCACAAATCACTTCGTGTCACCCAAGGCCTGACACGGCGTGTCCAAATGCACAGAACATAAAAACACATACACAGTGCACTGTCAGTGCACTGTCTCGTGCACACGTGCACTTGTGTCATGTGCACGACACAAGACACGAGGGAGTCTCGTGGTCACCCTCATAGGTAGCCCACCTATAGGGCTACCACATAGGCCCATTGGCCAGTATCCACAACGTGTCAGTGTCGGACACGAGGCCCGTATCAGTGGCAAAATAGCTCGTGTGCACAGATACTGCAAAACACGTGCACAGCTGATTTCTCTCTCGACACGACACGGGGACACGTAGGACTTGACATGTGGCGTGTCAGCCAGTGCCCCATGGCTCGTGTCGAGCTTCGTGTCAAACAAATGTGTGTCGTGTCCGCTACAGACCCCGATAGGCAGGGGAGCACTGTAGCGGTGCGCGCGGTCGTGCACGTGCGTGTCCAAGCCGTGAATCCGACATGAAACGACACTGATACTACCACAGCAGATCAAAAATGCATAAGCAATCATGAAACTAAATTTCCTATTCAAAAGCATCCTAGAAACTAGGTCGAAGGGTTCATTGGGGCATTTAGTCAAACACATAGGATTAGTGACTGATACGTGTCCGATACGGACATGTTCAGTGCTCAAAACCTAGGGTTACCTATTGCTACAGCTAGGTTAGGCCTAGGGGTCCCTAGATGTGGAATAATAACAGAGTTTCATTGAGTATTAAGGAAGTTATCTATGGTTGCACAATCCTCAAAAAGACCCAATAGAGAATGGTTCTCCAAGCTTCAAAACTCCCTCAAATTGTTCCAAACCTGTGATGTGACTCCACAATCAATAAAGGAACAGTATTTAGAGTGCTATGGAGGAAACCCCAATGAAAATGGACCTATATTGAATGATCTATGGAGAAATGAAGTGTAGGCTTACCTTGTCTTGAGGAAAGAATCATAAACTATTGGAAGGAGGCTCAAATCCCCAAAATGATATTATATAGGAAGGGGGGACAAGCCTTGGCCGGCCACTAGGTTTAGGTTAGGGTTTTTAGGTGGTATCCTATGGCTAGGAATGAATCAAGGGGTATTGAGTGGTCTAGAACAAAGGGTTATTTCCTAGTCTTAAACAAACTCACTTAAACTTAACTAACTTGACTTAAACCATAATCCAACCCATCTAATTCTCCAAATGGCTAACTAAAATTAGCTATAACCAAACTAGGTTAGGTCCAATCTGGGTTAGGCTAAACAAACCACTCTGGCAACAATTTAAATAAGATTTAATCACACTATTAAAATAATCATTAAAAATTCCTAAATAAAATATATGAAATTCAAATAAATTCTAATAAATTCAAATAACCCAAAAAATGACAAAAATACCCTCACACTAGAAATGTGGTAGTGACAAAAGGTCGGCCTAGGCCTGGGCCTGTGGCTGGGCTTGGGCATGTGGGTGTTTGGTTCTCTTTTTCTTTTTCTTTTTCTTTTTCTATTTCTATTTCTTTTTATTAGCAACAACTAATGTATATATGTATATTTATATATACATGTAGGTCCTAAAAATCAAGTTACACCCATCAAAGAAGCAATGAAAATCAAATTGTGCATCCTTCAAATGAACTGTACAGGAGACAGATTGCACAACAACTCAAACATCGTAAGATGAACTGCGCACCCATCCAAGCGCGCTAGCTGACGTGGCAATGTTATCATTACCTGACGCAAAATCAGATCTTCTGACAACTGACAGCCCGAAGAATTCGTTTCTTGTGCCACGCTGCCATGACAGTTGTCTAGCGCGGTCCAGCTGCCAAAAGCCAGCACAGTCTAATAGCTCAACCTCAGCGCAATCCGAGTCTTCGTGTAACCCATTGGTAGCGCAGTCTGATGCTAGCGCAGTTCAAGTGGCGCAATCCATCAAGATAACTGACATTCTGTACGTAGCATACGTGCCATTAATTGCTCACCACGTGGCAACCATCTGTACACGACCAAGCGCATTTCAATCAAACAATGCCACGTGTCTCATACAGTTGGTCCACGATCGAGTAACTGCCAGCGCAGTTCGCTGCTTGCGCAGTCCAATGCCTGTGTAATCCATCCTGCGTAATCCAGAAATAACTACTAATTAGTAATTTTTCAGAACTCTATAAATAGAGTTTCAAGTCCTTCATAATGGGGATCAGAAAGAGAAGCACAGATCAGATCAGATCATTCAAGATCATCAGAGAAATTAGGAGTTCTTGCCCAAGTGCTGTTGCATTCTTCAGAGGCTATCGTCTTCACAGTTCACATCGTCTAAGGGATAAAGCGATCGTCTTCAGATCGGATTCCTATAGTTGTACTTTCCCAGAATTCAATTGTAATTTTCTTACAAAGTTTGTGAAATAAAGAACACTTTTGTTTTTGCAAACAAATTGGTGACTCTGCTGGGGACGACTTTCTTCTCCGACGAGGAAGTGACAACTCAATATGACGTTACGTCTGTCGGAAAGACGCAAAAGACGCTGGTTGTAAAGGTCAACCAGACGGCCTACGAGGCGATGATCAACTCCGGGACTACTCGTCATACTGCAACTTCTGCCAAGAGCAAAGTATGTTCAGTATGGACTCCAAAGTCCTCTACACAATCCTTTGCGCAATCCTCTGCGCAGTCTGCTATCTCTGCTCCCAAAACTGCTGCACAGTCTGCTGCCTCTATTGCCCATGCGCAGTATACTGCTCTCTTTGCCAGTACACAAACCACTTACTATACTGCTCTGGCAAAGTGCAAGGCTCCTCTTCCCCTGGCGCAGTTGGCTGCAACTCTTCCTGTGCAGTCCACCACTCCATCAACCAGAATGCAACTCAAGCACTCTGAAGTCAAGACTCCTGCTGCGCAAGCTATAGTGTCTGTGGCCAGAAGGCTATCTGTCAAAGCTTCTCATGTGCAACCAACCAGTGCGCCTACTGCCACTTCAACTCCTGCGCAAACTGTGCCAGCGCAGTCTAAGAGGGATAGCCTTTTGGCTAATCTTCCTTCTTCTCACACAAAAAGGAAAAACTATGCTCCTCTTTCTAAGCACCCTGTTGCTCCAGCGCAATCCACTGGGGGTAGTCTGTTGACTGTTCCTCCTCTTCAGAACAAAGGAAAAGGCCCGTTGGTCTTTTCTCAATCTTCTTTGTTCCACGACTTGGAAGACAACAGAGGGAAACGCTCTTTAGCTAACCCTTCTTCACAAAACAAGGGAAAAGGTCCTTTGGTCTTTTCTCAGTCTTCCTCGGTTTTTACTGTAGAAGATCAATCTGAACGTGCCTCGGCACCAATCAGTACAAGAACTCTCTCAAACAAGAGTTCTTCTCTTCTTGCCAAAGGGAAGTGTACTGATCAAAGAGGTATTCTGCCTACTCCGGTAGCAAAATTCTAAGATCTCCCAACTCTCAGGATATTCCACTCAAAACAGGGAAAATTATTGGTATCTCAGACAGAAACCCCTGGAGGTGAATTTGCTGATCTAAGAACTTATCTCAATAGACCAGCTTCTATGAAACGCAAACAGCCAATGCCGAAGATCAACCAGCATCAGAGGCAAACTTCCAAGATGAAGAATCCTGACACCTATGCTAATGAAATGAGTACTTCTTTATATACTTATGGGATAAAACATTTGAAGAACCGGAACCATGTTCCAAATATGGTCAAAGAACATATCCCTCAGACTTCTTCTCGTCCCGTCATTGTTCCTGATCTCCGAGAACACCTCAAACAAAAATGGGACAACATCTCAATACCTCCAGTTCAACCACTTGGACACCATTGTAATCACAAGGTTGTCATCAAGTGTTGTTGTCAGACAACAAAAACGATCTATCTTCGATCGTTTGAATTTTACAACATCTGAACTAATGTCAGAAGATGAAGACGAAGTATTATATGCTTCTGTTAACATGACTTCTCGAGACACTGGGGGTAGGAAGTGCTCTAAGCACGACAAGCCTCGCAAGCCCAACCAGCGGTATTTAGATCTACTCTAAGAATCTTCTGAAGGAGTATTTCGACATACCAGATCCCGAAGCCGAGATACAATCGGTCAAAGGAATCTCCTCCAAGATCCTTCCGGTCATCTCCCTCTTTCTCACTCAGGAGATGATTCTTTATCTGATTATGATGCATACAGCAAAAGTTCTGAACAGACAGTATCTTCCACTGTACCTAGAGAAGTGACAGCTTATGTTGTCACTGAAGACCCAGATGCTTCTAGTTCGGCCAGTCAAGAATAACGAATAGCTGCACTAGAAGACAAGCTGAAGACCATGGCTGAAATGGTTGCAAGTATGCATTCTATCATCGTAGCCCAACATACAGTACCACCGACCGTACCTGCTGTAAATCCTGAGATCATAGCATCGTCAGTGCCTGTCAATACAGGGCTGGGGGTAGTATCTCCTCAAGTACCCCTTGTACAAATTCAACCCACACCCAGTCAGTCAGGTGCTGGGGGTAGTGCTTACCACGTTGTTCCTCTCCCTAACATTCAGCCTGCTCCTTCTACATCATTGGAGGATGCTAATGAAGCTGTCAAACTCCTGTGCACTCAATTCGAGGCCTTCAAAGAGAAGGACAACTTACAGAGGTTGGGGATCAAACAACCCTATCCAGTTGAATGGAAGAAAGTCCCATTTCCTCCAAAGTACAAAATCCCTACAATTTTGCTGTTTGATGACAACACTTCTCCCAGTCAGTTCATTAACCACTTTGAGGTAATGGCTATTCAACTTCAGCCAAATGACGCTCTTCTTACCAGAGTATTCGTCGGTTGTTTAGCCGGTGTGGCATACGATTGGTACAGGAGCTTGCCCGATGGCTGTATCACTTTTTTTTCAGGTTTGAAACAAATCTTCTTGGAACGATTCTATGAGGGGATCAACGACATGACCATGTCAACCCTTAATAAAATCAAACAAAGATATAATAAAACCACTGAGAGTTTCATTGAAAGGTTCCGCCGAGAAGCTTTAAAAATGCCTCCTAGAACTTCGGCCGCTGTCACTATAGACACCTGTAAGGCAAATCTTTTATCTGTCATCAGCATGTGGACGGGGTCAACTCAGTTCCAAGACTGGACATCCTTCATTGTCAATACTAAAGCAGCTGAAGTTAGTGCTGACAAGTTCAAGCAACTAGGGGTACACATGTCTAACCCTGATCGGGACGAACACCCTACATCGAGTAGCGGTAATTGCCAGAACAACCGCAAGGGAAAAGAGACTTTGAATATCAACTTGAAGAACAAGGAATCTCTGGCTGTCAACGTAGCTCCACCTACGTCTACTTCTACTCCTTCAGCACCTCCACCAAGGGAACCTCATCTGTAATTAGAGTACTCCTTTGACGAGAACGACACTGTGAGCATCTTTGATTGCTTGATCAAAAGCAATAAGCTCCAACTCCCAGACCCGAAGAAGCCTGATGAGGTCGGTAAGACTGATCATCCCAAATATTATGTCTATCACAGGTTCATTGGGCATCCCACTCGAGCATGTTATGTGCTCAAAGGCAAGATTCAAGAGCTAGTCAACGCTGGTGTTGTCACTCTGCAACAAGACGAGAAGACGGTTACCGCGAACATCGTCTCAGTTCAGTTTGATAACTTCCCTCCGCAGATGGTACAACATGGTGTCGTCCCTATCCCCAAGGCTACTCTTGAGATATAGAATCTCCCTCCTCCACGAAGTGAAGGTCTCGTCCCCTTGTCTCTTGACAATGGCGAGATTATGTGGATTTACCCTGATCTTGCTTCGAAATTCGAAGTTCTCTCTTCCTCCAAGAAGAAAGACCACTCCAAGGACAAAACAAAGATCTGCAATATGGTGTCTTTTGACCCCATAGTTGAAGAAGAAATCCTGCTGGGCACCAGATCAGGGAAAGACTACCTACAGGAACTTTTCGAGACTCAAGAAAATCCTGCTTCTTCTTCTGAGTCTGCTCCAGTGCAACCTATCTCTACAGAGCATATTCCTTCTGCATCCTCACCGGTTGTAGAACCCACTCCTTCCAAGTCGACGGTAGCTGACAAAGGCAAACAACAAGTCCGCTTCGACAAACCTTTGAAGAAGTCATCTCCTTCTGGACTTGAAAAGCCATACAACTTTGATATCTTGGCTCAACTAGCCAACATACCGGCCCAGCTGTCAATCTTCGAGCTCTTGCGTCTCTCCAAAGAAACTCGAGAAGCTCTGAGTGAAGCTCTAATGCAGGCAGAAACCTGTCTAACTCTTCTAAAGAAGCCAAAGGCAGAGCCTGTCTCTTGCCTCCATTGTCATAGTGTGTTGGAGTTAATTCCAAACATTACCTTCATACAGGATGATATGCTGATGGAAGACAATAGGCATGACCGTCCTCTATACTATACAGGATATGTCGACTCGATAAAAGTCGATCGTATTCTGATAGATCCAGGGTCTGCTCTCAGCATCATGCCAAAGACAATGCTAGATGCACTGAAGATCCCAGTACATAGTGTTTCTAGTACAATCACCACCATTCTGGGGTTCAACCAAGGAAAAAGTGAACCTTTGGACAAGATTTGCCTAAAACTCCAAATAGGCAATTTCCGCACAAAGGTGACCTTCTACATCATAGACAACCATGGTTGTTCTTACAATGCTCTTTTGGGGAGACCATTCCTTCACGAACACAAAATTGTTCCTTCGACTCTCCATCAATATTTCAAATATATTGATGACAATAGAGAGGTTCAAAAGGAGGTTGTTGATCTCTATCCTTTCAAAGGTTTCGAAGCATATTGTAACGATGCTCGCATGTATAAGGATGAGTTCATGAAGGTAGTACTGGCTCTGGATACTGAAGAAGAACAAGAAACAGTGCCTAATGACACCCTCATCATACCTGTCAAAGGGCGTGTTTCTCGTCCTCAATCCTCCAAACCACTGGCTATTCACTTGCCAGTCCATAAGTGTCATGACCCGATCCCAAATAATTGGGTTGAACCGGATCATGCCCAGCCTGCACCGTTGTTGAGACGGCGGCAGTAAGCTGTTCCGTTAGCAGGTAACCACAACAACTTCTATATTTGTCACAACTCAATATTTGGGAATTAAAAACTTTATTTAAATATTGAAATAAATACAACTGGAATTAAAAGAACTGAATTCAAATAACAGAATTTTTCAAAAATAACAACCAAACTGAAAACAGGAAAGTCTAGCTAAGCATTCGGCTCGTCGACCTCAGGTCCTACGTCCTCCAAAGGGGACTCTGGCAGCACCACGGGGTACAGAACCGGGTCATAATAGCTGTTGATTAACAGCTCAGCATCCTCAATATCCCCTAAAAATGTTATCTCCAGTCAGGAGGAAGCAAAGTACAATTCATGCTAATTTGAACAGTTAAAATAATAATAGAATCATGCACTTTTAAACAATTTGAAATAAACAGTTTTCTAGCAGTTAAACGGTATGATTTTGAATAGGCAACGAACATGACCGGCTTGGGTTGTATAGTTGTATCATATTGATACGATATGGCTTATCCCCGTGTGTAAGAGGGGTAAGCTAATACAGTTCTAAGTTATCAGTTGGATGTGGTCATAAACATTACACTATTCCTCCAGTACCCAACAGTCAATCAGTCAGTGCTCTCAGAGAGAGTTTCGTGTTACATCGTGGTTTAAACTTTCAGTAAAGCGATTATTAAATAACTGTAAACTAACACAAAATGTATTTGCCTCAATTTGGACTGGACTTGAAGGGATGAAGACTTCGAGATGGGATTTAGACTCGTCCTCAAAATCCTACATTCGAGAAGTTGACTCAGAATCCAGGGTTACCAAGCTAACTATGCTAGTTGAAATCTCTAATTGTGTCCTAATCAATTTTAATCTTTATTTACGCTATCACAACAAAACTCGATTATAGGGTGCGTTGTTATTATTAACGAGGGAAAGATCAATTTAACTTGTATTTTGGAAAAACTCGTAGTTACCAATTTAATTGATTAAAACTTTATATTTTTGTAATTATACGTATAAAACTATATTTCTTGTTTTAACGAGAAAACAAGATCGTTGTTAAAATACTAAAAGCTTGTAAATTTTAATGTAAAAAAACTTCATTAATTTTCTATATCAAAATAATATTTATTTTAGATTTACGCGTACGCTAAAAACTCACAAAACCAGAATATGACAGAAAACCTACGCTACAAAATTACAGGTCACGGAGAAAAATAGAAAAGCTGGGCTTATGTCCTTACAATTTACTTTACAAAAATTGAAATAAGAGAAACAGTTGTTAGTTCTAAAATTATCCTACAAATTAATTATGAATAAATTAATAATTAAAACAAATTAAATTAATAATAAGTCTCAGATATTGGTCCAATCATCATATAGGCTAATGCCTCAACGTCCGGCGAAGCCGGTTTCGTTTGCACTTAGCCAGGGCCCATTGATCAACCCGTTCGCCGCCCGCGCCCCGACGACCTCTCGGCTGCAGCCCATGCGCCCTCGACGCCCCGATCCGACCGTGCCCCCAGCGGCGCCCGCCGCCCCGATATTTCTCGGCTGCCCCGTGCCCGGCCAGTGCCCTCTTCGGTGCGTCCAGCCCCGTCCAGAGCCTTCCTCAGCTGCGACCCCTTCGAAGCCAGCCCCTGTTCGGCCGTGCCCTAGCGTCGCCATCCCGAGTCCGTGCCCCACTGACCTGGACAGTACTGTCCAGCGCCGTCCGCGAGTTTTCGAGTTCATTTTCGCGGATTCGTGTGTCCCGAGTCCGAGGCAACCCTTCGGATTCCGTCGATTTAGGTAATTTCTGGTTAATCATAGTAGTTCGTCCCTCCCGTGTCTATGATGAGATTGATCCACAAATTTCCTTCGGGAATTCGATTTTTGGGTTACGTTTTGTTTTCGGGATTTTTCGAAAAACTTTCGGGAAAGCCTCTGTTAGTTTAGTTTTGATTTTCCGAAACTTTCGGAAATAAATTCTGGGAATATTTGGTTTTCGGATTCTGCCGAACCAACTGATGGTGGTCAGGATCAAAGGGAGCTCACCTCTTCTGAGCCACTTGTTATCGACTTACGTCGTAACAAGGATAAAATGCAGCTCACCTCTTGTGAGCCACTTGTTATTGATTTATCTCGTAACAAGGATAAAAGGGAGCTCACCTCCTCTGAGCCGCTTGTTATCAACCTCCGTCATAACAAGTCCAATCCTCCTCCACGTTCTTCTTCTCCCCCTCTTGTAATCAATCCGACCAAGCCTGATAAGGCTAAAGGTCATGTTGTAAATACAGATATACAAATCAACGAAAAAGCATCTCCATTCCAGTATACTGATGTCATTTATCATGCTAAGTGCTATTTGGATATGTTAAATAGCTTTCAGTCATTTACAATGGGAGTTGTACAGTCTCTTCAAACAGAGGTCTTACTCGAACACCCAGATGATTCATATTTTGTTGTCCCTTCTCGAAAGAGAGGCAAGAGTCCAATACTTTTTAGTAAAGGACCAGAACAAAAATTCAGTTATACGGATGATAGCAAAAGCAACGATACGGGGCATCTTCAACTCCGTCGTTATAGTCAATAATCAAAAGACATCATCAGAAAGATGGGTTATGACTTCAAGAATGGCCTCAACTACGGTAAGGGTAGAAGATCTCCTATCCGTACGGTTGTTCCAGAAGGAAAATCAGAGATGTACTATAGCAGGACCAAAAGAGGTCTCGGATATACTTCATCTCCGGTATTATCCCCAGCAGTCTCCGAGTCCGATAGTGAGGAGCGCTCTAACTCTTCTGATTCCAGATCATGGAACTCTGACACTAGCATTGGTCAGGTTCATCGACTGATCGTATCTTCTAACATGGTCTCCGTTGAACTTCCAGAAGGCTATGACAAGGATATTGAAGAAAATCCCGAAATAGATCCTTGGGCTCAACGAATGGATAACCAATGGGAACTCTGATTCGAACAACGACAACCTCCTACTGAAGATCAATTGGTTCAAATTGACGTAGAAGAAAGCGGGTCACCTCGTCCAATATTCATCAGCAAGAACCTTCCAGAGGCAGATAAGCAAGAATTAATTCTTCTTATTCAAGAATACATTGATGTCTTTGCCTGGAGTTATGAAGACATGCAAGGTTTAGATCCTAAAGTTGCTACTCACAAATTGAATATCCTGCCTAATGCAAAACCAGTCAAACAGCAACAACGACGCTTCAAGCCAGAAATAATGGATGCAATCGACGATGAAGTCAAGAAGCTCATCGCTTGTGGCTTTATCCGAGAAGAACAACATCCAGATTGGGTAGCCAATGTCATTCTAGTCCTAAAGAAAATCGGAAAAGTTCGAGTTTGTATCGACTTTCAGGATTTTAATGAAGCCTGTCCAAAAGATGAGTTTCCTCTCCCTATCACGGGCGTCATGATTGACAACACCTGTGGGTTCGAGCGAATATCTTTCATGGATGGATTCTCCGGATACAATCAGATTCAGATGAATCCTGAAGATGAAAAACATACTTCTTTTCGTACTCCTTGCGGAGTCTACTGCTATACCGTAATGCCATTTGGTCTCAAGAACGCTGGTACAACTTACCAACGAGCCATGAATACCATCTTTCGAGATCATCTGCGTAAGACTATTGAATGTTATGTGGATGATGTTGCTGTCAAAAGTCGTCTAAAGGAAGATCACATCCAAGACTTGAGAACTATCTTCAATCTAATACGCCAACATCAACTCAAAATGAATCCCACTAAGTCATTCTTGGGTGTCTCTAGTGGCAAATTTCTCAGCTTCGTCATTACCTCTAAAGGTATACACGTGGATCCCGAGAAGATCAAAGCCATTCAAGAGATGCGTCCTCCACGCAACCTAAAAGAGCTACGAGGATTCCAGGGTCGACTTGCGTATATCAGGAGGTTCATTTCGAATCTGTCTGGACGCTGCAGACCATTTACTCAGCTAATAAAGAAAGGTGTATCTTTCATTTGGACCGAAGAATGTCAACGAGCATTTGACGATATAAAGCGATATCTCATGAACCCGCCAGTCTTGGTGCCACCAATCTCAGGCATACCATTCTTAATGTATGTCTGTGCTATGGATCATTTATTGGATACATTACTTGTCCAAAAGAACAAAGAAGGTCATGAACAGGCCATCTATTATCTCAGTCGTACTATGATTGGTACCGAACACCGTTATAGCCCGGTCGAAAAAGTATGCCTAGCTCTTATGTTCGCTGTTCAAAAGATAAGGCATTACATCATTGGCCAAACTATTTATGTCATATTCCGAGTTAATTCTCTTCGAGTATTGATGAAGAAGCCTAGCACACTCAATTCTCGGCTGGCTACATGGGCCATTCTGCTAGCCTAATGTGACATGGTATATGTTCCACAAAAGTCTGTTAAAGGTCAAGCACTGGCAGATTTCTTAGCAGCTCATCCGATTCCAGAGACATCCAAACTTTATGATGAAATTCCAAACGAGACATTGGAATCAAATATGATCTCAAAAGAATTTCCTACTTGGCGTCTATTCTTTGACGGTACATCCAGGATTGGACCCAATCGTGCCATTGTTGTAGGAGTTGGGGTTGTCCTTGTTTCTCCAGACGGGTCAACTATTCAAAGAGCCTATTCCCTAGATGAACCTTGCTCCAACAACGTAGCAGAATACAATGATCTACTCATTGGTCTTCAGTTAGCTAAACAACTGGACGTCGAATATCTTGAAGTTTATGGTGACTCCAGGCTGGTTGTTAACCAGGTTAGAGGAACCTATGAAGTTCGCCATCAAGATCTAGTGCCTTACTATGAAGCGGCAATCAACATGGATACATCATTCAAAGCCTTCTTCATCGAATATGTCCGACGAGCTTGCAATACTGAAGTCGACGCTTTGGCTAATCTTGCAGCAGTCTTAGCCATCCCTATCAAAAGACAGCAGGTGGTGGTTGTCTCTAATCGGGAATTGTTCTGTATCAAAAACAATCATAATGTTGAGTTCGGTAATCTTACTGAAGCTAATGTTATCAGTGAAGATTGGAGAGCTCTCTTCATCGACTTCGTAGTTCATGACATACTTCCTGAAGATCCCAAGGAAGCTACGAGTATTCGTCGGTGGTCTCTGCGATTCTACTACAATCAGACCACCAAAACTCTTTACCGGCAGACTTATGACGGCCTACTCTTGCGCTGTCTTGCTGGTGATGAAGCGAAGCAAGTATTACGTGAAGCTCATGACGGTGTCTGCGGAGTACATCAACCTGGTCCTAAGCTACAAGATCGTATCCGACGCATGGGTTACTACTGGCCCTCTATGGTATCTGATGCCATCGAATATACAAGAAAATATCGAGCTTGTCAAATCTACGCAGATTTCATTCATCAACCATCAGAATTCCTTCATCCGACTGCTGCTTCCTGGCCTTTTGAAGCTTGGGGTATGGATATTATTGTTCCCATCAATCCTCTTTCTTCTAAGGGACATCGGTTTATACTCGCCATAACCGATTACTTCTCCAAGTGGGCCGAAGCTATACCCTTGGCTGAAGTCAAAACCAGCAGCGTCATCAACTTCGTCAAACACCATGTCATCTAGAGATTTAGTGTACCTCGATGAATCATTCATGACAATGGACCTCAGTTTATCAGTCAAAAGTTCACAAGGTTCTGCGATGATCACCGGATTGACAATGTCGCTTCGACAGCTTATAATCCTGCTGCTAATGGCTTGGCTGAAGCTTTCAACAAGACTATCATCAAGCTCCTCAAGAAGTTTGTGTCTACTAACAAACAAAACTGGAGTGAAAAGCTTGGAGAATTTCTATGGGCCTACCGTACTACGGTCCGCAACCCCACAGGCTGTATACCCTTCTCTTTGGTGTACGGCTGTGAAGCAGTTCTACCCCTGGAACTTTAAATTCTGTCCTTAAGGATTGCCATCGCCAACGAGCTCACTACAGAGAACAACGACCTTCTTCGACTCCAAGAATTAGAAGCGCTCGACGAGAAAAGGTTATTGGCTCAACAGCATATTGAGCTATACCAAGCCCGCATCTCAAAAACCTTCAACCGCAAAGTTAAGGTCAGAGCTTTTCAGAAAGGAGAGCTCGTTCTAACCGTCAGACGTCCTATGACTATGACTCACATGAGCAAGGGCAAGTTCGATGCGAAGTGGGAAGGGCCTTACATTGTAAGCAAAGTCTTTTCAAATAGAGCCTATCAACTCTCAGAGCTAGACGGTCGAGTTGCAATGATGCCCATCAATGGCAAATTTCTAAAGAAATACTATGTATGAATGTAACAGGGATTTCATATAAATATGATCAGACATTTCATAAATAAAGTTTGATTTTATTTCATCACGAATGGCGTTACATAACATCAAGGACGAGAATCACTATCGTCTTTTTTATAGATAGGACGAGGACCACTGCCATCTTTTTCAAAAACATAATCAGCAAAAGAGCCGAGAATATCCCTGCTCGAACCCACCAGGAACTTACAAGCAGCCATCCTCTTAGCCTCTTCTTCCTCTGTCATCCCTGGTTCAAGAAGGAAGTCCAAGATGTCCTTTGGCGGCTTGGATGCAGATGAACCTTCGCCTGCCTCTGTCTACTTTGGCTGGACCGGCTCGACTGGACGTTCTTCAGAAATTGCTTCAACCTTTGGGGCGATTTCAGCCTTCTCGGATGCATCTCCAGACGACATCTTTGTGTTGAAAAGTGAAAATGATCATTCCATCTGATTTTATGTTCTATTTATAGACAGAGATTCGTAAGACAATGGAGCGATACATTCATCCGACGATTTGTCCGATTATTACATTCATCCGACGGGCCATCCGTTTATCACATTCATCCGACGGGCCACCCGTTCATCACATTCATCTGACGGTTCGCCCGTTCATCACATTCATCCGACGGTTCGCCCGTTCATAACATTCATCCGACGGTTCGCCCGTTCATCACATTCATCTGACGGCTCGCCCGTTCATTACATTCATCCGACGGTTCGCCCATTCATTACATTCATCCGACGGTTCGCCCGTTCATTACATTCGCTTGACGGTTCGCCTGTTCATTTCATCTATCTGACGGTTCATCCGTTCATTCCATTCATTTGACGGTCTATCCGTTCATCCTGACGATTCATTTTATTCACACATTTTGACGATTAATCTATTTCGTTCATATCAGCAACTTGTCATGTATTTGTTATCTTTGATTAAGTTGTCTACTGAAATAATGATATTCAATAAATTATATTCCGCCATGTCCACATTTTCTCTGAGCAGATATAATAAATATAATTATTTTTCTAAATCAAGAAATATATCATGTCTCGGACCTCTGAATATATTTTCTATCGCTATTATTTATATCTAAATGAGATATACAATAAATAATAGAGCCACAAAAAAATGTCTTTTTATTGATCAAAATTAAAAGATATTACAAAATTACATGTCACAAAATAGAAGATACAAAAAGTCTTCTTATTCAGCTGGTGGAGTCATTAAACTAGTCATCTGCTGCTTCAAAGTCTGAAGTCGCTCCTCAATAGAATCCATCACTCGCCTTCTAGCTTCCTCCATACCAGAATTTTCATCAAAAGTCGGTAGAGTTACTAGTCGACGGGAGATTTCAGCTTGATGAGTGTTGACATACTCATTTCTTTCCTGGGTCAGGGTGTCCAGTTGCTGAACCGTAGCTTGATGTTGTGTGACCTCATCTTCCAGAGAAAGCTGAACAAGTCTCAACTCTTCTTGAAGACGGGCAGATTCTGCTTTTAGCTCAGCAACTTTCTTTTCCTTCTCCTTAGCAGCAGATGCTATTATCTCTATTTGAGAGTTATATTCTGAAGACTTGGCAGTAAAAGTGTCCAAGATAATCTGGAAGTCAACTTTCGCAACTGCAGCCTCTTGAGACATCCTCTCAAACTCGGCCTGTACCAAGGGTTCCACCTTCCCCCGATTCAGATCTTTGTAGATCTTAACCGATTCCTCTAGCTCATCCAGGATGTGTTCAAGGTAAGCAGCTTGCGCTTCATCACCTTGACTCCGGATGGCAGCTATCAGATAAGAGGTTGGACCCCTAACAGTTATGAAACCAACCTCTTCTTTATCCATTACCCTCTCTACTAAGGGTCCTAGTGAAATGAAGAAAAGGTTGGTGAAGGAACCGATTATGAATCTGTTAGAGGCAATGGCACCAGGAGTAGCAGCTACTCCCATGGATGTCGAAGCAGCAAGTGCCTGTACAGATGGACGTTCAGCTTCTTGCACGTGAGTGGAGGTTTCTTTGGATAAAGAAGCCATGGTAGAGCTAGTCGCCCCTCCCAGATGTTCCTCTATGAAATCAAACAAATACCATCAGTTGGCTGTCATTAGCAACTATCGAGAAAGATCAAAAGTAAGAAGCAATCTTACCATTGCTAGGTCCAGGGACAAGTTTGTCCTCTGCTGACAAGAGTTGCAACCTCGCAGAAGTAGCTTCAGACATTACTGCCTGGCTACTACCTGCTTCGGAGCCGCCCGAAAAATGTCTGCTACCACTGGCTATCTCATTTATTGGCACTATATCAGTGCATATTGGAGGAATCGAAGAAGATTCTATTTCTGCATGGATAAAAATTTAGATGTCATCCATTTAATCTATGAAAAGAAGATTGATAATATCATTCAATACCTTTGGGATCAGCAACGGTAACTTCCTCAGGTGCTACTTCCTTGACCGCATCCTTCTCTGGGGATACATGTATATTCGTATCTTCTTCTGGATTTTGGGTGTCATCAAAAGCCTCTGTTGATGTATCTTCATTATTTACACTTTCTTCTGGTGCTTCTTCGCTATCAGTTGCTGCGATCGGATCCACATCATCATGGAGGTCGAAGTCGCAGTCATTCAGAGCATCGATCATTAATCGATCTTCTTCATCATGAAGTGTTCTCGGTGTAGCTGAAAGCTGGGTAGTCTCCACAGCAAGTGTAGGAGATCGCAATACTTTATCCTCTTTCTCCAGGACCTCCTCCCTGGTCTCTACAACATCATCCCTCCTCTATGGACTGAAAGCTTCGGGCTCAGGGATAGGTGTAGGAGACGATATTGTGATTCCAGCGACAGTACTAGCTACGACCGATGACAGAGGTCTTGGAGGAGTAACTACTTTCTTTCTCCTGAAGACTATTTTCTTTCTGTGTAGAGGTCTCTCCGGACTCTCTACATCTATAACATTTTTTGTCTTTGAATAGAGGTCGGGGTCGCCACCTCTTCTCTTTGAATTGACTCGGCCTGCTGCCGAGATTGTGAACGGGTCGTGACCCTTTCTGATGATTCCAAGACAAGCTTTTTCTTAGCAACTAGAGAAGAAGGTTCTTCTATCCTCCTCTTACTTTTCTTGGCTGGAGATTTGACAACCTTCAAGGAGATGTACAGTGGCTCGTTGACTTCTTCAGGGAAGTTGGTTTCCCTCGAAGCTTCCAATGGTGCATCGGCCGGTTCATGCTCTTCATCGTTGCCAGGAGCCGACACAACAGATGCTCCCTTCTTTAATCTGGCCGCTGTCGCAAAACTGTCTGTAAGACTGAAGTTCGCGGCAAAGGTATTCGCTGATGTATAGAAATGTGAATATGTATACAGCATCCGAGGGCCATGGTCGCTCTTCATCGGCATTGAGAATGATGTTCTTGTGTCTCGAGCATTATAATAAGCCCAAGCTCGGGCTCCATCAATCAGATAACCTTTTCCTTGTAGGCATGTGATGGCGTTGCCTACATAAAATTGGTCATAGCCGAATTGACGGGCAAAACGGCTGGGCAGATAGGGCTCCAAATAACATTCGTCTTTAAATCTGTAGACCAGGTGTGACGGCCGGATTGTCCTCAGCCAATCAAAAACTGCATGACCCAAAGGCTGCCTCCCAGAGTCGACCAAATTTGAAGACATGTGCTCGTAGCCAGCTGGAGGGGGAACACAATAGAAGTTCCATCCCTTTCCGAGATTCAGAGCACGTCTGCAATCTATTAAACTGGTGTATATCCATTTGCTTCTGGAGAATCTCCTTAAGAAGCTACCGCTTACCGCTCCCATAGAGGGATTCATCAGAGTAGGATAGTGCAGAAGCAGCCATCCGAATAGGTATGTATATGGTAGCTCTAGCCGCGGAAAGCTTTATTTCTTGTCTTTCCCTTTGAGCATCAAATCTACAAAAAGGCGGAGGCCAGCATTCACTCGGCAAGTCATTGCTGACAATAAATCCATCTGATAGCCGAAGACTAAGTGGACGGCAGCAAACAGCACACCCCGATGAAAGCGATCGACGGTGCTCGCTCCAGGGACGACGAATCGTCGAAGCCAGTAGGTGAAAAAACCCGCCAGCTGGGCTTCCTTTAACATGGGCCTATAGCCCATCCTCATAAAACTTTCAATAATATCTCATGTCTTGAAAGGAGGATATTGAAGATCATCATCGATCTTGACATCCATCTCCTTATTCTTTTCCATCAACCTAATCAGCTCGCTGCTGCTAAGTAGTTTGAAGAAGTTGGGTTTACAATTATCGTGTTCCATGGTTTTCTTCTCCATAATGTGGTTGAGAAAGAGATATGGTAACCATTTCGTTGAGTAGCAGGTGCCTGATGAACCGCTCTTGTAATACAAGGAACAGATCTTGTAGTGGCACAACAGTTCTTCGAAGACGGCCACCATGTCAGCATTTTCCTGACGAAGTTTGTCCAACTCGTTATTGGTTAGGACGAATTCCTCATAAGGGATATTTCCTATTGGTAGACTCGAGATGTACTTCATCTCGTGAAGAGCCAATCTGATCTCCCCACAGGGCATCATAAAAGTCCCTGTTCTGAAGTTGTACCTCTCTGCCAAAGCAAGGAATAGGTGAGGATTGGGGTGGAAGCCGTAAACGGTAGAGTATACCGGCTGGTACAGCTCAATCTCCTTGAGCTTCTTTTCGAATTGAGCCAATATCCAATTGGCTATACAATTCCATCTCTTGTTATCCGGATTAACAAGACCTGTTAATCGGATATCTTGATCTGGATATCTTCCTTCAACCTTCGCAAATTCGTTTGCGAATATCGGCGTTCTGACCGGTAGAAGTAGGGAGGAGTTTTCTGGTGGGATGCACCCAGGTTTCAGTCCTCTGAGTAAGAAGCTGTGACGCTCCGAGGAACTGTAAAACATGTCCTTGTTGTTTGGTCCTTTTTTCACACAAATGTTCCCTGTTCGGGCTTGTTGAAGAGGAGTTATATCCCAGTCCATTCTCCTGGGATAGCTCGCAAAAGCATAGCGAGATAGGGGGAGACATCTGGAAATCTCTGGTAAAAGTATCCTTTTTTTGCCCCTCTGAAAAAGTCTCTGTTCAACTCGAGGCCTGGGCTGAGAACTCTTATCAAGAGCCTCACCAAACAGAAATAGAGGCTTCTTATGAATAATGACGTCAGCAGTTTGCAGAGGCTGCCCGTTCATCAGACTCAGCAATATTTCATTGTCTTGTGCTGTTAGGATGGCTTGTCGAGACGATGGCAGGGCATACTGAGGAAATGTTACATGGAAAAGATCCTCTTTAAACTCAGGTTCAGCTAAAGTCCCTGCAAAGATCTCATATTCTGGGTCTTCTCTGAGATTAACTGCATTAAACAAAGAGACAAAATTCAGTACATACAAAATCAAAGAGTCTGTTCAAACGATCAGCAAATTGCGCAAGTGTCAGATTGTGCTATATGCAAAGCATCAGATTGCGCTAATGCAACCTACATGCGCAAAATATCCAGTTGTGCCAACACATCCACTTGTGTAAGACATCAGGTTGTGCTAACCTACTTGCGCAAGGCATCAGTTTGCGCTGGTTTAACAGACTTGCACAAATCGATAGATTGTGCCAAACATCCGCCTGCGCTTTTCAATCGATTGCACAAGAATATAGTTTTCATAAAAATGAAAACTATTGTGTGTGTACAACCAAAACCCTAAACAGGGCGGCACAATACCATCAAATCTCTAAAAAGAGAGAGGTATGAAGGATCGAAAATGTCAAGAACCCTAAAAAGGGTTTTGATCGAGTTCATCATCTACCTTGTAGTGCGGGATGGCCAACTTCATAACAAGAAATTTGGGGCATAACCCGAGTCGAAGACTCAGCGGGGGCTTTGCCCTTCTCGACGGCTGAACGTTTGGGGGCCATTGATGTCGACGGCAAAGAGAAGGAGAAGTAGTCGGAGTTGGCACAGAAGCTTTTCTCTCTTTTGAACAGTTGGAAACAAGTAAAGAATGAAAGAAAGAAGAATGAAAACTATTTATAGTTTTTCAAAAGTAACAGTCGCCACAGATTGCACCGAGAAATTAGGAGCTGATTCCTCCAAACGCGCAGTCAAAGCATCACTTGCGCAACTTGATTTTAAATTTGAAATTCAAAGTATTTCGAAACTTTGAATATTTTCAAATTTTGAAAACTTTGAAGGGGGTCTTGTAGGTCCTAAAAATCAAGTTGCACCCATCAAAGAAGCAATAAAAATCAAATTGTGCATCCTTCAAATGAACTGCGCAAGAGACAGATTGTGTAACAACTCAAACTGCGCAAGATAAACTGCAGACCCATCCAAGCGCGCTAGCTAACGTGGCAACGTTATCATTACCTGACACAAAATTAGATCTTCTGACAACTGACAGCCCAAAGAAAGAGGAAACTGTTCGTTTCTTGTGCCACACCGCCATGACAGCTGTCTAGCGCGGTCCAGCTGCCAAAGGCCAGCGTATTCTGACAGCTCAACCTCAGCACAATCCGAGTCTTTGTGCAACCCATTGGAAGCGCAGTCTGATGCTAGCGCAGTTCAAGTGGCACAATCCATCAAGATAACTGACATTCTGTACGTAGCATACGTGCCATTAATTGCTCACCACGTGGCAACCATCTGTACACGACCAAGCGCATTTCAATCAAACAATGCCACGCGTCTCATACAGTTGGTCCACGATCGAGTAACTGCCAGCGCAGTTCGCTGCTTGCGCAGTCCAATGCCTGTGTAATCCATCATGCACAATCCAAAAATAACTACTAATTAGTGATTTTTTATAACTCTATAAATAGGGTTTCAAGTCCTTCATAATGGGGATCAGAAAGAGAAGCACAGATCAGATCAGATCATTCAAGATCATCAGAGAAATCAGGAGTTCTTGCCCAAGTGCTGTTGCATTCTTCAGAGGCTATCGTCTTCACAGTTCACATCGTCCAAGGGATAAAGCGATCGTCTTCAGATCGGATTCCTATAGTTGTACTTTCCCAGAATTCAATTGTAATTTTCTTACAAAGTTTGTGCAATAAAGAACTCTTTTGTTTTTGCAAACAATACACATATATGTATACATATACATATATTTATATATATACACCTACACACATATATTCATATACATGTATACATACACACATATATTATATATATTTGTATATACATACACACACATACACACAGATATATATATATATATATATATATATATATATATATATATATATATATATATATATATATATATATATATATATATATATATCTGTGTGTGTGTGTGTGTGTATGTATAAATATATATATATATATATATATATATATATATATATATATATATATTTATACATACACACACACACACACACACACACACACACACACACACACACAGATATATATATATATATATATATATATATATATATATATATATATATATATATATATATATATATATATATATATATATATATATATAACATATACACATGTACACATATATATATAAAAATAATATATATATATATATATATATATATATATATATATATATATATATAACATATACATATGTACATATGTTAATAAATTATAAATATAATTACTTGCCTATATGATCAATATATATACCCTGGTATTTATACATATATATATACCACAAATTCCATACAGACAATACAATATTATAAATATAAACAATATTAATAATATCTAATAGTAATAAATATATTTATTTAATCACCACAAAATAATAAAATAATAATAAAATAATTAAATGGTGGTTTGGTGAATCCATACTATTCACCTTTATCCGGATCCAGAAAATTGTACAAATATTGTAAAATAATATTTAATAATAAAATGCCAACTTTTGTATAAATATCCAAATAATTATAATGTACATCAATATCCAAAATAATTTAGGAACTATTTGTACACACATAAATATACCTACATGGTCGTCTTTGGTCTCACTACATACCTACAAAGACTTGGATTCGGTTCTGGCCCAGTTCGAGCTAAGTTGGTACAATCGGGTCATCTAAAATCAATATATCTAATTAATAAATAAATAATTTATCGGTGGGGGTTAAGTCACAACTTGATCTGGTTTTCCTAGTTAGGACACACTTATGGCTAGGTCTTCCTTGGCATGGCTAATACACTAGTCAAGGTATGCCACTGCACTATCTGTGCCATGATTCCTAGTCGTCTGGTAGTTCAAAACTCAACCATGGCTAAAATTATCTACCATAATAATTAACCATTTATAAAAATCTAAAAATCATCATTTAAAACAAATAAATAATAAAAAAAATTATTTCAAAAAATTTCGGGAAGGAAAGCTACAGTTTTGCCTCACAACCCATGTTGCATGCATTGTCGAGCTTTGTATGCGGGTTCGTAAGGAGAGTAGGCGCATCCAGACTTAGTTCACGTGCAGGAGCAACCACCACACCTAACTTCTGTGATGTCCTTGAAGATAGCCCCGTGCTATACGCGTTGGGGCCTGCCTTTTTGTTATGGACGCATAGGCCTTGGAGACTGGCCATGGGAGCATGCTCCTTGACAGTATTTCTGAGCCTCCTTGATGTGGGCATATAGTATGGATCCAGAGAGCCTGGGCACATAGCCTTTGGCGCATGGCTTTGGGTGCCTAGCCTGCTGAAGACAGAAGTGTTCTGGTTGGGGCTATGCGTCGAAATACTTTCTTAGGCGCATGTTTGGTGGAGCAGCGCTATTTTCTCCCAGTTTCGTCTCCTTTTTTTGTGAGCCTCGCCGGGTTTGGCCACAAATCGAGTACGCCTGAGAGATCCTGTGCTGAGGAAGAAAATACTATCTTTTCTTTATTGGCGCAAGGCACCACAAATCGAGTACGCCTGGGAGATCCTGTGCTGAGGATCCCCGAGTACAAAAAAAATTCTGGGGAATGGGATGATGGAGATTGAGCTACAGTTGCTCCTTTACTCCGTTGACACTCTGATTACAAAAGTGGAAAAAAAAAACTAAGAAAATTGCTAACTCTCGGCTCACTGACAAGAAGTGCAGCAATTTGGCTCTTAAAAATGCTCTTCGTTCTGTGTTTTGAAGAGGGATGAGGCCCCCCTTTTATAGTCATTCTTGGGCTGGAATGATGTTATGCGCCCACATAAGAAAACACGCTGGTTTTTATTTGGAAGCATAGTCTTGCTTTGGGTGTATAGGATGTAGGCGCATACAGGCTGCAAGATCGTGGGTTGGTCATTGTGTTGACGTAGCCGCATGCTTCGGTGCACGACTGCTCGTGAAGACTGACATGACCGTATGCTTCGGTGCATGTTTTGATCACGGCTTTGACTGAGTCAGGCTTGGACGCATAGCCATGTCTCAGGATATGTGCCTTCTTTTTGGAGGAGCTAGTCTTGGGCGCATAAAACTTCATTGGCTGGGCGCATGGAGCTTTATTGACTGGGCGCATGGAGTTCCACTGACTAGGCACATGGAGCTTCACTGACTAGGCGCATGGAGCTTCACTGACTAGGCGCATGGAGCTTCACTGGCTTGGGCGCATGGAGCTTCACTGGCTTGGGTGCATGGGGCTTCATTTGCTAAAAAATTTTCATGCTTCTACACTAGTAGTGACGGCGTAGCGTTCGCAGCAAGGCATCTCGACGATGGTCTAGTGATCGTTCCTCAGTGGCCAGCGTGGTGACAATGCCATCTCCACCAGATCTGATCACTCCCCGACGAGCTCCAACCATGAACTACAACACCGTCTCCACCAAGAACAACTACCATGACAACGTCTTGATGGAGCACTAGCGCTTATCAGCGAACGGTGAGGCATGGCGAATCAACTTCGGTAAGCCATCTTCTTAAGTCAATCCAATTTTGTTTCCAATTTAGGATCGAGGATCGATCGAATTAAGTCTCTAATCAATTTTAGTTGATCAATTCATGGAACAATCATTGTTCTTGATTATCGATGGGTTGGTTTAAACCGAATTGGAATTATCGATCATAGAGATTTATTTGATATTTCGAACCTTTGATCTTGATTCTTGACAATGTTTATTTAATGTTGTCCAAGTTATTAATTTTGACAATGTATTTAAAATATTGTAAAATATCATGTTCAACAACGTTTATCAATTGTTGTAATATTTTTATGTTTCACGATATTTGTTTAATGTTGTAAAAATAATTTTATTTTGCCACTTTATATAAACGTTGTGTATGTAATGTCATTTTACAATGTTTAAAAAAATATTGCAAAAAGGTTATATTAAACAACTTTTATAAAATATTGTAAAAGATGTGTATTTTACAATGTTGCAAATTTATCTTTAAAATGTTGCTAGGATGACAATATTTGATATGTTGGTCTTATTAGGTCGACATCTCACTTGGTAGCAGCTCTTGATTAGATGGATATGTCACATGCTGAAACCCATCCCTTTCGCAGCTTCGAAAGACAATCCTAATCTATCAATTTCTTGCATAAATTTCTTCTACGATTTCCTAGACATCCTAATCTTCATTCTTGTAAAAATCCTTACTCCTCCACCTCTATTTTACTCTTTAAATGCTGCTTTAAATTAGGTGATATCAGATCTTCAATTGATGAATTAATCATTAAAAATATCTAGCAACTATCAGAATTTAAAGCCTAAAGATAAATAAGTTTTCTTCATTTACATGTTTGACAACTTATTATGTTTTTAAATGCCAAAGCTATAAAGCTCTTCGACCGAGAGGATCTTAAGAAGGAAGTATGTGATCAGAAAAGAGAAGACACTATATTGCTAAATATTTATTTTGATATTTCTACCGTAAATTTGGTTGGATCCACTACAAATTTTTTTAATTATTGTGATGGAAGTTAGTAAAAAAAAAATGAGTATTCAGTCACTAATAGAAAACTAATTTGGTCAGATTAAGAAAAAAGTTAGTAATACTATTTATGATAGAATGAATACTTAGTGGTGACAGACTATCCGGTCACTACAATTTCTTTAGTTATTAGATGGAAAAATAGGCGTAAAAATATTTTGATTGAATTTAGAAAAATATTAGAGACTCCTACATTAGTCAATACTATTAAAAAATATATTTATATAGAAACTATTTACTTTGATAAAAAAATATTTTAATAATCAAAATTTTGGTCACCAAAAACCTGGTCAATAGAGCGCACTTTTCTTTTCTCCCGCGCATACAATCCACTACTCCAATATTTTTCTCTCCTTTAATATTTTAATTACCAGAGTAATTGGACTAGACTAGGTTCTCTCCTCATGTTCTAATATTGCTACTCTTATCTCCTCTGGTTACAATTATTTTCTTTTCTCCTCCTCTATATATATTTTGGTTTAGAGCTCCTTCTCCAGGTCTCCTCCAGGCCACCTTCTATAATATTTTTGTTTTGTTTTCCAACTGCTACTCTGGGTCTCTCTTCCGGGTCTCTCCTCCTGATTCGGTCTTCCTCCTCCGGGTCCTTCCTCTTCCAGGGAGGAGATCCCACCGGCTCCGGCACCGACACCTGTACATTTTAAAACTTTTACTCTAATTTTCTTTCCCTTATAGATAAGTTTCTTTTTGTAGTTGTCTTGGAATAATATTTGTTCGTGGTGGAGTAATGCCAGGACTTGTTATTAGGGTTCTTCGTGTTTGTGATCAATTAATCATGTATGCATGGAAAAGAAGTAATTTTTTATCAGATTAATGTCTTTTAAAAGAAGTCGTAACCTAGATTCCTTTAATTTCTTTTCAATTGGGGTTTTCTTCGTCATTAGGCTTTGGAATTATATATTTTTAATTGATATTTATATTAGTAAAAAAACTATGTTACACAAACATAGGAAATGGTGTCTCTATTAGTATCAGTGTCCATAACCGTATCCGTATTCATATTCGTATCGTGTTTTTATCTTTATCCATAGCTTCATATTTGTGCAACATAGGTCAAAAGTATCTATTATGGCCAAATAATGTTAGAGTTTGTGTGTGTGTTTTTTGGTTTAGTATCCAATTGATCAAGCTTTTAGATTGATCAATATCAAAACTGACGTAGCAGGAGTGGATGGTAGGATAATTTGTCGCCGTTGAAATGTTTCCTGATAAGGTTTCTTGAGTCCATGAGTGAAGATTTCCTCAAAATCGGCGAGAGCCTCATATCCGAGGGCGGGAGACCACAGGTTGAAAGAGGAATCTATAAAAGTTTAAAGATAATATGATTGATTTAACTTAGTATAATTAATGCCTTCAAATAGTAGCAAACTGAAGAATATGTGTTTGAACTGAAGAATTGATGCCTTTAAATAGTAGCAAACTGATGAATATGTGTTTGAACTGAAGAATATGTGTTTGCATTATGGGAATAAATGAACGTATGTAACCTGTTTGAGTTAATTCCTGAATGAGGTTGTCATATTTTTTTTGGGAATCTAGTCTTCTGATGGGGACTCATGATTGGTTTTGCGATTCTGTGTTTTCAGGAATTGGGATATGAGTGAGACTTCATGCTGAGAATATTCGATAATCATCAATGAACTAGGTATGCGTTTATAGTATATGTAGTTTATTCATTTTTTAATGTGACAAACTAATATTAAGGTGTTGTGTTCGGGTGGATTCTGGTTTTGTATTTCTAGATATTCATTGAATGATATCTTTGGTACTGTGACTTCCATTTTATGTTGTTTCGAATTATAATTTTTCTAGTTTTCTGATTGGTCTAGGTGAATTTAGATGTTGGGTTTCCAGATATTCATGATCTCTTTGGTAACAATTCAAGTGGTTGGGTGTGCATGTTTTACTAGGCTACAACAATGGATTTACATACTTTGACAGGTTAAAAAGGAAAAAAAAAAGAAGCACTTCCATATGATTGATAGTGAAGGTTCAGAAAACTATAAGACATGCATCAATATCCTCATTGTCTTGTTAAAAGTTCAAATGCTACGTTAACAATTTGAACCCAGTAGTTTGATTTACTTATGCTTTTTAACTCTTATATTTGGGAGTTTATTTTCTTTGTGATCTTATGTTGTTGGTATATTTGAATTGAAACGATGACTATTATGAAATTTAGCAAAAAAATACAAATTAATTTTCGTATTGTTATCTGTTCTATTACTTATTGGACGATATTCTTCTCGGTGTGTCCTTGTATGTAATGTATGTTTAATTCTCATTTTGTGCAACTATTATTTGTCGTAATATAGATTTATACTAACCTATTGCAGAAATAGAATGCTACTAGTCTTTTTCACATGTAGCTTCTTGTATCCTCTTGTACACTGACAGCTGAAGCGTTGCTTCTGAAGGTAGAATGCTACTTGTTTTTATTTGTTTATCCTTCACTTGTAGCTTCTCTTACATGCTCTAGATGTTGTTTGTTTCCCATCTTGTGTTGTATTTATTTTAGTTATACTCGAATTTTTTCATCAATTTCATGTTTTTATACATCTTGCAGTTTTTCTTCTTTTTAAATGATGAGATAATGGTGAGGCCCGCATAGAGGAAGTCAGGATTATGAAGGAAGTCAGAATTGCACTGTGAGGTTGTCAAGAACATAAATATTTTCTCATAAAAGTTTCATCCTACCCTAGCAAGATTTTCAGCAAGTGTGCATAATTCAATAGATTCATGATATTATTACCATATGATTCAGCCATATGTTCTCCTAGTAAGGTATATGTCTTTTTTGTCGGTGTTGAATGCTGCAAGTATAGATTACATTCTCTAGGCTAACTCAAGACTTTGAATGAAAAATTTCTTATTAGCAAGAAATTGGATGTGTGTGCTCCTCTTGGAAGACAAGGAGGAGACATCTTTAATGGAAGTCAATATCACTAGTTAGATTTTGGAACCAACCCTCCCCCCAGCCAACCCCCACCCCTTATGTTTTCAGTTTTAGTTTTATATTGGAACTTTTTTAGTGCCATGACTTGCATGAACAATGACATTAGACGTAAGAGCTTGGTTTAGTTTGCCTCCTACTGAATGTTGAGCATTATTTACCTCTATTCACTGCTTCAAAATATAAATATGAAGTTTGATGGAACCCCACAAAATCAATTTTACTTATAGCATTAGCATAGCATAATTTGATACCAAAACAATAAAAAAGGTAGGTGGTATCTCAGATAAATATATTCAGATTGAATGAATGAGAAATATGGATGGAACACTTGATGGCTGCAATGACACATGCAGTTGAACATATGTTCATATATTCTTTAACTCCATCTTAAAATACAATGATATGGGGAAAAACTCTTGATTATGGTAATGAAATTACACAACTTGGATAGATGGTGGGGGTTCTAAATGCACGTCTTTAAGAAGAATAACATGGAAGCTTTTAGGAAACTGGCATAAGGAGACATATATCTGTTATATATGTTTACAAGTATATAGTGTGTGTACTTATTAGATAATAAGATGTATTACTAACTCCATGAAGCAATATGATGCCTGGAGATTTTATAGACAGATGAACTTTGCACTTAATACTGACAGCCTCATGTTTTTTTAATTATTTGGTATGTCAATATATTTGGTTAATTTTGATGATTGGGTCTCTCTGATATAGTGAACACCTGACCTATGATGTGTACATGGAATTAGTTAATACCATGATGGAGGGTCTGACACTATCTAGCAAGATTACCGAAATCGACAGATCCAAAACCACTAAATCCTCTGAAACATCCAAAACTGATACCAAAACCGAGTTTTCGAACCATGATCTATACCGGTCAGAACTTATCTTAAGACATATGCTAAAGATATTGAAGCTATGAAAATTCTTTCACTCAAGAAAAATGGACAAGGCGGTAATATTAAAATTGTATATGATTTTCAAACTATATTTTACATGCTTCATATTATTGCTTGTTTCATCTATCATGATGTTACTACCTTTTGTTTTTCTTTGTGTTATTAGTCCTCAGAATTCTATGACATTTTTCATGGTTGTTATATATTTGAGAGCAAGCATATGTGTACAAGCACCTACTTGCATACTGGATCTCTTAGGTTTGTCTCACAAGCCAAATAATGCTGAACGTTCGCGAGGCGCAATTCCATCCCTGCATGATCTGCTTAGACAGGGTCTTGATGTTGAAACGTCCTCTGGAGCTCAAGACTGGCATTGTTTTCTGAACCAAGCATTGAATAAGCTAATGGCTACTAAAATAGTATATTGGGATGCCTTAACAATTGCTCGCAAGAATAAAAAAATCACATGAATCTCAGAAACAGAGAGTTAGATTTTGATTGGTTTCACATGGCATTGATTGCTCATAGTGCTCTTAGATTTTAAAGTTTAAACTAGACAAATCAACTTGGTATCTTCTCTCATCTGATGAAAATAATTCTAGTCATTTCTACAATCGGCTAACTTTTTCATTTGGCTATGGAGATAAGTAAAGCTAAAACAATTTGTGAGTGTTGATTGCATCTGATGGGATGGACTTAAAGTTTGAACAAGCATTTTGCTCATTACTTCTTTGGGCATGTATTATTTTTTTTGCATTCTAAAACTCTGTATTTAGATACACTGGAAACTTACTATAGGTGGTCAGGTTGGTGAGATGGAGGCTGTTGAAAAGTTATCCCAGCTTGATATCAATGGGGATTCATCATTATTAAGAAATTTTAGGTCGATTGCTCCAGTAAAAGACATCAATGAGAAGTGCTCTTCAAGACGGTTACTGGTAAATTTCTATACTAATTACTGCATTCAGTATTTCCTTAATATTTTATCAATAAACTGATGAACTCAATGAAACTGTGGTGGAAGGTTCTTCTATGTTGAGATATGACATTTGTTTGGTATTATCTTATGGAAATGCAAGACTATCAGATATCATGGCAATTTAATATGCTATATTTTCATAAAAATGTTTGACCCCGTAGCTTTGCTAAGATATGGTCTTTGGTTAACTGACTCCAATGGCATGTAAGTGGCGCTATGGGGGATTCTTGGTACTAGAAGATAATATTTGGTGACAGACTTCGTCTCCTTATAATCTGATGTTAATAGAAGTAGGTAAGTGAAGAACAAAGGGCAACTTAGATGTTAGAGTATGAGAAAATAGGATTTTGCGACAGACTTGTTCAGAAATTTAACAAGTCATTATGTAACTCCCATTTTCTACAATTCTAATTTTTTTAATTTATTATTTCAATTTCAAAATTTAAATATTTTCTATAGTTTTTTATATATATTTAGTTTAATAATTAATTTAGAGCAAAAAGGGATTAGGGAAGGGTACATCATGTGTGCAAAGTATCATGATTCACGAGCTTCCCCCTCATCCATGTCCTTATATGAAGCTGACTTACCCGTGAACTTCACCTTTTTATTCAATTTTTCATATTTTTATTCATGTATTTCAATTCTTAACTTAAATACACATATCTGGGCATGTTTCTTAATCGCCTAACATTTGATGGTAGGTGGTCTTGAGCCATTTTTTTGGTATACTAATACAAAGTGATTATGTATTTCCGTACAATGTTCTACACATGCATGCTTTTATATGATTCTTGTATTTTTCAAAGATTGATATTGTCAGTTCTTCTTTTTCAGGCTTCACTCGTAACTATAGGTGCTTGCCAAGCTTCAGTTGAGAAAAAGCGTACCATTGGATCATGAGGCAAGTGTATACAAGATTTTCATCTCAGCAACGGTAGCAACACCAACAGCGGTAGCAACAACAACATCGGTAGCAACAACAATAACAACGGGAGTAGGAATTAGAAAAATGTATTTGTATTTGTATTGTAATTAATATATTTTTATTTATAAAATTTATATTTTTTTAAATTGGAAACATAATTAACAACATTTCAAAACAGTTGTAAGATAACATTTTAACAACTTTTCTAGACATTGTAAATTTCATTTACAATACTTATAAATTGTTAATATTAAATTTATAACATAAAAATATTATTTACAATGCTTGGCAAACATGATTTAATAAAATATATAACATTTTTAAAAAGTTGTGTAAATTCTTTTTATAATGTTTGCACAATGTTGTCCAAAATCTATGTACAATGTTCATTGAACGTGGTAGATACTGATTTTACAACAGTTGTAGTATGTTGTTGAAATTATATTTACAATACTTTTAATACGTTTTAAAAAGTATTTTTTTACAACACTTGAAAAACATTGTAGAAATATTTTTCTCATATTTTATAAATTTTAACAATGTTTGTAAACTGTTGTGGACATAACTTCTACAATATTTTTACAATGTTTAAACGAATATTGTGGAAGATACCATCCCTTTTACAACCCTGGATATAACAACATTCTATTAAACGTTGTAAAAGACCATTTACAATATTTTTTCAACGTAGCACACCTATGACGTATGCCTTCCAACAAGCAAGCGCATGCCTCCTACACAACACCAAACATCAGCCCACACATATTAGTCGTTATGACTTAGAGTTTTCAAAACACTTGCCTAATCATATTCTATATCATGGGTTCTTTAATTATCATCGATTCTCATCACTTGGCCATAAATTCTTCTTCCCTAAGTTTTTCAAGATCACTTCTTAGTTTCCCATGTTAGACGTAGAACGAATCCTTCTGAACCGACACACCTTAGTATATTCAAACAAGAAGTCACTACCAGCTTGTCAGAAGCATGCCCCTAGAGTGATAATGTTTGATTGTAGTAACTTTCTTATAGTTGTTATTGACCAAGAACGTCATGGTGTTATCGAGGCTCACTTAGAATCCAAGACTGCGGTCAGAAGTGTCCATTATTCTCGTGCCCCTCCCTAGAAATTGTCCTCCTCAAAGTCTTTTAATGACGAGGATCTTTACGGGTGGCCAACTTTTATAAGTTGGGTAGAGCCTGGAAGGAAGCATACCCCATCTTGTAGAATATGAGATTAATTGGGATTCCTATGACAACCACCCCTCCATCCTTTCAAAAATTGAGCTACGATTTGATGTACCTACTCTCCCTCCGTACAAAATCTCGCATTCTTGATATTATGATTATTTTTAATTTCGATGAAGAAATTGTCATAAGTTGGGTAGGATGTAAAATCCCTCAAAAATTTAAAAGAATATTTGAATTTAATTATTTTGGATTTTATTTAATTCTAATTTATTTTTATCTTATTTATATTATATAAAAGGACTATAGTCATAGTTGAGTTTGAATATGCAAGACGACTAGAAAGTATGGCATGCCTAGCATAGTCGGGTGCTTTAACTAGCATGCTAGCCATGTTAGGAATGCCATGGTTATACTGTAGTCTCTTGCATGTTAACCATTCAAATTATGGCATAGGTTTTATTTTTATTTAATTAATTAGTTAAGAAAGCCTTTGTGACTTTTTAGGAGATCCGGTTGCACCAATCCTTCCCAAACCTCTTCCAAGCCAAACCCATCTCTATGTAGGCATATTGGGCATTAAAATACATTAATAAACATATATATTTTATATTTATTCAGATTTTGGAATTGTATTTATATATATAGATCTAATTAGTTCTATATTAGGAAAGACCTATTTATATCCTGAACCAAATCAATTAGCCAACTCACCAAACAACCAAACCAATCAAGTGGACCCCCACCATTAAGTGGTCGGCCAAGAAACCCCCCTTTGGCCGAATATCCCAATAGGAATAGGTTTCCTATTGTAGTACATGCATGCAATCCATAAAGCCCATATACATATATCTACTTAGCCCAAACCCTAACCCTAACTTAATTCTTCTTCTCTTTCCATCTCTATAGCCGACCACCCCTCTCCCTCTTCATATTTTCAGCAGCACCTTTCCTTTATAGCCTCCATACATCATCTCATCCATTGCACATGTCTCCATCCTTCACAAAAACTCATCTCCTCCACCATACATCCACCCAACCCCTCAAAACAAACCCTAAAAACTCCATCTTCTTCATCCAATCATCTATAGCCATTGCCAACCCTTACATACTCACCAAAAGAGTATTATCAAGCAAGAATAGTGAGAAAGGTTGGAGCTTTGGCGAGGAAAAGTCGCCACAACCTCTATAGCAAGGACCTTTGGTAAGAAATCCTAATCTTTCCATCTCAAACCCTTACTACAATTCTGTAGAAAATATGTTATTAAATCTGTAAAAATCATATTTTGATGGCTTTTGTTATGTATAATCATCCATAAAGGTTTCATGAAATATAGGCGTAATATTCATGTTTCGATAGGATCAAAATTAACCCCATTGTAAAGAAACTATGAGTTATTGGTGCCTATTCTCGAAACTGAATTTTATGTGTGTTCATATACATAAATTAGAATTTTTTTTAAGTGTTTTTCAATGAATTTAGCAACTCAAATCTGGTCAGAAAAATTTTAGGCCAAAACTAGCTAATTTTGGGTAACCAGCTGACCTAGAATGTCCCAAACTTGTAGTATAACTCAACCATTGTACCACTGATATTATTCTATGAAATAAGGTATTTTATTTCTGTTTAAAATATATTTTTGGTTATTTTAGCAATTTTGAGTCATTAACTATGTTCCGGACGAGTTTCAGGTAGACAAGCTGACTTAGTAATCAACTAGTCATAAATGTCTTTAAAAATATTAATTCTGGAATTTTAGAGATAAATCCGTAGAAAATTAGTTTAAATATTATTTTTATGATTTTTATATAATTTTTAAGTATGTTATTGAAGTAGGGGGATAACCGACTAATTAAGAGTTAGAAACCCTAAAACTGTGTTTCGATGTCTCGTAGAACTTGTGTGTGATTGTATGGATCTAAATGGTTCCACGAGATATTGAATATAATTTTAATACATTACTTTGACTAATTAATTCATATCGTAAGTTTCGTGAGTAGTGACTTAATCTAGTTAATTAATTATCTAGGAGCGTCGGGTTCCGGAGGCATGGACGCGGGAGCGGCATTTCATATTTACAGCACGAAATCAGGCAAGATACCTTGCCACCTTACTCTGTGATTTATATATTCTTATTTTTAGTTGTTATTTTCAGTATTTCTTATTTATTATAAAATTGTGCGTCCAAGTCACACTTGGGTGCAAGCGACTTGTCGGTCGTTTTTTTAGTTTTTATTTATTTTTCTTACATTGAAATAGTCTATTGACCACCCCTTTGTTGATGAGGTATTGATATATCTTATACGGCCTTGACACATACGTTATCACGTGATGTGAGTCACATGTAGGACACGTACTCGCGTAGTTGGCTGGCCACCGATACGTATAAGGCGTGCGACGGTTAAGAGTAACTGCCAATAGAATTACATGCTAGTAGACTTGGCAGTTACAAGAGGTTTCATGAGTCATTGATGTGAACCTACTAGGCATTGGGTGGGGAGAACAACTTCTTTAACGTATGGGTCACTTATGCACTTTCCTATTCCTGATCCTGCTGGCCCCTGACATTCGAGGAATGTTATGCTTTGAGGTCCCTAGTATACTGATGGGACCATACTTGAGTACCTATACCTGAGCCAGATGCCCATGCGTTGAAGGTCTGTTCTTAACTGCATTTCACTGTAGAACTGGTAGGCACCTTATTGCATGCATCCCTTTTTTTACCCTCTATTATATATCACAGATTATATGACATGTTCTTTATGTATCTTGTTGCGTCCCTCTGAGGACCTGGTTATCTCTCCAGGTGTGTACTTTGTGACTTTTGCAGGGGTTCTAGCCAGTGTCGTGATCTTCTCCATTTTTTTGAGAATGATTGCTCTTGGTTCGTCTTGCCATTTTATCGATCATTTCCTTGTATATTTTTTTTATTTAAAATGGTTGGTAGTAGATTTGTCTCCGCCCAACTACATGTATGTGATAAATTTTTGAGTTGATTATAATATTATTCTTTATTATTGTGGATGAGATTTAGTTATCATGGTTTTACTGCATTTACAGCTTATGTATACGTACGGGGTTCCATATATTGGAGTATACTTCGTATGTATGTAGCTGGCATGTCTACGTACTTACTCCTAAGTATTTTAGGACTGGGGCATTACATGTTTTTGTGGTGGCCCATACAGGTCGAGTTTGTCACTTCGGTTACGTTACTGTGTCGATGTGAGCCTGCATATAGGATTAGAAGTCTAGAATCTCGTCCACATACTTGGTCTCCTCTCTTGATTCCAATTTCGAACTCTCGTCCGACTACCTTGATTTCCCTCAGCTTGATTCCCTTCCACTTTAAACTCATCTTTTTCCATCATGCTTGATAGAGAGGTTAGGAAGATAACTCATACGAGTATACATGTTATATTCCTCAGTTACTCTATTAGTTGACTTTATAAGTTGAGTAGTATGACTATAACCTACCACTCGTATCCTTGTAACCTAGTATTAAAGTGTAACAAAGTGATAATGAATATATGCTATTGTAGGAGAGATGTTTACCTAGAATATAGAGATTTTGTAGCCCATACCCATTAGTCAACCAAGTCCTGATACAAGAACCAGTAGGACGACTGTATACGCAAGCACACCGGTTAAGACTTAGATCCTTGTGAAACTCGAACTATTTATTACTGCTTTCAACGTATTCTTCCGTACTTATACTTTAAACTACCATGAATGACGACGCTATTTATAGCCTAGTTTTGCAAGCTTATTCGTTATCGAGCTTGTTTTGGACATATGTATACTGGGGACGCCCACAAGCATATTGTCTAATTAGAATCAAAGTATTATGGTCTGATCAACCATAGTGCATTTGGTTCGCTCTTTATTTGTTTATCCCACGTGGATTGAGATATCAAGGTATGTAGGTTCTCATTCGCGACTGCTTTGACAATTCCTCTTGAATTATACATTCGCCTTTGAATCACGTAATTGTATTCGATGACATCTCTCTTGAACTCTTAATTTTCTTTTGTCTTTCACTAATTTGGAAAGACGAACGCTCGTATTCGATAAATAGATACAGAATATCCCCCATGGCCATGATAGTTGTATACGCAAGTATAGCTACCATCGGTAAACCAGGTGACTACATCCTTGCCTTGAGTTACTTGTCCTCCCCTCGACCCTGAAAATAATATCTTGACCTTCTAGTCATTTGAGCTTGAAAAATGAGTAAGATCTTACCCTTGGGTAAACCACAAACCTAGGAGACTATCTAATCTCTAGGAATCAATTATTGTGAGTCTCCAAATATTCATCTTGATTCTTGGCTTAACTAGCAACCCGTATGCCTTAACTCAAACCTTACTTGACTAGGCCCCCACAGTTTAGACAGAGAAGAATAGACCAAAACAAGGACAAGCATTACAAGGACTGTGGTAGACACCCATTCCAAGATTAGAGATTCAGCAGATGATACTCTAGGTACAATATTCTATTATCAAAGAAGTGACTTAGTATTAGAACAACACATTCACCATCTTAGCCAAAATCTGTAGCATGACGCCCCGTTATTATGTTGTATTAGTAATCAACAAGTGATGCATGAGCACTACATTCAATACCTCTAGAATCTTTGTGAATATAGTCTGGAAGGTTTGACACAAATAGAAATTCATGACTTAGTAGTTAGAGATCTTTCCCATGACGTTCTTTAGAGTTCGTTATCCCACCGATAGACTCTCGTATACCATGGACAAGCAGGTCATTCCATCTTATCGACTCAGGTACTACTGTACGCGATCATTTCTATTTATTAGGACTCGGAGTACGATCTTCGAAACTGATTCACAATTACCCTATCATGTTATCGATCACATCGTGACTTATTATTACCAAAGGTCAAGGTACGTTGTCGCGACTCAAATATTCCTAACCTCATTATTCCTAAAACCATGTCTTAGACTCTAGAGTAAATAGATTATAAGCCATTCTTACTTCTAGGAATTAGGGGATCACCGATTGATTGAGGTAAATTGGTTCTCACTAGGATGATAAATTAGTGACTCGTAAACTCCCACTTTCTTTTTAGATCTTTTGGTGTTCCTTACCGTGACTTTGATATCTGGAGTGTAATACTAGTTCTTACTTGCCAACAAAATTCATATGCAAAACTTAAACGAGTCTACCTTCAAGTAGACATATCATGTCCCACTCAAATACATCTTCTTGCACTCTATTATTATGATACGACTTTCAGGTCAAAAGGGACTAGTGATAACCCTTACCATAACACTGATGTACTTTCCGACTGCAGTTAGAGATCCAACCTTGACTCAAATCTTTTGGCCCAAGATATGGTTGTGATCTACTCGAAGCCCTCTACGCACATGCCACTAGTGTGCCACTCAATAGAGGCCTCGTGTGCTACTTAAACATAAAAGTCACGGAAGGTATATCTCATGACTTACATAACCTATTCTACCAACCCGACGGAAAATTTGCCCAACCACTTAAATTTGAAACTATTCTACATTACCCTAACCTAATAAGGATGGTTTAAAATTTCACAAAATTTTGTCCAGCCACTATAAATAAAAATCTAAAGTTCATGCACTCAAAGATTGAAGTCCAATTAGGGAACCTATTGAGACTCAGTTAAACCCATCATAGCCCATCGCCATATTGGGACTATAAAACAAAACTTGATGAAATAGGCCCTCACCCCTATTATATAGGCCCCACCTCTTGGCTCACTAATTCTCCTTCCATAGATTTTGTAACTGCATCTCTTCGTAGCCTATGTTATGCATCTCTCGGTACCAACTTGCTTCCGGATATACTTGACCAAGACCTCTCATACTGTCTTGACCAAACATAGTTAATATATGGGCCATATTAAATAGATAATACCTAGACTTCCTATAGAGTCTGTGACTATGTTTGGAAATACATCATACTTCCATATACCTCCTTGAAATTTAACCTTCTTAGAAGCCCTATTACTGTACTTTTCCCGATTAACCAACTTCTATAAGTTGGGTAGAACATTGAACTTATTATACTCTACCTCTCAGAATGGGATTACAATCGGGACCGTTCTTCCGTCTGTTTGAAATATATGAAACAATCTTTTATTTTGCATTTTATATCCCTTTGCTCGTGCGTTTAGATAACTACGGTAACAGATTGCAACCTAAATTCTTCAAGTCATTCATAGAATCATTTTTGTTTAAATCAAGAGCAAAATTTTTGAGGCAAATAGATCGCAAGCCTCTCTAAGAAACATAAGATTTTGGAATTAGCAAGTGGTTGGAAATGATTGGTTCTAATTAGACTAATAATTCAATGGTTCATAACTCGACCCATATTCGTATCATTTGATACCCTTGACCGTGATTTTGATAATTGAAGCACAACACTAGCCTTTTTCTTTTGACAAAGTTCATACTCACAAACTAAATTAGTCATGCTACTTACATGACATACATGTCCCACACAAACGAACTTTCCAGTGCTCTATTTAAATTACACCACGTGTATGACACATTGTTTCCTCAAAACAAACCATAGAGACCCAAATTCGATCTATTCGATTTCACCCATGCAAATATCAACCCATTCCCTTAACTAAACTGAATACTCAAGATATATGCAAGACGTAGCACACCTACGACGTATGCCTTCCAACAAGCAAGCGCATGCCTCCTACACAACACCAAACATCAGCCCAAACATATTAGTCGTTATGACTTAGATTTTTCAAAACATTTGCCTAATCATATTCTATAGTCTGGGTTCTTTAATTATCATCGATTCTCATCACTTGGCCATAAATTCTTCTTTCCTAAGTTTTTCAAGCTCACTTTTTAGTTTCCTATGTTAGACGTAGAACGAATCCTTCTGAACCGACACACCTTAGTATATTCAAACAAGAGGTCGCTACCAGCTTGTCAGAAGCATGACCCCTAGAGTGACAATGTTTGATTGTAGTAACTTTCTTATAGTTGTTATTGACCAAGAACTCCATCGTGTTATCGAGGCTCACTTTGAATCCAAGACCGCGGCCAGAAGTGTCCATTATTCTCGTGTCCCTTCCTAGAAATTGTCCGCCTCAAAGTCTTGTAATGATGAGGATCTTTGCGGGTGGCCAACTTTTATAAGTTGGGTAGAGCATGGAAGGAAGCATACCCCATCTTGTAGAATATGAGGTCAATTGGGATTCCTATGACAACCACCCCTCCATCCTTTCAAAAATTGAGCTACGATTTGACGTACCTACTCTCCCTCCGTACAAAATCTCGCATTCTTGATATTATGATTATTTTTAATTTCGAGGACGAAATTGTCATAAGTTAGGTAGGATGTAAAACCCCTCAAAAATTTAAAAGAATATTTGAATTTAATTATTTTGGATTTTATTTAATTCTAATTTATTTTTATCTTATTTATATTATATAAAAGGACTATAGTCATAGTTGAGTTTGAATATGCAAGACGACTAGAAAGTATGGCATGTCTAGTGTAGTCGGGTGCTTTAACTAGCATGCTAGCCATGTTAGGAATGCCATGGTCATACTGTAGTCTCTTGCATGTTAACCATTCAAATTATGGCACAAGTTATATTTTTATTTAATTAATTAGTTAAGAAAGCCTTTGTGACTTTTTAGGAGACCTGATTGCACCAATCCTTCCCAAACCTCTTCCAAGCCAAACCCAACTCTATGTAGGCATGTTGGGCATTAAAATACATTAATAAACATATATATTTTATATTTATTCAGATTTTGGAATTGTATTTATATATATATATATAGATCTAATTAGTTCTATATTAGGAACGATAAATTTATATCCTTAACCAAATCAATTAGCCAACTCACCAAACAACCAAACCAATCAAGTAGACCCCCACCATTAAGTGGTCGGCCAAGCAACCCCCCTTTGGCCAAATATCCCAATAGGAATAGGTTTCCTATTGTAGTACATGCATGTAACCCATAAAGCACATATACATATATCTACTTAGCCCAAACCCTAACCCTAACTTAATTCTTCCTTTCTTTCCATCTCCATAGCCGACCACCCCTCTCCCTCTCCATATTTTCAACAACACCTTTCCCCTATAGCCTCCATGCATCATCTCCTCCATTGCACATCTCTCCATCCTTCACAAAGACTCATCTCCTCCACCATACATCCACCCAACCCCTCAAAACAAACCCTAAAAACTCCATCTTCTCCATCCAATCATCTATAGCCATTGCCAACCCTTCCATACTCACCAAAAGAGGATTAGCAAGTAAGGATAGCGAGAAAGGTTGGAGCTTTGGCGAGAAAAAGTTGTCACAACCTCTCTAGCAAGGACCTTTGGTAAGAGATCCTAATCTTTCCATCTCAAACCCTTACTACAATTCTATAAAAATATGTTATTAAATCTGTAAAAATTATATTTTGATGGCTTTTATTATGTATAATCTTCCATAAATGTTTCATGAAATATAGGCGTAATATTCATGTTTCGATAGGAACAAAATAAATCCCATTGTGAAGGAACTATGAGTTATTGGTGCCTATTCTCGAAACTGAATTTTATGTGTGTTCATATACATAAATTAGGATTTTTTTTTTAAGTATCTTTCTATGAATTTAGCAACTCAAATCTGGTCGGAAAAATTTTAGGTCAAAACTAGCTAATTTCGGGTAACCGGCTGACCTAGAATGTCCCAAATTTGTAGTATAACTCAACCATTATATCCCTGATATTATTCTATGAAATAAGGTATTTTATTTCTGTTTAAAATATATTTTTGGTTATTTTAGCAATTTTGAGTCATTACTATGTTCCGGACGAGTTTCAGGTAGACTAGCTGACTTAGTAATCAACTAGTCATAAATGTCTTTAGAAATATTAATTCTAAAATTTCAGAGATAAATTTGTAGAAAATTAGTTTAAATATTATTTTTATGATTTTTATATGATTTTTAAGTATATTATGTTGGTGCTTTATTTACATGGAGAGAGCTTGCTCTCAACATGCCTTGTAAAATTTTAGTCCCACAATGGAAAAGCACCATGAGTTATCTGAACATATATACTTGGGTGTGTTGTTGAGAGATGCACATGGGGTGGTGACCCTAAGGAGGGAACCATGTGGGTGATTTTACTAGGAGGTAAGAATAAGGCTCCAAGGATTAAGCATTAATGCTTTTGTCATTCTCTTGGATTAATTCCACTTGGAGCTAAGCCCCAAAGGGGCTTAGCGACTCCGACTCGGACTCGGACTCGGGCTCATGGGCTCATGAGGCGTAATGTGGCGTTTTGTTGGCGCACTTTGCACTTAGCACGTCAGCAGTCATGCGGTCTTTATGCGGCTCATATGCGGCCATGCGGTCTTATGCGGCATGCGGCTCATATACGGCCTCATGCGGCTCATGCGGCCATGCGGTTCATGCGGTCCATGCGGCTCATGTGGCTCATGCGGTCCATGCGGCTCATGCGGCTCATGCGGCTCATGCGGTCCATGCGGTCCATGCGGCTCATGCGGCTCATGCGGTCCATGTGGCTCATGCGGCACATGCGGTCCATGCGGCCCAAGCGGTCCATGCGGCCAGACTGCTGCTGCTGCTGCCGCATGGAGGGCTACGCTGACTGTGCAGATTTCAAATCTGTTATGGAAAGGGTGAATCAATGCGATTAATTCAGATCCTATCTTTGTGGGATTTGAATTAATTTTGTTACTATCTTTGTGGGATTTGAATTAATTCAGTTCCTATCTTTGTGGGATTAGAATTAATTCGTTGCTATCTTTTTGTGATTTGATTCAATCTTTCCATAACTGAAGAGGCGGTTAGGGTTTCCACCCTCTCTCTATAAATACTCTCTTCTGACCTCCTTTGTGACTACTACGAAAATTACAAGTTAGAAAAGGAGGAAGAGAGAGAGAGTTGCTGCCGCCATTGCAAGTCCATCCGAGGAGTCTGAACAGAGGTGACTTCGAACGTTCCACAAGTTCTTCAACTTGCTGGTTCCTGGAAGCAGATCGTGTGGGGCGAATCTTGCTTTGAGCAACGGTATTTTGACACCCCAGCATTGTTTTTCTTCTCGTCTCTCTCTAGTTTTATTGTAACTCGTTCTGTCCCAATTGTAACACGTTTGCAAGGAAGAACGAGAGATCTTCTCTTCTCTTTTTTCCTCCTACAGATTGTAATTTGGCTATTTGATTTATTGTACCATCGTAGATCTTGAGTTTGATCACTGTAAAGTTTTTGTGTGACATCTCAGATCTCGATTGCATTTATTTTTCATCTTTGATCAAGCCCCGGGATTAACAATCTCAAAGCAAGATCCATATAGATGGAAAACATTAATGCTTCGCTCCTCCAATCGGACTTCTGTAAGTTGGAAAAGTTCGATGGAGAGCACTATCAAGTCTGGAAGAGAAAGCTGTACCTAACTCTTCAACTGAAAGACGTTGATCATGTTCTGTTAGAGGAAGAACCCTCTGTTGCAGACACTGGATCTACTGCCGCCATCAACGCGGCTACCAAACTCCAGGCCAAGTGGAGAAGGGAAAATAGCATCTGCAGGCTTCTCATCCTGAATGCTATGGAGGACTCTCTGGCAGAATCCTACTCAAAGAAGGAACTTGCCAGAGACATATAGGAGTCTGTGGAAAATCTGTATGAAGAAGATAAGAACAGGAGCAAAATATTTGTGGTTGAAAAATATCACAAATTGCTCTTTGAGGACGAAAAGTCCATGCTGCCACAGGTGAAGGAATTTCTGAAGCTGCGTCAGAAACTGGAAGACGAAGAGATGCCCCTTCCCGACAAGTTTGTCGTCGGAGGGATCGTCTCAAAACTTCCTGCTGGATGGAGTACCTTCTATGCAAGGATGCACAAAAAGAAGCTAGACATTAGCTTGGGAGATCTACTTCAAGAGATCCATGTTGAGGACGAGATGCGTTCTCAACAGAAGGTGGACACTCTGTCCAAACAGTTGGCTAAAGCCAATCTTGTACAGACGAGAGATTCCAAGGGGAAGCATGCGGCTTCTCATCCCAAGAAGAAGGACTTCACTAATCTGAAAGTGAAGGGTCCTTCATTCAAGCAACAGAAGACTAAGTCCCACGTGACTTGTTACAATTGTGGCAAGAAAGGCCACTACAAGAGTGAATGCAGATCTAAGCCTAAACAATCAGAGAAAGGTGAGCCTAATAAGGTTTCATTGGTTTCTAACATTGTTGCTATGATCGGACAGGTCACAACTGTGGGGGTTGACTCTGACTGGTGGATAGACACTGGTGCGACTTGCCATATCTGTTCTGACAAGGAATGGTTCATCACGTACCAGTCGACATCTGAGAAAGTTGTCATGGCGAACCAGGCCCAAGCTGAAGTGCTGGGGATTGGGACTGTGGAGCTGAAACTCACTTCTGGGAACACTTTGACGCTTCAAGGAGTGAAGCATGTTCCTGCGATTGCCAAGAACCTAATCTCTGGGAGCCTGCTCTGCAACGCAGGCTTGAGGATGGACATCAACGCTGGTCAGATGGTTATGTCCAAGAAAGAAACATACTTCGGGAAGGCTTATCAAACCGAAGGAATGTTTAAAATTCAGCTTGTCAACCAGTTTGATGACATTAATGCAGTTACATTTTCTGATTATTCTCTTGAGTTGTGGCATAAGAGACTAGGACATGTTCATAGTAAAAGAATCAACAAAATGTCTAATCTAGGACTTATCTCTAAATGTGGGGGTAAGGTGGAGAAGTGTGAAGTGTGTGCTCAGACGAAGATCACAAGGAAACCCTTTCATCGGGTCAATCGAAGCACAGATCTTCTGGAGTTGGTGCACTCCGATATCTGTGACTTCAAACATTTCTCCACGAAGGCCGGGATGAAGTATTTCATAACCTTCATCGACGACTTCTCAAAATACGCGTTCGTCTACTTGCTCAAGTCCAAAGACGAAGCTTTCGAGAAGTTCAGAGAGTTCAAGGCCGAGGCTGAACGGCAGACTGGACAACAACTCAAGAGGCTGAGAAGTGATCGAGGTGGAGAGTACAGGTCTCATGAATTTGCATCGTTCTGCAAAGAACATGGAATCATATGCGAGACTACTGCTCCATATTCTCCTCAATCCAACGGAGTAGCAGAGAGGAAGAACCGGACATTAACAGAAATGATGAATTCCATGCTGCTCACTGCAGGTCTTCCAAAATGCTACTGGGGAGAAGCTGCATTAACGGCCACTTTCATTCTGAATAGAGTGCCATATACAACTTCGGACGTAACTCCTCATGAACTCTGGTTCAAAGTCAGACCCAACTTAAATGTCATTCGAGTGTGGGGGTGTCTGGCGTATGTGAAGCTTCCAGATCTGCAGATTCAGAAGCTGGGGACAAGGACTACGAAGGCTATCTTCTTGGGGTATGCCGAGAAGAGTGATGCTCAGAGATTTCTTGATATTAAATCAAATCATATTATCGAATCTCGCGATGCTGAATACTTTGAAGACAAGTTCGCAAAAGACAAAAACATTGTTCTTTCGGACATTCCGGAAAATGATGTAGGTACTAATGAGACTGAAATCTCATACGAGCCAGTAGTCCAAGAAGAAGCTGTTGTTGATGAAACAACTCTTGTACCAGAACTCGCCGAGCCGTCAGCTAAGCGAGCGAGGAGACCGAAAGATTTTGGAGATGACTTTGTCACCTATCATGTGGAAGCAGATCCGCTTACCTATGATGAGGCGATGAAGACCAGAGATGCTATCTTCTGGAAGGAAGCAGTGAATGACGAGTTTGACTCTATCACCTCCAATAACACATGGGTGTTGGTAGATCTACCTGAAGGAGAAAAGCCTATTGGATGTAAATGGATCTTCAAGAAGAAGATGAAGGCAGATGGAACTATTGACAAGTTCAAGGCCAGGCTGGTCGCCAAGGGATTTTCTCAGAAACAGGGGATAGACTACTTCGACACGTACGCTCCAGTAGCTCGGATGACCACCATCAGGATGTTAATCGCTCTAGCAGCTATACATAAGTTGGTGATACATCAGATGGATGTAAAGACAGTATTCCTGAATGGGGAGCTGACCGAAGAGATTTACATGCAACAGCCAGATGGATTTGTCGTCAAAGGTCTTGAAGACAAAGTCTGCAAGTTGGTGAAATCATTATATGGTTTGAAGCAAGCTCCCAAGATGTGGCATGAGAAGTTTGACAAAGTTATTAGGTCAAACGGCTACAGAGTCAGCGAGACGGACAAATGTGTTTACACAAAGTTCGCTGATGGAAGAGGAGCCATCGTTTGTCTGTACGTGGACGACATGCTAATCCTAGGTACGGATATAGGCTGTGTCACAGAGACAAAGAAGTTCCTCTCAACCAAGTTCAGTATGAAGGACTTGGGGGATGCAGATGTCATCTTGGGCATAAAGATCATCCGGACAGATACTGGAGTAGCGCTGTCACAATCTCACTATATTGAGAAGATGCTCACACGCTATGGGTATAAGGATCTTCCAGGGATCGATACGCCATAAAGGTGTGATCAGAAGCTGAATCCAAACTCGAGGGAAAGCGTCAGGCAGCTGGAGTATTCTAGCGTTATCGGAAGTTTGATGTACGCAACTACTGCCACAAGGCCTGACATAGCTTTCGCCGTGGGAATGCTGAGTCGGTTCACAAGCAACCCAGGGGTTGAGCACTGGAAAGCTGTGAAGCGAGTAATAAGATATCTCAAGAAGACTGAGACATATGCACTGCACTACAACGGGTATCCGACAGTAGTGGAAGGCTTCAGTGATGCTAGCTGGTGTTCAGAGGTGGAAAGCGAGAGATCCACAGGTGGATATGTCTTTTCCTTGGGTGGAGCTGCTATATCGTAGAAGTCGAAGAAGCAGACTATACTCTCTCGTTCCTCCATGGAATCTGAATTCTATGCACTTGAAACTGCAGCAGATGAAGCAGAATGGCTTCGGGAGCTCATGTATGATCTTCCAGTGGTTGGGGCTCAGATATCGGTGATACCGATATACTGTGACAACCAGGCGACTGCGGCGGTTGAAGCACAGGGCAGTACACGATCTCATCAAAAGAGGTGTAATTGCAGTGGTTGATGTTCGGAGTCAGGAGAACCTGGCAGATCCGTTCACAAAGGGCCTCAAGCGCCAGTTGGTCGATGATACAGCTTGTAAAATGGGCTTGAAGGCATTCTGATAGTGTGTCTTTGTAATCCTACCATAAAGTTTTATGCTATTAGTTCAAAGAGAAATCTACTAGGCATCTAACTTTTGGTTCAAAGGAGGATCACTGACTGGGAAACTATCAGGTAACAGTGGGTACTTATTCTCTGGAACATGGAAGGGATACGGACCCATAACCACTGTTGTCTACTATGTATTTTTCTGCAGAAAAACAAATCCTGTAGAAGGTTGGCTTAAACGCCTTAATGAGTTCTCAGGCAGAGTGAATGTCTGGTGTGCTTTACAGGAAGCACGGTAGAGCAGCACTACAAGGAGTGAAACTCCATGCTATAGTGGGATGACTCCACCATGAGGTTTCCAGGTAGGGGTAATGCCTCGGCTTTGCAAGCCAAGTCATAGCGGCGTAGCACCGTAAATAGGCAGGTAGCCTAATGCTGTATGACGTAATTAAAGAGTTGTAGACAGCACTACAAAGGGGAGGATGGCCCCATGTTACAGTGGCATGATACCACGATGAGGTACCCAGGTAGGGGTAAAGCCTCGGCATTGCAAGCCATGTCGTTGCGGCGTAACACCGCAAGGAAGCTTTAGGCTTCATGCTGGGTAGTTTGGCACTACAAAGAGGCTTGTGACCTCATGCTACAGTAGTATGACACTATGATGAGGTTCCCAGGTAGGGGTAATGCCTCGGCTTCAGGCCATGTCATAGCGGCGTAGCACCGCAAGGAAGCGCAAGGCTTCATGCCATATCTCTTTAATAAAGAACTCACCTATAGTGTATGAAAAGAGATATCAGGCCGTCTCTTGAGGGTAAACTTGTAGACGCCCAAAATTATACACTGAAACCAGGCTGGCACAGGGCCTTTAATGTGCAGCTAGAAGCACACGTAACTACACTTTGTGAGTGGGAAGAATTACAATTGTGGTGTAGAATTCAAGGCGTAGTCCATTCTTGTATCACATTGTTATTTAACCCATGCGGGAAGATTCAAGTCGTCAGCGACATCTATCCTAATGCAAAATAGACAGTTACTGTGGGGAACGCTCAACCCTGGACACATATATATATGTTGTGATATGTGGGGGATTGTTGGTGCTTTATTTACATGGAGAGAGCTTGCTCTCAACATGCCTTGTAAAATTTTAGTCCCACATTGGAAAAGCACCATGAGTTATCTCAACATAGATACTTGGGTGTGTTGTTGAGAGATGCACATGGGGTGGTGACCCTAAGGAGGGAACCATATGGGTGATTTTACTAGGAGGTAAGAATAAGGCTCCAAGGATTAAGCATTAATGCTTTTGTCATTCTCTTGGATTAATTCTACTTGGAGCTAAGCCCCAAAGGGGCTTAGCGACTCCGACTCGGACTCGGACTCGGGCTCATGGGCTCATGAGGCGTAATGTGGTATTTTGTTGGCGCACTTTGCACTTAGCACGTCAGCAGTCATGCGGTCTTTATGCGGCTCATATACGGCCATGCGGTCTTATGCGGCATGCGGCTCATATGCGGCCTCTGCGGCTCATGCGGCCATGCGGTTCATGCGGTCCATGCGGCTCATGCGGCTCATGCGGTCCATGCGGCTCATGCGGCTCATGCGGTCCATGCGGTCCATGCGGCTCATGCGGTCCATACGGCTCATGCGGCTCATGCGGTCCATGCGGCTCATGCGGCACATACGGTCCATGCGGCCCAAGCAGTCCATGCGGCCAGGCTGCTGCTACTGCTGCCGCATGGAGGGCTACGCTGACTGTACAGATTTCAAATCTGTTATGGAAAGGGTGAATCAATGCGATTAATTCAGATCCTATCTTTGTGGGATTTGAATTAATTTCGTTACTATCTTTGTGGGATTTGAATTAATTCAGTTCCTATCTTTGTGGGTTTAGAATTAATTCGTTGCTATCTTTTTGTGATTTGATTCAATCTTTCCATAACTGAAGAGGCGGTTAGGGTTTCCACCCTCTCTCTATAAATACTCTCTTCTGGCCTCCTTTGTGACTACTACAAAAATTACAAGTTAGAAAAGGAGGAAGGGAGAGAGAGTTGCTGCCGCCATTGCAAGTCCATCCGAGGAGTCTGAACAGAGGTGACTTCGAGCGTTCCACAAGTTCTTCAACTTGCTGGTTCCTGGAAGCAGATCGTGTGGGACGAATCTTGCTTTGAGCAACGGTGTTTTGACACCCCAGCATTGTTCTTCTTCTCGTCTCTCTCTAGTTTTATTGTAACTCGTTCTGTCCCAATTGCAATACGTTTGCAAGGAAGAACGAGAGATCTTCTCTTCTCTTTTTCCCTCCTACAGATTGTAATTTGGCTATTTGATTTATTGTACCATCGTAGATCTTGAGTTTGATCACTGCAAAGTTTTTGTGTGACATCTCAGATCTCAATTGCATTTGTTTTTCATCTTTGATCAAGCCCCGGGATTAACATGTTATTGAAGTAGGGGCATAACCGACTAATTAAGAGTTAGAAATCCTAAAACTGTGTTTCGATGTCTCGTGGAACCTGTGTGTGATTGTATCGATCTAAATAGTTCCACGAGAGATTGAATATAATTTTAACACATTACTTTGACTAATTAAGTCGTATCGTAAGTTTCGTGAGTAGTGACTTAATCTAGTTAATTAATTATCTAGAAGCGTCGGGTTCCGGAGACGTGGACGCGGGAGCGGCGTTTCATATTTACAGTACGGAATCAGGCAAGATACCTTGCCACCTTACTCTATGATTTATATATTCTTATTTTTAGTTGTTATTTTTAGTATTTCTTATTTATTATAAAACTATGCGTCCAAGTCACACTTGGATGCAAGCGACTTGTCGGTCATTTTTTTTGCTTTTATTTATTCTTCTTATATTGACTTAGTCTAGTAACCACCCCTTTATTGATGAGGTATTGGTATATCTCATACGGCCTTAACATATACTTTATCATGTGATGTGAGTCACATGTAGGATACGTACTCGCGTAGTCGGCTGGCCACCGATACGTATGAGGCGTGCGATGGTTAGGAGTAACTGCCAATAGAATTGCATGCTAGTAGACTTGGCAGTTACTAGAGGTTTTATGAGTCATGGATGTGACCCTATTAGGCATTGGATGGGGAGTACAGCTTCCTTAACATATGGGTTACTTATGTACTTTCCTATTCATGATCCTGCTGGCCCTGACATTCGAGGAATATTATGCTTTGAGGTCCCTGGTATACTGATGGGGCCATACCTGAGTACCTGTACCTGAGCCAGATGCCCATGCATTGAAGGTCTGTTCTTAAATGTATTTCACTGTAGAACTGGTACGCACCTTATTACATGTATCCCTTTTTTTCACCCTCTATTATATATCACAGATTATATGACATGTTCTTTATGTATCTTGTTACGTCCCTCTAAGGACCTGGTTATCTCTCCAGTTGTGTGCTTTCTGACTTTTGCAGGGGTTCTAGCTAATGTCATGATCTTCTCCATTTCTTTGAGGATAATTGCTCTTGGTTCGTCTTGCCATTTTATCGATCATTTCCTTGTATATTTTCTTTCATTCAAAATGGTTGGTAGTAGATTTGTCTCCGTCCAACTACATGTATAAGTGATAAATTCTTGAGTTGATTATAATATTATTCTTTATTGTTGTGGATAAAATTTAGTTATCATGGTTTTACTGTATTTTATAGCTTATGTATACGTACGGGGTTCCATACATTGGAGTATACTTCGTTTGTATGCAGCTGGCATGTCTACGTACTTGCTCCTAAGTATTTTGGGACTGGAGCATTACATGACCCGCAATGATGTACAGTTTGCTTGGACAGCAGAGTATCAGAGTTCATTTGAGAAGTTGAAGCGAAGATTAATGACGGCCCCCATTCTCACTCTTCCAGATGGGACTGGAGGATTTTCAGTTTATTATGACGCTTCAGGCAGAGAATTGGGATGCGTATTGATGCAACATGGTAAGCTAGTAGCTTATGCGTCACGCCAGCTTCATGACCATGAGAGTAATTATCCTACCCATGACTTGGAGTTAGCAGCAGTAGTTTTTACATTGAAGCTTTGGAGGCATTATTTATATGGAGATCGGGTGAAGATTTTCACCGACCGCAAGAGTCTTAAGTATGTGTTTACTCAGAAGGATCTTAATATGCGTTAGCGAAGATGGCTAGAGCTACTGGTAGATTATGACATCAACCTGCAGTATCATCCCGGGAAGGCCAATGTAGTAGCAGATGCATTGAGCAGAAGAGCTGGAGTTTATTTCCTAACAGCGCAACCAGAATTGTTAGTCGATCTTCAGAAGATAGGGATAGAGATAGTTCTCCCTACCAATATGGCATTGATGGCCAGCATGCAACTTTAGTCCATCATAGTTGAGAGGATCAAGATGGCACAATCAGCAGATTCCAAGCTTCAGCGGCTTAGAGCAGAGTGTGAAGTAGGACGGAGAGTAGAGTTATGTATTCACAAAGATGGTACTCTCCAACATGAAAGGCGTCTTTGTGTACCCAATGGTGATATCAGACAGGAGATCATTGAAGAGGCTCACAGTTCTCAGTATTCAATTCATCTCGGTGGCACGAAGATGTACCGAGACATCCGTCAACATTCTGGTGGAATGGCATGAAGAGGAAGATAGCCCGGTTTGTCTTCCTATGTTTAGTTTGCCGATACGTTAAAGCTGAACATCAAAGACCAGCTGGACTTCTTCAACCGTTACCGATCCAAGAATGGAAGTGGGAGCATATAACCATGGACTTTGTAACTGGGTTACCTAAATCCCCGGCTGGCAGGGATGCTATATGGGTTATCGTTGATCGCCTCACGAAGGTAGCTCATTTTCTTTCCTTCAGAATTGGTCAGTCGACGGATCAGCTAGCAGAGATGTACCTCAGGTAGATTGTCAGATTGTATGGAGTGCCAGTTAGTATCATATCAGATAGAGATTCAAGATTCACATCGTACTTTTGATGGAGTCTTCAAGAGAGTTTGGGGACTCGTCTCAAGTTCAGTTCAGCAGTGTAGATCCTCGTTAGCCTGGGATGATATAGATGAGAGGCATATGCTTGGTCCAAAGATGATTATGCAGACAATCAAGGTGGTCAGACAAATCAGAGGTCATCTTCGAGTTACACAAGATCGTCAACGCCATTGGGCCGATTCTCATCGGCGCCCTCTTGAGTTTTCTATCGACGACCACGTATTCCTTAGGATCTCGTCTACCCGTGGCGTCATTCGATTCGGCATATAGGAAAAGCTTAGTCCTAGGTATATAGGGCCATTTGACATTCTCGAACGAGTAGGTTATGTGTCCCATCGTCTCACTCTTCCATCGTCGTTACGTGAGGTACATGACGTGTTCTATGTATCCCAATTGCGACGGTATATCCCGGATCCGAGCCATATCCTTGATCATTCGAAATTGGTTGTTGGTACCAACCTTTCGTATGAGGAAATGCCCGTATCTATATTGGACCGAAGAGAGATGGTACTCAAGAACAAGACTATTAGTTTAGTCCGTGTTGCTTGGGGTCACCAGTCTTTAGGTGAGTCAACGTGGGAGCGTGAGGATGATATTCGCTCGCGATATCCACACCTGTTTGACTCATAAGGTATAATGTCTTCCTTATGCCTTATGTTTTTAAATTTCTCGCTTGCATGAATGATTGCTTGATTTGTTGCTAGTCGTAGATTGTTTGTGCTTTAGTATGGCTTGCCCCGACATCTCTAGTCTCTTGATTAAATTTTGAGGCGGAATTCTTTTAAGGTGGGTAGAGTTGTCACTCCCGTTTTTCATTATACGTATTTCTAGTGTACACATGCAAATTTCGACCCGTATATTATTTACTGTATTTTCGTATTTCTTTATGGCTTGCCTTGATGTATCTTGACTAGGGTTGACCTTGGGTTGGGTTGGTCCAACTTGACTTGCTTTGGATGACTTGGTTGGTTTATTTTGATGGTTGGTTCAACATGTTGATCCATCCCCTCTCTTTATGAACCCCCAACTACTTTCTCTCTCTTCCTTTACTCTTCATTACTTCTTCTTCTTCCTCGTAACTCTCTCCACCTACCAAGAAACCCTAGGCAAGTGCAACTTGCTTCATGAGGAACCTAATTCTATTTGTTCCATTATCTTTCTTACATGATTCTATGACACTTTAGAACTTGGCATTTTTTAATTTGGTAGATATTTTCTTGTATATCTAAGTTTGTGCCATTTTTCAGTTTTTTTGGGTTTTGATCTATCAAACTTACTTGTTTTTGAAAACTAAGTGTTCCATATGGTAGAGAATTTGATTCTACACAATTTTGACATTTGAAAAGTTAGATTTCGACTTGTTTTGAGAAAGTTATCGCCAAAGTAAGTTTTGGACATCTTCTATGCTCAACTGTCCTGGTTCTGGCAGGGACGATGAATAGTGTCTGTCCGCATGGCTGTATAGTGCCAGTCCATACGGCTATATAGTACTGTATAGTGCTTGTCCGCATGACTGTATAGTACCGCATAGTGCCAGTCCGCATGGCTGCATAGTGCCTGTCCGCATGGCTGTATAGTGTCGCATAGTGCCTATTTTGGCTATTTTTGGCTGTTTTATGCCCTATTTGGCTGAATTGTGGCCAAAATTTCTTTCTACTTCCAACATGAAAGCTGTAGATCTTTTTCTTGGCTTCAAGAATATGTTACTAGCTATTTTATGCAAGTTTCTCTCATTCACGATAATGTAGGGATAGAACACGATAGTGGCCCGTCGTGGCACACTCTTGACAAGCAACCTTGACATGAAATTCTTGATAGTGGTCCGTTGTGACGCACTTTGACATGATAAGTAACCTGGCATGACATGATAATCTTGAACGCTGTTGCGACAGCTACTTGGACTTGCTTCTTGTCTTGACACCGTGGTTGATTCTCTTGGTTGTACCTGTACAAGCTACATGTCTCGTCTTGCATCATGCCTAGGACATGGATTCCTGATTACCACGGTCAGGGATTCATACTGAATCTGACTAGGGTAATGACTAGATTGATCAAGTAGTTCATGAAGAGATTTTCCAACTACAGACAGTCCCATTATTTGGGCGCTTTAATTGGACTTGTAGTCTGCCATCGAGTAGGGCACATTTCCAGCACATTGTCATGTGTTGCACCCCAAGTCACCAAAACCAACTCTCTCAACTTGCAACGGTAACCTGGATTAAGTCTACAGGGCTTGTGGCTGTTGGAACATCTCAATGCATCTTGTTAGAAACTAGGCTTGTGATAATCCTAGTTAGTTAAAAGTATCAAGCCGTACTTATTGCTTGGCCGTTATTGATGGATAGGGTCTAGTCTTGTCTAGACAGTGCCAGTTCAGGATTACTTTAGTATATTAATGTTATGCTTTACTCTTGTCGATAAATGAGTGGAGACTAAGCTCTGTTTAGGTGAAGGGTTACAACTCCGGTCCTTGTTTGGTTTACGGGTTGTAACTTGGTTAACGGAATAGTTCCTTAGTTATCTTATCGTTTATCATCCTAATTTCCTTAACCCGTGTCTTTCATTATCAATTATGTCTTTATGTGCTAATATGCTGGTTTTAGTTCTTAAATGAAGCCTCCCTTGTGGCACTTGCTCTTTCTGGGGTCTAATCCAGCTGGTTTTTTATGACTAGATTTTGGAGTAGCTCCCGAGGATCTTCCAGCCTTCCAGCCAGATGGTGAACACTAGACGCAACCCTGGCAACGAGTGGGTTTTATTTTGCTATCCCTCTATATTGTAAATTATTCTTTTGAGGCGTTTAGCCATCGAGCAAGTGTTAGCTCATATTGAATTTACATTCCTGTCTGCCTATGGGATGTAACATGATTAACAAATCCTAGGGTTGATCATGTATGACTGAAACTCTTGCTAGTCTTCGTATTTTGTACGACTAGCTTCATGATCATCTGTATATGAAATGTATGGGATGCCTTACTATTGAATATATGATGGTCTAATATCTTGTAACTATTATTACTTGCTTGAGATTGAGACACTAGGCTTGTTCTTGACCATAAGAGACTGATGGCTTGTAGATAAACCCTCATACATCTAGACAGTCATGACCGTATATCGAGGTGGATTATACTTCTATATACGTAGCTGGCTGTGTCTGTCCTCCGCTCTCCAGTATTCTGTTTTTGGGGCGTGATAGTGTTTGTCATCCGCTCTCCAGTATTCTGGTTCTGGGGCGTGACATCTATATACATCTATTGCTCGATATACACTTGTCTTTTCTTGTACATTGCCTCTATGTGATCATCAAGTATTTTATTATTATTACATTCTCATAACGCTTGTCAATTATTTTAAACTGCTAGAGTAGATGTGCTCGTTCCATCCTGACTGGATATGTTGATAAAATTTTACAGATGATATAGATGACTGTCCGACCTTCTATAAGTAGGGGGTATGCGAGGGTGGCACGCAGGAATCCGAGGAGGATCTTGCTCAGTACTATGCCCTAGATATAGTTAGAACTTTTAGTCTTCATGTTGTATCGGATTGTTCCGATTGTTAGCTGAGACTTATTTATATTTCAGGATATGTATTTATTTGTGTTGGACATCTAACCTTGCGTTGTGATAACATTATTCTTTATGGAGTTATCTTCTTCTTATCTATTTCCATAGCATGCTCTATCTTCCTTAGACTTGTAATTGAGGTTTTATAGATGATTGTCATATTATTCCTCTGTGCGGAGATGACAGGTTATATGATTCATATTGTTAGATATTGTAGACGACCTATACATCGTTCTACCACCGACACTGCAGCGTAGGCTGGACTTACCCACGTTCTCATGCCCCTAAACAGGGTACGGGTCGTGACAGCTTAACTAAGCATCCTCCAGTGGCACATCGGCTATGTCATCTCATGTATCCTTAGCTAAGCCATAATCTACCTCAGGTGTGCCATAGTAAGTAGTACACCAGTTCTCTAAATTATTGCCTAAAAATATGGTTATCCAGTCAGGATTGGTGTAAGTACAATTCATGATCAACTATATTCAGTGATGCCTCAGAAAAAATGTTAGGTTGTGTACTGGAGTAGAACAAGAAGGTTATTGCTTATGTTTCAAGACAACTACGACCCATGAGCAGAATTATCCCACTCATGACTTAGAGCTTGCAGCAGTTATCTTTGTTCTGAAGTTGTGGAAGCACTACCTCTATAGTGAACGGGTGAAAATATTCGTAGACCATAAAAGTATGAAGTATGTTTTCACCCAGAAGGAGTTGAATATGAGGCAGTGTAGATGGCTGGAGTTGATAAAAGATTTTGATACCTCATTACAGTACCATCCTGGAAAAGCTAATGTGGTAGCAGATGCACTTAGCCGTTATCCCGTAGCTATATTTCTGACTAAGGATCGACATCTATTAGAAGATTTGGAGAGTTTGGTATAGATATTATGATTCCTGGAATCGAGATGCAGATAATAGGCATGCAGATTCAGTCTGGGATGATAGACATAATCAGGGAGGCTCAGTACCAGAATGTAGGCTTGAGGAGTCTTCGAGTTCAGGTGTAGGCTAGATTGCTTGGTGATTTTTCTATTACTGAAGATGGTTCTTTGAGACATGGATCTAGGCTCTGTGTGCCGAGTGGTGACCTGCATGGGCCACCATAGTTACATTCTAAATAAGTATAAACATGTGAAAGAAAAATATCTAAACTATCAGGCTAGACAAGTGTTGGTGGCTAAACGTCCAAAAGATACAAAATGTTATAAGAGTGGTGAAAAGAAACCCGCTCAATCTTCTTGGCAGCCATCAGTCAAAAGTGGATACACTGTATTCCTTAGACTCAGGTTCTAAATCAGGTTAAACAAAACCAGAGGGGTCAGACCCCAAATAGCAAGTACCACAAGGAAATACGAGTAAATGAAATAAAACTCAATCAACACATAGTAATGACATGGGCCATAGCTTAGGCACATATATCATCATCAATACGACACTCCTACACCATATAAGGACAAGAGGTGTCATACCACATCGAGATAGAGTACATCTCCCGAATATGGTCAGATACAAGCACCTGTGTCGTAGCTTCGATCCATAGCCTATCGTAACAAGTAGTCCAACCCCACAACCAAACAAGGATAAGGGTTAAATCACCACAACATGACAGTTCATGTCCCTAAACTACTAATAGGTGCTACAGATCAAATATAACAGGTTAAGAAACCGACCAATTAGTTCTACAACTTGTTTTGTGGTATATAGGTTACCTAGTAATGTAATAGTATAGGGACCCTTAGATCGTGCAATGTTGAAGCGGGACTAGCCATTCCATAAGTATAAAAAGGAATATATGTAATATACCAGAGGCCCTCATAAGGCGATCGAGCTAAATAAATCAGTAACACTCATAGCACTCCTACATAATAGATATTGTGTCGGCCAATGTACTAACAACCAGATACTGTACTCCACTATGATGGATGATATACGATATCTGATAGATGGCCAGTAATACATGATCTTGAAATCTCTTTCCCTCCAAATTATCTACAAGTTTAATTTACATAATTGTCATGACCCGCACCCGCTTTTCGAATATGAGACGTGTCCAAGCCAGCCTACGCCGCAGAGTCGACGGTAGAACGCTGTCACGGCCAAGATGCTCAAAAATCACAAAGATACATTTATTGCACATTCACATTACTAAATCAATTTTACAAATTACAAGGTTTCACAACTTCACATTTGCTAGAAAATACAATGTCTCACAAAATAGAAAAGACAACTAATTCAACTATCTAGGTTGACCTCAGCATACCCATGTCTTCCCAGTGCTAAGAGTGATCGCGGCTAAATCTAAAAAATAATGGTTTCCAGTCAGGAATGGAACGAGAACAATCTCACAACAGAATCAATAAATGACAAAATCCATAAATCTGTAATAATACTGGAATACATGATAAGGGATAAACAGGAAATCATGGTAGGAATTATGCGAGTAAAAACAGAAAGACATGGTACAAAAGACAAGCAATGACAAGAAACTATAATGTAGCAAGACTATATCTAACAAGTGATTTAAAATACACTTTCGACATGTAAACGGCTAAGGGGTAAATCTGGCATCCCGCACGTGAGTTGGGCGACTACTATCAGGCAAGAATAGACATTTTGGAAAATTTTTGGGTATGTTTATATGTCTACTAATGTACTTCCCCGCAGGCTAGTATCCATGGATTCAAACAGGTCACGAACATGAAAATATATTGGTCACGAACAACATGCAAGAATCCATAACTACTATCTCGTGTGACAAGCGTGTCAAGAATCAACATGATATCAATGTAAAATAATATTAAATACAAGAAGCATAGAGATAATCAAATACGAAAACTATCAGAGATGTACTCGCTTGAGGTCCTGTGCTGGTGAAACTGATACTCCCGTTGGGTCCAGATTGGTCGCGGTTGTCATAAGCATGCAAGACGACCTCTAATGGTGGAACCGACCATATCATCGGGTCTGGACCGTCTGATTAGCCTAGGGTCGACATGACTAGGTCAGAATCACAAGAAATATGAGTATATGACTAGTTATGATTAAGGACAAATCTAATTTATAAAGAAAATCTAATTAACAAAAATATATTTATTCAGAGAATATATATAACTATCTGGAATTGATAAGGTAAGCTAGATAGACACGTTTGAATACTAGTAATTCATTTTAGGCAGTCTCCTTATTAAGAAAATATATGTTTATATATATATAATATTGAAAACTATGTTTTACTAGTCAAACTATTGTAGGTAAATACTTGGAAAAATAGAAATCATGTTTTTAATTCAGAACTATAGTCTTAGAAAATACGAAGATACTATTTGTAGGTCAAACTATATTTTACTAATAACAATTTTAGATAGGTGCTCGAAAATCATAGAAAACTATTTTTAGAGCTAAAACCTAAATTTTGTTAAAAAAAAATACAATTTTAAACCCAAAAACTATAGATCCAAAATACCCTATAGTAATATACTAGGGTTTCGAACTCAATTTAAAATATGTAGGCCTAAGGCCAGAATAAATATTTTGTCGCAGTTGATTCAAGAATACTTAATATTTATATTTGTTAGAACTAATGATAGTAACCTCTATAATTCAAATACATATATACATGTGTGTATTTATATATACACACACACGCAATACTCCAAATAAAATTGTATACTCTAGTATTTATACGTATACGTTGATATGCATAGGTATATACACTAATAAACCAATGGCTGTCACTATCAATACCAATAGCAAAATACACAAATAAATAATATATGATATTATTCACATATATTCTATAGCTATTCAACAGTTGTTGCTCTGTGAGAGCACATTTGGGGGAATGTTTGGAAGGAGAAAAAAGGAAAAGAGGGGCTCACCTAGAGAGAGAAGGCAGCGTCGGGCGCGGTGTCGGAGTGGGGAGGCACAGGGGCTCGGCACGGCCGGAGATGAAGCCGCCAAGGAGGAGGCTCAACCTTGTCGGGATCGGCCCGGTCGGAAGAAAGCGGCGCTGCGTGGGTCTGGTCGCCCGAGGCGTGAAGGTGGCGGTGTGCGCTCGATGAGGAGTGGAGGTCGGCATTGGCCCGGCGCGGAGGAGAGACTACAAGACTGTCAGCCACGGGTGGATCTATGGTGGCTGGAGCACGGCTGCGCTGGCCGGGGCGGAGGGTCGAGCACTCGGCTCCCACCGGTGGTCGACGTTCGCCTGGCCGTACGAGGCTCGGCACTGGAGGAGGGTGGCCGACGCCGTCGGCACGCGCGCGGCTGGGAGGACTCCGGCCGGCGATGCTCGGGTGAACCGGTAGCGTTGAACATCATGGTGTACAGTCGCGGAGTTGCAACACCCAGCGGTGTCGGGCGAGGCGGGGCTCCGGTACAGGGGCACACAGATCTGGAAGTTCTATCGGTTCCATGTGATGGAGAGCTGCTCGTGGCGCGGCATACCCGAGATGCATGGTCGATAGAGCGATGATGGATCCGATGGTGGTGTGGTTATGCCAGCACAGAGAAGTCACAGGCCTGTCCGATGGGCGCCAGACCTGGGGGTGATGTTGGGGTGCCTCGGTAGAGTTCAGGCAGAAGGCGGCCTGGTGAATGGTGGTCACTGATCGGCTCGTCGGACAGAGCAACCTCAGCACTGCCACGAGCTGTCGAGCACGCTGCACAGTGCTAGAGGGGACGACGACAATAGCGGGGTTGGCCGTCAAAAACGATGAGGGTTTTGGTTTTTAACTGGATTTGGGTTGTGTCGGGGATTTGGATTGGGATGTGTCTATTGTTGGACTCAAGATTATGTGTTGTGGTGTATGAACTGGACACGGGAATGAAAGAAATGAATGTGGCCCAAGACACGGACACACGGGTCCGACACTCGACTAACACGATGATTTATGTCATGGACACAGACCCCTGGACACGGAATTTGTGTTGGCTCTGTTGGTTGCGTCGTGGTGGTGGTGGTGACGATGATGATGATGGTGGCTGCTCGGCAATGGTGTGGGCGTAGGTTTTTAGGGTATTGGTTTGCTAACTGTAATCGTGGTATATGGTTGAGGGGAAGATGGTTATTGAAGGAAAAAGGATTTCTATATATATAATCAAAGAGATGCCTGGGTCGTTTATCTCGTAGATAAGAGAAAGTGATATTGATAAAATCATGGTTAACATATACAGTTATTGAAAACTAGTTTAGGAGATATGGATAACATAATAATTTAAAGGAGTATATAGGAATACTAGTTTAAATAAATATTTGACAATATTAAGTAATTTAAGTAGTCCAAATCATATGAACATATATCTAAGTCAATCAAGAGATCAATGTAATATTTAAAATATAAATTAAATCACATATTTCATATCGTCAATTAGATCTAGTTTGATTAGAATAATAATTGAATTCCATATTAACAATATATTCTAAAACAAATTTTGGTAAACCTTCATCTAACGATTAATCACAATGAGAATGTAAACTAATATTGATATCATTCAATTTTATTTTATGAGTTCAAAACGTAAAATATTTTATAATAATAAATCCATAATAAAAATATGTTTTCATAAAATCTTATTAAAAATACATTTTCGTAAATCTTTCTATTGTTTTTGAGAATACTAATGATTTCCAATTTAAATAAGTGATCACATAGTATTTTTAAAATAATCCTCTATCAAAACAATTTAAATTAGTTTAGAAATTGATTATCGAATAATCAGGACTTTTATCTAAAAAATATATTAACAAATTTCTTTTATTCATGAAAATTATTCTGCCTACAAAGTCAATGCTTTGATAGTCCAAAATTAAACATATATTTTTAATACAACTAATGGATATTCATTATTAATTTATTCTATGAAAATCGAATGGTATCTTTTAAACAAAAATATTTAACCTAGTTTTCAAATAAAAATTACTCACAACTGTCTTGCACATAGTTTACCCTTTAACATTTAAAAAAATAAGAATAGAGAAAGATAAACAAAAAATTTTGAGAATCCGGGAAGAGGAGTTACAATAATTAACCCTATAGTTATACGAAATATTGTGTCATGATCGTATAATCATCATTTATAGATATCGTATCGTACTATGAGTACACGATGAATGAATCCATATTAGTTTCCGAGGTCCAATCTAGATTCACCCTAGACATAATGCAACAAATCAATCAGAAACCTAACCATGCTACTATCACTGATCAACTATAAGGATATATATTCAGGAACAACTTAGCATCATAATGCGTAGGATGGCACCTCAGTGCAATGACTACAATATATATCAGCACAAACACAAGTAGTCATGTAAGGATACAAGAAAATTCATCCAAGTCAGTATCAATCCTCTACTCACATTGTGGTATACATACCAGCTCAGGTACACAGTCGGTGTATACTGCACAAATAAATTAGAAATCGTCCTACATGTTCACAGAATTCTATACCAATAGAATTGATAATTAAAAAGGATCCTAGTGATCATGGTACAATATCAAGTATAACCTAAACAAGATTAAACATTCACCATCACTAGAGTGCATTAGGAAGTCACTAAACATCATATGGGAAGTATCGGAAATCGTCCGGGACAAAAAATCAAGTGAAACACAACTTTGAACATCCTAACAGTATATCGTGGTATATTGGAAAAAATATAGTAGGTTTTGGACCATGGAAAATGGAATACTGGCTGTATACAACGGTATACCGACGATATTCCACTGGTACTGAAACCAACATTGTAAACCTCGAAAATGGATTTTTCGGGAACCAAAATTCATCTCAATTTTACCCAAAGCTATTTTAACAAGTTCTAATGCTAAGGATAGTTCCCCTACCACATTCTAGCATAGATTTGCAAGAGAAAACCAAAGTATCATAAGAAATCCACAAAAATACCAAGTATCCCAAATAGAACCCATATAACCATTTTAGGTCAAACCAAACCAAATTCAAATTAAATAGCATATAAAATAATAGATCAAGATTAATGAGCATAAATAAAGGAGAACTAAACATATAAGCATATATGAAGAGATCAAAATATCCATTTCACAAAATAAGTGAAAAATGTAAGAAACCAAAGTTTCATTACTCTAGCAATATGTACTTGCCTATGGTTACCTCCTAATCCTAGCTTCTACTCCACTACCAAGCGATTCAAAAATTATACCCAAGATCTCAAGATCTAGCTTCTAGGGTTAAGGGTCCAAGCTTGAAGGAAGAAGAATGGAGGGAAATGGAGAAAAGAAGGAAGCGAAAGGGGGGAGGGAGGGATTAAATAGGAGGAAAAGAAGAGGGAAAGTCTTGGATGGCTGCCACATTGTCGATCCATGGCCACTGGATCGATTTGGGCCATTCAACGAAAGGACTAATATCCAATAGACGAAAGATGGGGTCCAGTCAGTAAGGGTGACTAGGCAAGTCACGACCATATGATATACCGTCAGTATACCATTGGTATACCAGTATAATATCCACTTATCTAATTTGGAAAAAAATTGGTATTTTGATCTACGAACGGGTCTTAGCATGTGTTTATGCCAATGGTCTTGGGTATTCTACCAACCTAGGGTAGTCTCGCACATAATTATCTTATTATAAAACTAGTAAACCAAATATAGTTGCATAAGTCAGTTAATCAATTTATCAACTCAGGCTCTAATGGCTATAATACGTATATAAAACATGTGTCGTAGAATATATCAATATTCCGTCATTGAAGTAGTGAACTACACCTATAACTAAACAAGGACAAGGGATAACACACTACTTCAGGACGAGATACGACTCTATGCCATGGTTAGGTATGAGAATATCCACAAGAAAACCAACGACAAGATAAAAACACATAAAGATACACAAGATACCACTAATGGATATGGATACAAAAAATATATACGTGTAAGATACTGTATCGATACAGGATATATGAACATAAAATACATGATACATGAATAGTACACGCATTAATTTGTATATCTTGAACGAGGAGTGACAACACTACCCTCCTTAGAAAAATTTTGTCTTCGAAATTTCAAACTAAGGCAATACTAAATAAATTAAGGAAAGCACTACACAATCTACAGCTACATATTTAATCACATAGAAAACAAATAATCATATAAAGAAGTAAAGCAACATCCATCTATATGGTTGTCTACCACTCACAGAGATGAGATACGAGGGCATAAGGAGAAATATACCTCCAGAGTTGAACAAGTGTGGATATATGGCTCTGTATTGTCGTGCTCCCACTTCAACTCTTTTGACAAGTGATGGTCCCAAGCGACACGGACAAGACTGATCGTCCGGTTCTTGAGGACCCTCTCTCTCCACTTTAAAATAGATACGAGTTGCTTCACACAGGACAAGTTGTTACAAACGAAAAGATCTGAATGATCAAGGATATGGCTCTATAAGCACCCTAATTTTTGAAAAAAAAAATATATTTTTTTATGTTTTTATTTATTAGATTATATTAATTCTTCCTTGTGAATATAGATTTACTTTTTCGTAGCTTCAATTTTTGGAACACAAGAAGCGCCAATCTTTCGAAACGTCCTTCATGAGTTTTGAAGTAGATATGTCCACCTTTAATTTGATATATCATGTCCCATCCAAACTTGTTCCCTAATATTTTTTTGACTTCGCACAACTTTGGGTCAATTTAGGCTATTTGACCATTTATCAAAATTTTAGATCTAACTTCCAACATGAGTTCGGGACTCGACATTGATCAAAACTATTAGACCCAATATATGGTTTTGACTCATTTGATCCTACGACGCATATACCAAGAGTGTGCTACTCAATTGGGTTCCCATGTGCTATTTATTTACGAAGAGCACAAAAGACTCACTGGTTGACTTTTTAGATTCGATTTGACTAAAAAATATGTTTGGACCCTAACATAGCCAAACTCAATCGGTAGAGACATGTTAGGTTGCTATGACCTAGTAGAATTATTCTAAATTATTTTTATAGGATTTTGTATAGCCAAATAGATTTAAATATAATTTTGCCTATATACAATTATATTTATAATAGCTTAATACTATGTGGTTAAGTTTGAGATGCATATCGACTAGGAATTTTGGTACAGATAGTGTAGTTGTGTGCTTTGACTAGTATTTTAGCCAGGGTAGGGAAGGTCGAGCCATATGTATGTTCTTAATAGAAAAAATAAGTCAAACTTGCAACTTTAACCCTATAAATGATTTAAATAATTTATTATTTAGATAATAATTTTTAGAAGACCTGGTTGTGTTAACTAGCCCGAACCTGACCCGATCCAAACCCCAAACCCGTATAGACATGTAGTACGACTAAATATGTACATGTGGATATATACTTTATGTATAAATAGACTATTATATGTATTGGACTCGTGGCGTCATTCTGGCCAAGATTAACATATAATTTATAAAATTTGGATAACCTTTATCTCGGCACATTTTTCGGGGCAAAGTAAGTCCAACGACGGATACCGTTTTGACACAAAATTACCGTTTTACCTCTGCGTTCAAAATTGGACTTATGGGTAGGCTGCTAATTTGACTATTCTGGATATCTTGGTGATGACTATTTCATCATCTGACTACTTTTATTGGATTTCTCCTTCTATAATATCATTAAATTATAATTAATTTATATTATGTTCGTATTTCGGAATTCGTACGTCGAAATTGAGATCAGTCGATTCTAGTGACCATAAATCACAAAAATTGACAAAATAAACGTATGTTTCACCAAGATAAGATTTTTAACCTTGTGGTTGATCATCTTGTCTCGATTTGCACGTCATAGATTTTGCTGTACGAATTATGAGATACAAATTTAATATTTAAACCAAGAGTTTGTAATCCATATTATTAACGAATAATGATCATAGAGATTAACGTAACCTAGTTCTAGATGGTATGATTAATAAATGACTTATGTAACATAGGTATTACAGAACTTAGAACGACCGAAGCTCTCTAGGTAGGAAATTGATAGTCATATTTGTATTTAATGAATAATACTTTGTTTGTGATATGGGGTTGATAGATATTGCATGGAGTATGATTCGTTAGTTCATGGATAGTTCGAGTAGACTTTGGTACTACACTCTCAGCACAGATTGGATAAAACCCCAGGCAAGTATACCTTACCGAATTATATAATTTATTCATTCATTTTCTATATTGCTATTCCTTTTAGTCTTACTTGATTACATGTTTCTTATGTTTATATTATTATTTTACATTCACGTTCTTTATTTGTTCTTCATGTGTCACTGTTTGCATGGTGGTCCCTATATCTCTGAAGGGTATACCACTGTAGTAGTTTCCAAGTCAGCTTAAAACGAATTCAGGAGTGGGAAAACGAATAAGTAGATAATGTCTCTCCCATTGTTGTACTACTACTACTATATTAGGGGGCCGCCTTGTGCGTGCACCTGCTCTTGGAAAGCATAAATAGCGGTATCGCCAGGACCGAGAGATGGATACAGAATTTATTGCATGGATCTGTATCAGTGGATTACTAATCAAGTTTACGACTTACGTCAAGATCAGATCAGGAAAATGGGCCTGGTTAACGCGGATGGTCTTCCCTCCACGGAGTTGACGATATTGTTAGTCCTTAGTCTCCGTTCCATTAAGTTGACTTGACCTGTAGTCGAGATCGATTGCTAGACATTGACCTATGTTATCTCTAGATCGGGAGTGTCCCATGACGTTACGGTATAGAGACTCCTTATCAACTTGTTATTCCATCTCTAGGATTGGGAGCGTCCCAAGGCATTACGGTATTAGAGACTTGTTATCAACCTGTTATCCTGTCTCTAGGATCGCGAGTATCCTATGGTATTACGGTAGTAGAGACTTATCTTTTGTCTTGAGATCGGGAGCATCCCATGGCGTTATGGTATTGAGACATCTTTATTGATTTGTTACATGTTTTATTTTCCTCTCTTTCCATGCATGTTATTTACTATTACATTTGGCATTTTTTATGTATTTTGCTACATCCCTCTGAGGACCTGGTGATCTCTCCAGGTTATTGCTGGTTTTCTTTCAAGTATTTGTTAAGGCTACTAGAATAGAAGGATAGATTGGTAGACAATTGTATCTCCAGGATTCAAGTATTATTAGTAATATTTTATCATTCTTTCATCTTTAATATTTTATGATGACATCTTCAGCTGTATAGCCTAGTTTTACAAGCTTACTTTTTATCATGAGCTTGTTCAGCTGATTGTGTTAAGTTCAGGCCAACCTTAGTACAAATTATCTACTCTTGTTTTTACATTCAAATAGAATTAGTATATTATTGTTTTATCAGCTTTAATGCTCTTGTTTCCACTTAAGATTATTATCTATGGATTGAGATATAATTAACTTGCTATTCTAGACCCAATGTAGACAGCTTATATTTATTTGAGCTGGGCTGGAGTCCACTTGATATGTAGCTGGCATGTATATGTATCCTAGTCCTTCATATTTTAGGACTGGAGCGTTACAGGCTCAAATCCAAAACATTCGTATGTAATTGAGATACATAAAATACATCGTGTATCCGGCAAGACAATAAACAATCTATCACTCGATCAAGAATATAAAAAGGGCCGATGTATTACGGACTAAGCTTCCCTCTTAGTCCAAATCTAATGACTCCTTAGTAAGCAAAATCCACAACAATACATGGTCACCAACATTTAACTTCTAGCGAAGGCGGGAGGGAAGATGATCCTTCCAAGATTCACTAAAATCTAAAGTGCAAGACCGTAGCATATTCTCAAGAGTGTAAATAGTTCTCTTTGACTACCCATCCGTCTGATGATGATATAGTGTACTTAACCTTTATAAAAAAAAAACTCATTTTCAAAGACAAAATTTCTTTATAACTGACAATTTTTTGTCGAATAGTTTTTTTGAGGGTATTATTTTATTGTGTGCCCTCGAAAATGCAAGCATCGGAAAAGGTATTCTTCTGATAAATTCTCGAAAATGTGAGTATTTGTGAGAGGAAATAACCATTGTATTTATTTTCTCATAGTCGTAAACAAGCTTTCTGAACATAAATAGATGGATATTTTCGATGATTCAATGACTTCGGAAGTAATGAATATAGGGATGGATGAAGAACATAAAATAGAGGGAATAAGAGTGGGGGTATGAGATGGTACAATGAGGGTGTGTTAGTTCAGTGAGCTATGAGTGTATAAGCTTGGAAAATATTAGGTGCATACTAAGTGGGACGCATAAGATATTCATATGCCTATAACTTTTTGTCACGCCCCAGAACCAGAATACTGGAGAGCGGGAGAATGACTCAGCCAGCTACGTATTACGGGTAGAAGAATACCGTATAATACGATCAATGCTGTCTAACCAGACGAGGGGGTGCATACTACATGAAAGTCTTACTATGGTCACTTCACATCTATTGTCTCAATCATTCAAACAAGAAGCAAAAATAGAGAACATGTAAGATAAAGCAGTAAGGCATCCCAAACGCTTACTCAAAATGTTCTTGAGATCTGGCTTTACAAAACATAGCCCGATGATGTAGCAAAGTGTACACAATTGTTATCAGCTGCAGTCTGACTTAATTACAATTATGCAAAAGTAAGTACAAGACAATCCGACTAACATGTCGGTGCCAAACGGCTAAGTATAAAGTAAATAACAAAACGAGCGGTGGAGTAAGGAATCCACTCGAGTCCTCCTGCGATCATCCCCCTAGTATTGACCATCTTGGAGGTAGAAGTAAGCTGGATCCTCGGGGACCGGCTCTAAATCTGGCCATGCAAAACCAGAGAGATTAGACCTCTAATAGCAAGTACCACAAGAAAGGACGATATGAAGGATTAAACCAGTAAGTAAGAGAATATAATAATAGATCTCTGCTTTCCACTAGGATTCACATAACATTACGACACTTCGAACCAACCTCCCAACCAAACAAGGACAGAAGTTGGCCCGTCATGTCCTGACATTCTGATCATCTCAGTTAGGCAACAGAGTAGGTACAGTACACAAACAAATCATCTTGAGCGGCCAAATCAACTCCTACGGCTTGCTATTGTGAGTCCCAAGTTATCCTGGAATTATGCAAATAGGGATTTCTCAGTTCTTACTATGTACGAGCAAGGCTAGTCTATCCAGTCAATCAATTGCGCCAATCATGAATTAGACGAGTCCCAGCGGGACGCTCGTCATCAATATACAATATACAATAATAATATAAGCAGATACCGCTCCCTGCCCGTGTGGCAGGTTTATAGTATCTGTGGGAACCAGCCGGCCTGTCGGGCACTAATAGTACCGAAGAGGGCTGCCATGTAAGAACTCGGGAATCCATTCTCTCCATGCAATTATTATTTTATTTAACTTAATAGTCTCTACGTTGAGTGAAATCCCATGCCGTGGATCATGGTCATTCAAATGAGTACCTTCGTACGGGGTACGATATGCACAACTCTACAACGATACCAGTGCGATTAGGTTGTAGGTCTTACATAGCGTGATGCAACAATCAAATCTAACCACGGAGTAATCATGCGTTGACCATAAAGTACACATGCTGCTTTATAGAAAAATAAATAAATTGAAGCCTGCACATGCCTGTATGTCAATATTCGGGATCGGCTAATCGATTACAATAGTTCATAACATGAACGTGTCTCATTCATTTAAATAAGACGACTAGCCAGTCTCTTAGTTCCAACTAGGACCGCATGATCAATTTTAGTCAAGATAACCATTATTATCAATGGTGACAAGGCATGAAAGTCAATTAGTATTAAATGGGGTCGAGTCTATAACTCTCAGGGTTAAGTTCCAGTCTTACTAGGTATCCATAAACCAATCAAGACACAAGGCACGTTCTATACAACCATATGTATCAAAATATTAACATGCCAAGATTATCGAGTTCATAAAAAAAGGCGTAAGGATATAATAGGAGAACTATCATGCTACCATTAAATGAATAAATTATAGAACAAATAGAAACACCCAGGTCAGGAAGTCACGCCAACAAGTCTATGCTAAGGCCAACAAGTCACGCCAACAAGTCTATGCTAAGGCCAACAAGTCACGCCAAGTCTAGTAGGTAGGAGTGAGCGTATAAACAGCGTGAGCGTGAAAAGTGGTTCACGTTGGCACGCACAGCGTGAGCGTGAAGGGTAATTCATGCACTCATAATGTGAGCGTGAAAAGTAACTCACGCACGCACAGCGTGAGCGTGAAAAGTGAGCGTGAAAAGTGAGCGTAGAAAATGAGCGTAGAAAATGAGCGTGGAAAGTGAGAAGAAATTCACGCACGCAACGCAAAGACGTGTGCGTAACTCAAAATTCACGCACGCATGTAAAGACGTGAGCATGACTAAAAATTCATGCTAACACGCAAGAACGTGAGCGTGACTAAAAATTCACGCTAACACGTAAAGACGTGTGCGTGACTCAAAATTCACGCACGCACGTAAGAACGTGTGCGTGACTAAAAATTCACGCACGCACGTAAGAACGTGTGCGTGACTAAAAATTCACGCTAACACGTAAGAACGTGAGCGTGACTCAAAATTCACGCTGGCACGTAAGAACATGTGCGTGACTGAACCTTCGTTCCAAGCCAGAAATGAGGTTTCCATGGTTCAGAACCCATGGACAACCGAGAATACACGCCATATTGGGAGATCAAAACCCATGAACAACCGAGAATACAACAACTTAGATCTAGAAGAAACAAGCCAAAGAAATCAAAAATGCTAAGTACTAAACTCTCTCAGGATCATGAGAGGAAGACAAATGAACCATAAAAATGGTTCTCCAAGTGGGAAGCAAGAAGCAAGATGTACTTGCATGCTGTTGGTTGGTGGAGAGAGTGGTGAGGAAGAAGAAGAAGTAATGGTGAAGGAGAGTTATGAGGAGAGAGAAGGAGATGGGGGCTTTAAATGGGAAGGGTGGTGGTAGGTGGGGGTTTGTGGGGGTTCGGTTCATGTGAACTGCCATGAACCCAAAAATAACCAGCCATGGCCAAACCACAACAAGACTAAAGCAGATAAGTTAAAAGCAGAAAATAAAATACAAAAATAAAATACAGGAATAAAATGCAGATAATTAATTAACATGAAATTAAAGGAATTTAAATACAGGATAATACATGATAAATACTAAATAAATATATATGAGTTGTACATGTATAAAAATACGCATTCTGGGAACGGGGAGTGACATCTCTACCCTCCTTAGAAAAATTCCGTCTTCGGAATTTCAAATCCAAACAGGTAGAAATATCGGAGCTAAACTAATACAAGCAATTCTAGTGAGCAAGCAATCATTTTACCATATCAAAAGCAAGTACTATATATGTAAATTCATCATTCTACGATATCAAGTAGCTCTACCCATAAGGTGATAAGCATGAAGAATCAGGACAATCAAGGTATACAGAAAGAGATATACCTTGTGAGTCAAACAGGTATGGGTACCGTGATCGGATATCATCCTCACGTTCCCACGTTGACTCTCCCAAGGAGTGATGACCCCAAGCAACACGGACAAGACTAATTGTTCGGTTCTTGAGTATCTTCTCTCTTCGGTACAAAATAGACATAGGCCGTTCCTCGTAAGACAGGTTGGTACCAACAACCAGCTCAGAATGATCGAGGATATGGCTTAGGTCCGATACATACCTACGTAATTGAGATACATGAAACACGGCATGCACCTCTCGTAACGAAGGTGGAAGGGATAAACGATAAGCAACATCGCCTATCCGATCAAGGATAACAAATGGGCCCACGTACCGCGGACTCAATTTTCCGCGAACGCCAAATCTAATGACCCCACGAGTAGGTGAGATCCGCAAGAATATGTGGTCCCCAACAGAGAACTCTAAAGGCCTACGATGCTGGTCCGTCCAATGACGATGCCGGTCCTGTGCAACTCGAAGTTGCTCTCTAATTCCCTTAACCACTTCAACCGTCTGAACAATCATTTCTGGGCCTAACATCTTCCTCTTCCCGATATCATCCCATGCAAGCGGTGACCTGCACTTCTTACCATATAGTGCTTCAAATGGCACCATCTGGATACTGGCTTGATAACTATTATTGTATGAGAACTCGACTAAGTGCAGGTGACTCTCCCAAGACCCTCTAAAATCTAGAGTGCAAGCTCGTAACATATCTTCCAAAGTCTGAATCGTTCTTTCTGATTGCCCATCCGTCTGCGGATGGTAAGCCGTGCTAAATCTTAACTTGGTACCCAGACTATGATGTAAGCTCTTCCAGAAATATGATGTAAAGCGGGTATCTCGATCCGACACAATACTGACAAGGACTCCATGCTGCCTGACTATCTGTTGCATATATAACTCTGCCAACTTTTCTGTACATTGTCCTGCTCTAAAAGGAAGAAAGTGAGCTACCTTTGTAAGTCGGTCCACTATTACCCAAATAGCGTCTTTACCACTTGGTGATCTCGGTAAACCGGTCACAAAGTCCATTGTAATATGCTCCCATTTCCATTCCGGAATAGGAAGCGGTTGTAATAACCCAGCTGGCCTCTGCTGTTCTGCCTTCACTTGCTGACATACCAAGCAACGGGAAACAAATCTAGCTATCTCCCTCTTCATCCCGTTCCACCAGAAATGCTGCTTGATATCTTGGTACATCTTGGTCCCTCCAGGATGAATAGAATACTGAGAACTGTGAGCTTCTGCCATAACCTCATGTCTGATATCTCCACTAGGCACACATAGACGTAATCCAAACCTAAGTATACCATCTTCATAAATTCTCATCTCCTTCCTGAGTCCTGACTCACATTCTGCCCTAAGCTTCTGAATCCTTGGGTCTTGTGCCTGAGCTGCCTTGATTCTGTCTACCAAGTCGGATTGAACTTGCAGACTTGTTAGAACTCCTACATCACTAGGAAGTATAACTTCGATGCCCATCTCCTGAAGGTCTTCTAAGATATGCCTCTGTGTTGTCAACATAAATGCGCCGCCTCTCCTGCTAAGAGCGTCTGCTACTACATTAGCCTTGCCTGGATGATACTGAAGCTCCACGTCATAATCCTTAATCAACTCCAACCATCTTCTCTGCCTCATGTTTAGTTCCTTCTGAGTAAAGATGTACTTCAGACTTTTATGGTCTGTGTATATGTCCACTCGGTCACCATATAAGTAATGTCTCCATAGCTTCAGAGCAAACACTACTGTCGCTAACTCCAAATCATGAGTTGGATAATTCTTCTCGTGGTCCCGAAGCTGCCTAGATGTATATGCTATCACCTTTCCATGTTGCATAAGGACACATCCAAGTCCTTTACCTGACGCATCACAATATACTGTAAAACCTCCGGGTCCAACTGGCAATGTAAGAATAGGTGCTGATATCAACTTCTGCTTCAAAGTCTCGAATGATGCCTGACATTCTGCCGACCAAACGAATGGTACATCCTTCCGGGTCAAGCGGGTCATGGGTGCTGAAAGCCTTGCAAAGTCTGATACAAACCTTCTGTAATATCCTGCCAATCCCAAGAAACTCCGTACATCTGCTACGGTCTTGGGTACTGGCCAACTTTCTACTGCTTCTACCTTCTTGGGATCTACTGCTACTCCAGCTCCTGATATGATGTGACCCAAAAATGAAATATGATCCGACTAAAACTCACACTTGCTGAGCTTGGCATACAACTGGTTCTCTCTCAGAACCTGCAACACTTTCCTGAGGTGGTCTTCATGCTCCTCTTTACTAGCAGAGTATACGAGAATGTCGTCGAGAAACACAACGACAAACTGGTCTAAGTATGGCATAAAGAGGCGATTCATCAAATCCATGAATATTGCTGGAGCATTGGTCAAACCAAACGACATTACTAAGAATTCATAATGCCCGTACTTCGACCTGAATGCTATCTTGGGTATATCCTCCTTCCGAACCCTCACCTGATGGTACCCTGAACGAAGATCTATCTTGGAGAAAACTCTAGCTTTGCTCAACTGATCAAATAAGTCGTCGATCCTGGGTAATGGGTACTTGTTCTTCACTGTTGTCGTGTTAAGCTTCCTGTAGTCAATGCACAATCTGGATGACCCATCCTTCTTCCCCACAAGTACCATTGGTGCTGCCCACGGTGATATGCTAGCTTGGATAAACTTCTTCTCCTTCAGTTCCTCTATATGCTGATATACCTTGGCCTGCTCTGAATCCGCCATTCTGTAAACTCGATCTGATATCGGTTTAGTTCCAGGTGCCAATTCTATACTGAACTCAATATCTCTAACCGGTGGTAGACCTGGAAGTTCTTCAGGAAATACGTCTAGAAACTCTTCAACTACCTTCGGAATCTGAACTTCTTCCATTGCCGTTATTACCCCCTGCTCTTGCTGAGTTGCCCCTGATCTGACTAAGGTAAACTGCTTCATGCCTGGAATATCAAAAGATACACTCCCTCTACGACAATCTATTGTCGCATGACTGTCTTTTAGCCAGTCCATGCCTAAGATAACGTCGAAATTTCCAACAGGAAATTCTATCAACCGGGCGGGTAAGGAATGCCCGCAAACTACAACGCTACATGCTAAAATAACTCTACTAACTCCAACGAGCCCATTACCAGTGAGTATATTCAACCTCCCTGGCAATGCCTCGAACTCCATTCCTAGTCGTGTCGCAAATTGTACAGATATAAATGAATGGAATGCTCCCGAATCAAACAATGCTACTGCGGGATATGAGGCGACGAGAATGTTACCTGCCACAACATCTCCCGATGCCAATGCCTCCTCTAAGGACTGAGTGAATGCTTGCCCTCGACCTCCTTGCTGCGGCCTAACCTGATGTTGTTGCTGGCCCCTTCCTTGATGATGTTGGGGTGGTCTATGCTGGTGTTGCTGCATCGGCGGCCCCTGCTGCCGAAACATCTGAGCCTGCGGCATTAACGGACGCTGTGCCAACGGCCTTACTGCCACCGCTGGTCCTCGATACTGGCCTGCCCCTGGTGCTGGCAGAGCAGAAAACTGCTGCCCTGGTCCTTCTGACCTCGAATTCATGGGACATGTGGTAACCCGATGGTCTGGATTTCCACATATCAGACACAGTCCATTCAATGTCCGACACATATCTCTAGTGTGTTCCATCTTTCTATAATAAGTACAGCCCGCCGGGGGTTGCTGGTTCTTCCTCTGTTGCTGTTGTTGCTGCCTGGGTGGTGGTGCTGGTCCTCGTCTCGCCACATCGTGGATACGAATGCCAGTGGATGGTGCTGTTGTTCGGGGCGCTGCTCCCCCTCCTCCTTCAATCTGACTGTGGGACCTCTTTTGACCCCCAATCCTCACCGCAAGCCTCTGATGGTGATCTCATGCCTTCGAGTTGCCGTCAATACTTCGTCAAAAGTTTGGTAATTGTGCCCCTCTATCAATTGCAAGAGTTCAAGATGAAACCCTTGCTGAAACCTCACGGCCCTCTGGTTCTCTGTTGCTACCATCTCTGGGGCGAATCTACTCAATCTGCAGAACTCCGCTGCATAAGCATCTACAGTCTTGCCGGCCTGTCTGAGGTTAATAAACTTCTGTTGTAGCTCAAACCGTGCCACAACTCCATAGTACTTCGTCTTGAACCTTGCAGTAAAATCGTCCCAAGCCACAGGACGTCTGATGTCCACTTCCTCTGATTCCCACCAATCACGTGCGAGATCCTGAAGTAACAACTTCACTAGATCCACACGTTCTTCCGTCGGTACCTTAGCTGCTGTCAGAATAGCCTCAATATCCTTAAGCCATGCATCTGCTGAAATGGCATCCTTCGTGCCCTCGAAATGGTAGGAATTGTACTTGCAAAACCTGGCTGATGCTCCTGAATCAGTCCTCACTCCTCTTTCCAAAGTCGTCTGCAATCCTTGGTTGAGCAACACATTCTGCTATTGTAGCTGAGTGTGCATGCGCTGCTGGGCCAACATCTGATGTTGCTGAGTAGCCATCATTCCTCTCATGATCTCCAGAAGGGCTGGTGTGTCTACTCCCACAGGGGTAGGTGGAACTGTTGGTGGTGGTGGAACATCAGGGTACTGCGATCCAGCTGCTGCTTCCACTATCACTTCTTCTTGAATAGCCTCTTAAGTTAGTACCGGCCCTTGTTGCTGACCAACCTGGTCATGTTGCCCATGTTGCCTCTGCTGTTGTCCAGCTCTGACCGATGCGGACGAAGTGCCCCTAAGAAAAGGGACAAGAGAACAATCAAACAACCGGACATGAAGGATTAATGAAGTCAAAGGATACCGGAATGTCAAGCAAGGGTTGAGAATAACGAATCATGAGATCAAGGGGGGACACGTGTGATTGAGACATCCTATAAATCAAAACACCCCACAAGTCTGAAATCAGACCTGCATGGGCCACCACTAAAACCTTGTCACGCCCCAGAACCAGAATACTGGAGAGCGGGGGAATGACTCAGCCAGCTACGTATTACGGGTAGAAGAATACCGTATAATACGATCAATGCTGTCTAACCAGACGAAGGGGTGCATACTACATGAAAGTCTTACTATGGTCACTTCACATCTATTGTCTCAATCATTCAAACAAGAAGCAAAAATAGAGAACATGTAAGATAAAGCAGTAAGGCGTCCCAAACGCTTACTCAATTATTCTTGAGATCTGGCTTTACAAAACATAGCCAGATGATGTAGCAAAGTGTACACAATTATTATCAGCTGCAGTCTGACTTAATTACAATTATGCAAAAGTAAGTACAAGACAATTCGACTAACATGTCGGTGCCAAACGGCTAAGTATCAAGTAAATAACAAAATGAGCGGTAGAGTAAGGAATCCACTCGAGTCCTCCTGCGATCATTCCCCTAGTATTGACCATCTTGGAGGTAGAAGTAAGCTGGATCCTCGGGGACCGGCTCTAAATCTGGCCATGCAAAACCAGAGAGGTTAGACCTCTAATAGCAAGTACCACAAGGAAGGACGATATGAAGGATTAAACCAGTAAGTAAGAGAATATAATAATAGATCTCTGCTTTCCACTAGGATTCATATAACATCACGACACTTCGAACCAACCTCCCAACCAAACAAGGACAGAAGTTGGCCCGTCATGTCCTGACATTCTGATCATCTCAGTTAGGCAACAGAGTAGGTACAGTACACAAACAAATCATCTTGAGCGGCCAAATCAACTCCTACGGCTTGCTATTGTGAGTCCCAAGTTATCCTGGAATTATGCAAATAGGGATTCCTCAATTCTTACTATGTACGAGCAAGGCTAGTCTATCCAGTCAATCAATTGCGACAATCATGAATTAGACGAGTCCCAGTGGGATGCTCGTCATCAATATACAATATACAATAATAATATAAGCAGATACCGCTTCCTGCCCGTGTGGCAGGTTTACAGTATCTGTGGGAACCAGCCGGCCTGTCGGGCACTAATAGTACCGAAGAGGGCTGCCATATAAGAACTCGGGAATCCATTCCCTCCATGTAATCATTATTTTATTTAACTTAATAGTATCTACGTTGAGTGAAATCCTATGCCGTGGATCATGGTCATTCAAATGAGTACCTTCGTACGGGGTACGATATGCACAACTCTACAACGATACCAGTACGGTTAGGTTGTAGGTCTTACATAGCGTGATGCAATAATCAAATCTAACCATGGAGTAATCATGCCTTGAACATAAAGTACACATGCTGCTTTGTAGAAAAATAAATAAATTGAAGCCTGCATATGCCTGTATGTCAATATTCGGGATCGGCTAATCGATTACAATAGTTCATAACATGAACGTGTCTCATTCATTTAAATAAGACGACTAGCCAGTCTCTTAGTTCCAACTAGGAACGCATGATCAATTTTAGTCAAGATAACCATTATTATCAATGGTGACAAGGCATGAAAGTCAATTAGTATTAAATGGGGTCGAGTCTATAACTCTCAGGGTTAAGTTCCAGTCTTACTGGGTATCCATAAACCAATCAGGACACAAGGCACGTTCTACACAACCATATGTATCAAAATATTAACATGCCAAGATTATCGAGTTCATAAAAAAAGGCGTAAGGATATAATAGGAGAACTATCATGCCACCATTAAATGAATAAATTATAGAACAAATAGAAACACCCAGGTCAGGAAGTCATGCCAACAAGTCTATGCTAAGGCCAACAAGTCACGCCAACAAGTCTATGCTAAGGCCAACAAGTCACGCCAAGTCTAGTAGGTAGGAGTGAGCGTATAAACAGCATGAGCGTGAAAAGTGGTTCACGTTGGCACGCACAGCGTGAGCGTGAAGGGTAATTCACGCACTCATAATCTGAGCATGAAAAGTAACTCACGCACGCACAGCGTGAGCGTGAAAAGTGAGCGTGAAAAGTGAGCGTAGAAAATGAGCGTGGAAAATGAGCGTGGAAAGTGAGAAGAAATTCACGCACGCACGCAAAGACGTGTGCGTAACTCAAAATTCACGCACGTACGTAAAGACGTGAGCGTGACTAAAAATTCACGCTAACACGTAAGAACGTGAGCGTGACTAAAAATTTAAGCTAACACGTAAAGACGTGTGCGTGACTCAAAATTCACGCACGCACGTAAGAACGTGTGCGTGACTAAAAATTCACGCACGCACGTAAGAACGTGTGTGTGACTAAAAATTCACGCTAACACGTAAGAACGTGAGCGTGACTCAAAATTTACGCTGGCACGTAAGAACGTGTGCGTGACTGAACCTTCGTTCCAAGCCAGAAATGAGGTTCCCATGGTTCAGAACCCATGGACAACCGAAAATACACGCCAGGTTGGGAGATCAAAACCCATGAACAACCGAGAATACAACAACTTAGATCTAGAAGAAACAAGCCAAAGAAATCAAAAATGCTAAGTACTAAACTCTCTCAGGATCATGAGAGGAAGACAAATAAACCATAAAAATGGTTCTCCAAGTGGGAAGCAAGAAGCAAGATGTACTTGCCTGCTGTTGGTTGGTGGAGAGAGTGGTGAAGAAGAAGAAGAAGTAATGGTGAAGGAGAGTTATGAGAAGAGAGAAGGAGATGGGGGCTTTAAATGGGAAGGGTGGTGGTAGGTGGGGGTTTGTGGGGGTTCAGTTCATGTGAACCGCCATGAACCCAAAAATAACCAGCCATGGCCGAACCACAACAAGACTAAAGCAGAAAAGTTAAAAGCAGAAAATAAAATACAGAAATAAAATGCAGGAATAAAATACAGATAATTAATTAACATGAAATTAAAGGAATTTAAATACGAAATAATACATGATAAATACTAAATAAATATATATGAGTTGTACATGTATAAAAATACGCATTCTGGGAACGGGGAGTGACACGAGATTCATGCATCTGAACTCTTCCTGAACTCTGCCCGAGTTCGGTCAAAAAAATACTATAAATAGAGAAGGATTTCTACCTTTCCAAATCACTCATTCACTCTCTCTTCTTTGTCTTTTCTAAGTGTCTTCAAACATTCTAAAGCTTTCAAATCTAGCCTAATACCACTCTTAGCCAAAGCCAGTACAGTTTTGTTCGATCTAGTATTTTAGTTCAAAAGAGTGGTACCAGAGATTACAATTTAGGAAATATTCCAGTTTTCAAAATCAAGTCTGTGGAGTCGGTCGTGCGCTCGTCACTAAACACGATGTTGTAAAGAGACTACAAGCTCTCATTTAGGTTATCAATAGTAGATTAACATCGAGCAAGAGTACTCAAGACTGGAGTAGTCCTCTTAGAGGGATACCAGTATACATCGCGGTGTTCACTGAGTTTGAATCTCTCTCCTACTTTATTGTATTTATTTGTTGTCTCTTATATTTGCCATAGTCATTAACTACTTAATTTTTAAGAGGTGATTATTTTCTGCTGTACTTGCATACACTTTATTCACCCCCTCTAGAGGTGCTCAACGGTCCTACAATTGGTATCAAAGTATGTTATATTCAAATATAACACTCTAGAGAGTATATATGGCAGCCGTGAAATCTATATTCAACAGTAAAGGGTAATCCACAAATAGACTCTCACTATTTGATGGAATGAATTATACCTATTGGAAAACATAAGTGAGTTTCTTTCTCTAATCACTTGACTTTGATCTTCGGTCACCAGTGATGTACGATTATAAGAAACTGCCTATAGTTTTAGTTGATGGTGATCTAGTAGACAAGCCACACAATAAATACACAAACTAAGAAAAGAAAAGGTTAGTCTAGATGCACGAGCCATCAATGCACTATTCTGTGCAATTGACAAAATCAAGTTTAATCGTATTTCTACCTGCACTACATCTCATAAAATTTGGAGACTTCTTGAGGTGACTAAGGAAGGAACTTTCCAAGTGAAGAAATCCAAAATCAGCAGACTAATATAAGAGTATGAATCATTCAAGATAAAACCTGATGAGTCAATCACGCAGATGTTTACTCGTTTCTTTGATATTATTAATCATTTACAATCCCTTGGTAAGGATTACAGCAATCACGAGAAGATCAGAAATGTGCTAAGGGCTCTAACCAAGAATTGGAACCCAAAGGCAACTGCAATCATAGAAGGAAATGATCTCACCACAATGACTCTGGAGAAACTTATGGGCAAGCTGATGACCCATGAGCTAGACTTGCAAGAATTTGAAGAAGCAACTCCCAAAGAAAAATCTATCACCTTCAAAGCACAAGCCAAAAGAGTCGCATGCAATGATTTAGACGAATAATCATCTAGTGGTGATGAGCATGCCTTGCTAGTTAGAAAGTTCAGAAAGTTCTTAAAGTTTGAGAGATCAAACCTAAAGAAGAGGGACGTCCACGAAAGCAATGAAGAAGAAACAATCTGCTTTGGATGTAAGAAGTCAAGGCATATCAAGAAGGACTGTCCATTGTCAAAGAAGAGCGGTCTATATGATCGATCAAGATCAAGCAGGAAAGCTACAACAGGTCGGAAGTATGCTAATATAAGCATCTGGCACGAAAGTGAGGCCAATGAATCAGAGAAGGAGGACAGACCTAGCATCAGTGCAAATGTCTGTTTGATAGAATTTGATAAGGTATCAAGTAACCCTTTGTACGATGATTTTACTTTCGATGAGATTGAAATTGCCTTTAGCGAACTACTTGAAGAACACAAATGTGTTAGACAAGTACAAGCAATCTCATAAAGAGATTAAGGCGCACACACAACCAAAATAGCTAGACTGTCTAATCTCATTGAAGATATTAAAGAGACGTCTACTACCGGTAACACGAAAAAGATGGCCAAGCTTAAAGTAGACTATCATGAGGTTATCCTCACTATTGAGAAGAAATAAAGAAACTATGTCAAAGTGTAAGAGCTTTATGACATAGAGAAGAAGAGACACTTAGTCACTGAACAAAGACTCATAGACATGACTGCTAAATATGAGGAGTCCTGTACGGTCTCTAAAAAGTTAGAGATCAAGTTAGACAAATAGGTCATTCTTGTTATACAGCCTAAGGTTAGTCCTAATGCTAAGTATACGTCTAAGAGTACTAAACCACAGAAAGCACGTAAGCAGCACGTCACTTACAATCATGTTTTCACCTACAGGTTTCCAAGAAAGACACATAATAATATCAACACAGAAATAAAGAGCACTTTTTAAAAACTTACATGCATATATTATGGTACACATGGGCACATATTATAATATTATAGAATTAGAAAGCTTGTTGACACTAACATACTTGCTTTGATTCCTAAAACTAATCATAAAGGACCCTAAAGAAATAGTTACCAAAGGATTCATCTACTCGTTTTGTAGGTGGACCCGCAACCCTCTCATGCTAGAAGCAAGTAAATTATCGATAGCGGATGTTCGCGGCACATGACTGGTGATGCATCTTTATTCGCTATGCTATTGATGAATAAAGAAGGATATGTCTCCTTCGACAATAATTTGAGAGGTAATATTATTGGTAATGGCACTGTTGGTATGTCTCCCTATCCAGTAATAAAAGATGTTTTTTAGTTGCAAAATTGAAACATAACCTACTGAGCATAATTCATTTGGCAGATAATAGTTATGACATCAACTTTGTGAAAGACAAATGTTCTATCTATGATATGTCGTCTAGTAATCCTGTATATGAAGGGATTAGGGAAGACAATACTTATGTTTGTTTTTAGAAAGTACTAATAATGCAAGGAAGTGCCTAGTAGCCAATCAAGATAAAAGTTGGATATGACACATGAGACTAGAACATGCAAATATGGACACTATCTCACGGCTATGCACCAAAAAATTGATAAAAGGACTCCCAGAGATTACATTCAAGATAGATATGGTATGTGCTGACTGTGAAAAGAACAAAGCAACTAAGTCATCATTTAAATCCATCAACGCTGTAAGTACTTCTAGACACTTGCAATTGATTCATATTGATTTGTTTGGTCGTAGTAGAGTCGCTAATCTTGGCGGTAAGCTCTACGCTTTTGTGATTGTTAATGATTTCTCTCGATATATATGGATTTTCTTTTTATCAAACAAAAGTGATGCCATTTTTAAATTTCAAATATTTTGTAAAAAGGTACAAAATGAAAAAGGCTTCATGATTACTCGAATCCGAAGTAATTATAGTGGCGAATTCATAAATGCCAATTTAAAAAAGTTTTGTGATGATAGTGGATACTACCACGAGTTTTTTTTGTCCTAGAACTCCTCAACAGAATGGTGTTATGGAGCAAAAGAATCGTACCCTAAGCGAGATGGCACTACACCAAAAAAGGCATTTAGGAACAGGTTTTTTATGTTCCTAATATTTTTAGGAATATATCATAATCGTTCCTAAAAGTGGCGTTGCAATATTTGGAACAGTCATACAACGTTCCTAAATGTCGTTTGGAACAGTTAGAAGGCGTTCCAAATGCAGGATTAAGAACGTATATAATGTGTGTCTAAATTATTTTTGGGACGACAAAAAAATGATTCTAAATGTCATTTTGAAATGCTTTAACACCGTTCCTAAATATAATTTGCAACACTTTTGTATCATTCTTATGGCTAATTTTGCAACACTTTATGAATGTTCCTATTTATTTTTAATTTCATTTTTGCATTCCAATCAAATTGAACCACAATTAAATCTAATGATTTGTAAACTGAACATGGAAACACAATAAGTGGTGCTATGATCAATTTTTTGAAGATAGTATATTAAATGATGATATCAAAATATAGGCACAACATACTATACTTTCATCCATTACCTTTTTTCACTATTCTAAATCAAGTTAGGGTAATGATAGTGAAGTAATAGCTTGAACACAACGCTCATGAGAGAACATTTGAGCAAATTAAGTATTAACACATGCAAAACATCTCTTCAAAACATTTCTTCCTTAGATCCACAATGTTACTCTTTTAAAACATATAACACTTTAGTAAATTATTTCAAACAACATTCAAAACATTCCTTCCAAACAACAACACGTCACAAATATTCACCAAACAAACAGGAATACTTCAAAATTATTGAGAAGTAGAGAATATGATAACATTTATCTCTAGTTCTCAGTTATATTCAAAATAAAAATAGGATAATTTAAAATCAAGTATCATCAAACTCTCTCCTAAATGAACTGACGGATGACCCAACTTCCATATTGCACCAACTTGGATCTCTGTCTCATCAAAAAATAGTTCTTCATGATCCCAAAATTATTCTCCAACTGAATGATGGAGTTTTGAACAATGGCAACTAGCAACACCTGCATACAATATTATGAAACAAGTTTAAATCTATATTCAAGTATACAAATTATGAACTAAGAAGAAACTGAACATCGATCCTAAAGAACCTGTATAAAATATGTGACAGTAACCATATGATCACTAGACAAAAGCTAGTTAAGACATCACCTTACACATGTGATTTAAAGGAAGGCATCATGGCTGGAGTAACTTTGATGTTTTAAAGGAATACTTCTTTCTATACTAATATAATTTTCAACATGTACCAACTGGAACTGATACCAAACTGGTTGTTGAACCATATCTATTTATACCGTCAATAAAATATGGCTCCAAAATGAGTCCTTTTTATAGGTAGGCAACATGGATACAAATTGAAACTATATTTGTTTGTTATCCACAGGCTTACTAGAATACAAGTGGCTTGAATTTTAGTACCAAAATTTTGGAACAAATTCGTTGGCACAAGGCAATCACTCTCACCAGGTACTATATATGTTCCAATGCAAAAAAAAAAAAAAAAAGTTGCAAATCAAAATTGTTGACTTTTGTACATGGCAATTAATCTCACTAATTCCTGAAGCTTGTAACTAAGGAATGTCTTTTGTGTTAGGGAGCAAAAAATGAGCCATTTGAAAAAAAAAATGAATCAGGATCTTTGTCTTTTGTGTTAGGATCATTGGGTATCAGGTTGACAAGTTGAAGCCTAAGAATACAAATCATACATGGATATAAGTCCAAGTCATTAACATTACAATTAACATAAGCCACTACATTATATATATATATATATATATATATATATATATATATATATATATATATATATATATATATATATATATATATAACAACAATAACAACGGTCATATTTATATTACATATAACATATTTATTTAAAAGCCTTAGTTTTGTATGAAAAACATTGAATATTTAATCAGTAGGTATAACAACTTTGTTAACAGCAAGCAAGAAGGATTTTAACGACTTTCAAAACTTAGATGCGAAGGAATTCACAATATTACTGAACAATTTTTCAACCTAGACTGAACAAGTGGTTTTTAATGTCACAAATATAGTAGTCTTAGTTGTCAAAGATAATTGTGTGATGGGCATGTAGAGAGGCAGAACTAGATGAAAGTTATAGCCAATGAGGGCATTGAGGGAATCTGTGAAAGGGTTGTATGTCTAGTAGTGAGGCTAGTAGAGGTTAGCAGGAGAACACTGGTAGAGCCCATAGGAGGACATGTCGCACAAGTGAAATTCCATCCTACACAATGGAATGTTCTTATGTCATTATTCCATTGTTAGCCCCTTCATAGCTCTTAACTGGAAAGTCAAGGACACATGCCACAGAAGGATCATATTGGCCCAAAACTAGTAAACATGTTAATCACAAGAACCTGTGGTGTGAGTACTCAAGCCATCGACGTTGAGCACAATATCATAAGGCCGTTGTCCTTACTAGAACAAAAACAATTTTTAATAAAGGACATTGGTAATGACTTAATTATTATACAATATTTAGCCATTGACTGATGGTGATGCATGATAATATCAAAGATACATCAATTGTATCTAGAGCCAAGTAGTCAATGTAAACATTCTTTTATGATAGAAACTTAACTCTATGGTTGAATAATAGTACACATGAAAATACATGATACTATTCAGCCAAGGAATTCCAATATGCCACTCTACTGTAGCCTTATACTAGATAATTGCATAGACATTTAAGTGAAATTTTACCACCACACGCCACTTTACTCTTCCATATTTTTCTTTTTTCTTTTCATTTGTTTCCTAGCCCTCATAAGGTGAGACTAAATGCTATTCATGGTGCCATATGCATGTCAAGTAGTAACAGTATGTAATAAGTTCATTTACGCTTTACATTTGTAGGAAGATATTCTAAGCATGAATCCATGAATGAGTCTGTTCAAGCTGACAATAGACTAGGACAAAGAGATCTAATGTAACCTTCGTTTATCAAATTTCAGGATTTTTTTTCTTTCGAATTTTAAAATTTTGATTTTATGAACTTTTCCTAAATCTTTGAAATTGTAAAATGAAGCGTATTTCGATCGTATTATGCTATCGATGCTTATTGGTCTTTGGTTTTGAGAAAACTATATTTGTTGAGATTTTTCTTGTCCTAAATAAATCCCTGTCATTTTTTTTTGAATTTCTATAAAGTAATAAGTATTTACTTTTATTTGTGAGAAGAGATTTATCGTAAATGATTTTAACTCATTTTCTTGAATATATATATACCTATATTATGAACATTGTTTTAAGTAAATAAAATATTTACCAAAATATAATTTTGTAAATAAATATATTTTTGACTAATCGAATTAACGGATAGCAATAATCTTAGTGGTTAGCATTAGGGTTAGTAATTAGATTTCCGATAATTTTCTAATTGTATTATATTTACATCCATGCCATTAGGGTTTCTATCCTACCCTATAAATATTGGACATCTCCCAATATTTTTACAACAATTATTTCCTAATCTAATTTCCTCCCTAGCAACCACCAAGCCCGGTCAACCAACTCTAGCTCCCTTGCTTCCCCGTCCACTGCCTCCCGATACCATTTTCGACCACTTTCCCCTTACCATTCCCAGCCGACTCCGGCCCAACACCCCCGTCGTCACCACACCCAAACAACACCACCAACAACTCACTGACACCCCCATATTGCCACTGACAACCATCGCCACCTTCATCGCCTCCTCCATAATCTTCTCCCTTGCCTCTCCCTTGTTCCATTCACCTTCCTCCTTCACCAAGCCACGACCACCACCATGGCCATGACCACCTTCTGCTGTCTCCGACTAGTTCCCTATACCCATGGCCAACTGGCTGGACCCCCACCATCATCATCGTCCCCACGACTATCCCTCTGCCACCTCCGGGTTGCCATTTCACCCGACCCCTATCCTCCATGACGAGAAATTTTCCATCTTCAAAATGGTGATTCACAGCCCTCCTCTTCGTTTAATTAGGAAGAGAATGTGAAATAGCCGCAACTGACCCCCCCCCCCCCCCCCCTTCTTCTTAGTTTAAGGATTCGAATGAAAGTTTTGGGCCAACAACCCTTTTTTTTCTTTTTTTTTTTGATTTATAATTATTAGGTTATGATTATTATTAGTTAATTACTATTAATATATAGGGGACCATGAGGCATTGTGAGCAGCAGAAGCCCCTCTGCTGTTTTTAAACTGAGTAGTTAAGTTTTAAAATTCTTCTTATTTATATTGTTAAGTGTCCTAATTTAGGGATAAGTGGTTAGTTATAATAATTGGGTTAGGGAAGTTTAGGATTTGTTAAGTGTTAAGTTATTGGTAATTATAGATTTTATTATTTATAAGTACAACAATTTTCTTAAATTTAGAATCTAGGCCTTCCATATATTATTGGGCTGGGATAAATATATGTATACTGTTTTAATTATTGGTTTATATTAAATGAAGTTTAGTAGCCACTCCTTTTTAAAAAAAAGTTCTATATTTTCAAATATTATTTAGATAAATATTGGGGTAATAAAACTTTTTTTCCAACCAAATATTTTCCCCAAACAAATATATGTATATGTTGTGTTATTATTATTACTATTATTATTATCAGTATCAATGTATTAAAGATATTATCTATTTTGGATATTTTATAAATATATAATTGTATTCAGATTAATATTATCAAGTTTCGATCTAAAATTCTATATTTGACAAAATGGGAGTCTTAGTACAAAATGACTTTTCTGGTTTTAAATATTGTCTAAAAAATACTTTGATAATACGAATATAGTTCTAGACATTATAAAGGATTTCCAAAAATTACTTATATTTATTTAGTTATTCTTTTCCCTTAAAAATCATAAATCGCGACTACTAAGTCGTTTCATATTATCTCGATCTCGATAATCGTGTCGAACTCTGATCTTGGGCTTCTATATACCAAACTAGGTTATTTGGACTATTCTAGACTCAATGGAACCGCCTGTGCCGTCGTTTGGGACCATCTTGTGGAGCATAGCGTCATACCTATCCCGTGTTGACATGTTCGTATCGTACACGTTGACTCCAACCAAATTTGGGCGAGTACATTCTCTGATAGTTTTTATTATTTGATGATTATTATGATTCAGCTTCTAGTATAGTATTATTTGATTCTCTATCATGACACGGATTGGTATTTCTAGATTCATTTCATATGACACACATGTTATACTTGTCTGACCTATATTTCTGGAATCACCTACTGGAACCACCTACAGGAAATACCTATGGGCTTCACTTGCATTCTGGCTAGACTTGTACTTAATTTACGTGTCAGGATATAGATTTACTGGTATTTATCGGGCGGAGAAATACTCGAGTAGACATGTAAACATTTTCAATTATGCTGGAACCACCCCTACTGGTCTAATCTGAAAAGATAGCAGTCGCCACTAGGCCAAGCGCATGATGTGCCACACTTACTACTGGCCTAATCTGGAAAGATAGTCATCGTACACTTGCCAAGTGTGCGATGTGCCATATTTATTTCCTAGTCGTTTACATATCGAAAATGGTATTTCAAAATACACTAGTTTAGTGCTTTTCTACTGGATCCATATTGTACCCACTGGACTCACATCACATCTGTTCTGGTTCAGTTATTTCTATTTATAGTCTTTGTTGCCATGTTCGTCTGATTTACCATGTTTACTCTCCTTGTATTTTAGTTAGCTGTTGTTCTATTTCATTTTCTGACTCATGTTTCCATGTTCATCAAGTATTACTTACTATAACTGTTTTATAGTCTCTGTCATTTAATTGGAATTGGTAGAAAAGATGTGCTCGTTCCAATCCTGATTGGATAACTATTTTTTAGGTAATGTTATGCCCCACACCCTGGACTTTATGATGGCATATCTCGATATATTTTTAGATCGTGAGTTGACCTCTGGAGAGCTCTAGGCCATTGCATTTTTTATTTATGTTTCGTCATTAGATTTGTCTCCGATACATTCTAGTTATGTATATTCATTTGTAAAATTTAGTTATTTTACAGTTATTGATATCTTTCCTATTTCATATCTTCCTTAGCTGTTTGTGATGTAATTTGAGTACATTGTTATTATGGATCATTAGATGTTGTAGATAATTATTGGGTACTTGACAGCGTTCTACCGCCGATACTACGGCGTAGGCTGGACGTGGCCCACGTTCTCGTGCCCGAATATCCGGGTACGAGTCATGACATATAACATACCCCAAACGAATAGTAATTATTGATAAGATAAAAAACCAGAAAGAAAATAATTTTTAAACAACATTGGATCAACTGCACATATATAAAGAAAAGAAATATATTCGAGTATATATGCATGACTTCAGATAAACACTAATCATTTTGAAATTGCAAGATCTTATTGCCAGGTCCATTAACCACGTCCATGGTCAGGGTTACGAGACAAGTTAATAATACAACTTTATCATCATCCTACCAAGCATCATTGATAAAAGCAAAATATCACATCATAAAACAATTGATTTTTCTAGAATCCACATGGCTCAATGATGAATCCCTAGGCTTACTATATATCATTATGATTAATGTAAATTATCAACATGTTTGATAATCATATGTTTGTTTATGTATATGTACAAAAGATGTAAACATTTCCAAATAGGTGGATGTGTATCTCGCTATGGATACAGACTAATATCGAAACCATAAAATACAAACACTATTTATCATGTGTCCTTGCAACAAAGCCTGTTGGAGATCTTGTTCTAGTACAATGTACCAAAAATATTGGTCTGATTTTTAATGATTTTTTGATGTAGGTAGCAGAAAGATGGGACATGAAGCACAACACTAGCTGAGTTTGCTAGTGAATATAAAACATTGTTCATGCTTCATGTTTCCAACAAAATAACAAATAAGTGGTTAAGGAAATTATCTGTTAAGAATCAATAAGGGACTTTTAGTCCCACATCGGAATTTGCAGTATATAGAGGAGCTAGACTCCCTATAAATAGTGAAGTAGTCCATCAATAAAATTCACCCCAACTATTATTTTCTACATGGTATCAGAGCCATAACTCTCTCTCTCTCTCTCTCTCCACACACAAAAAAAAAAAATTTAGCCCCCTCCCGGAGCAGCCCCCCCCCCCCCGCGACCCCCCTTTCCCCTCCCCTCCCGGAGCAGCCCCCCCTTCCCCCCCCCCCCGACCCCCCTTTCCCCTCCACCCGCTGACCCGCGCCCCCCCCCCCCCCGCTGACCCGCGCCCCCCCCCCCCCCCGCTGACCCGCCGGCCCCCTTTCCCCCCTCCAGCGCCGCCCCCTCCGCCCCCTCCCCCGCCGCCCCTTTACTGCTGCTACAGCACCCTTTTTAGGGTTTTCTTTTTGCTGTTTCCAAAAAAAAAAAACAGATTTCTTCTATTTAGAAGATCTCTGCAGTTGCCTTCGAGAATTAGTACCTTCTTTTTAGAAGCTCTGCTACGAATACGAAATCTCTTTAGATCTTCGTATCTCAGAAACGTTGTCTTTACAATTGTTTCTGCACGGCTGGTATACCTCTGGTTTGTCTCATACAAGGAGGCACAACTACGTTGGTTATCCTTGAGCCGTCCGAACGCGTTATCATGACGCGGTTCTAGTTGGTCGTATAAACTACGACATATCAGTGAGGGATCTCGTTTTGTTGTTTCCCCCCGGTAGCTGACTAAGACGAAGACGACTCCAAAGAAGACGACTCCGGAAACAACAACACCTCACTGATTGCAGTTGCAGAAGTCATGGATTCCATCTATGAGAAGTTGACAGCAGAAGAAATGAAGGCCCTGGTCGCGGATCTCCTGACCAAGAGATTACCGGAGGCGACCCCAAGCGTGACCCATACTGATGTGGATCCGTCACCGTACAAAATGGAGAAGTTGGACAAGCTGGAGACGAAGTTGGAAGGCACGACCAACTACTTGAAATGGTCGTGGCAGGCGATACGGATGCTGAAGGGACGTGGCTTGGTTGGTTATGTTGATGGCCACACTACGGCCCCTGTCGATCACTCCTCGAAGGAGTTTGCTGTATGGGACATTGTCAACAATGTCGTGGCTGGTTGGTTGACAGCCTCTTTGACCGACCAAGTGTCGGGTAACGTTGAAGCTATGAAGGGAGCTGCTGATATCTGGAGAACGTTGAAGGACATGTACTCCGGTTCGGGTAACCCCATGCGAGTCTTCCAACTGCAGGATGAGCTCGATAGGGTAATCCAAGACGATCGTACCATCTCTGAGTACGCTGCCTTGTTAAAGAAGTACTGGTCTGATCTTGACCATTATGATCCTCTTGGCATGGAGGATGCTCAGGTTGAACCGACTTTTGCCAAATATTTCTAAAAAATTTTGGATTATATTTCGCGGCAACGGATGATAAAGTTTTTGAAGGGGCTCAACCCATCGTTTGAGCAACGACGGAATGTCCTTCTCGCACAATCGACGCTACCGACATTAGAGGACGCCATAGCTGCCATGGCACAAGAAGAAGCACGGTTGAAGCTGATGCCTACCAAGGGTATCTCCCAGGGGGAGCAGGCCGGAGTTGACACATCTGCTCTTGCCACTTTCACACAGCCTCCTTCTACGGGAGGCGTTTGCCACAACTGTGGTGACACAGGGCATTACATCCGCTTTTGCCCAAAACTGACACGGACTCCCTCGAATGGTCGGGATCGTGGTCGCAGTGGACGACGAGGTGGTCGAGGCAGCTACGGTGGTGGAAGAGGCACTTACTCTGGAGGCAATAAGGCGCATCTGGCGGATGAAGGTGGGGACAATCAGCTGGCGGACATCACTCCATTTGAGAGGGAAGTTCTCGAGAAGATGCGCGGCTCAAAGCTTGGTTCTGGTGAAAGACAAGTCATTCCTGGGGCGTCGTCCGCTACAGGAGATTACTGCACTTATTTCTCCCAAACCAGTGCCGGTATATCTCCGCGTGCTCTTGCATCTGTCTCTCAGCCAGCTTGGATTATGGACTCTGGGGCATCTTGCCATGTCACGGGGTCCCGAGGAGAGTTCCGGGAATACTCTCCTCTAACGCCGCCAGAAAGCATTCAGACTGCTGATGGTACCTACAGGCCGGTTACGGGTAAAGGCACTATTGATTGCACTCCTTCCATCACTCTATCTAATGTCTTACATGCTCCTTCCTTTTTTGTCAATCTTATTTCCATTAGCGCCATTATCCTTGATCTAAACTGTATTGTTTCCTTTGATATTCCTAAGGTAACTTTTCAGGAGAAGGGAACGGGGAGACGACTAGGCACTGGCACATGGCATAAGGGTCTATGGTACTTGGACAGGAACGGTCTGGATAGAATACTGGCATCTTTGGTTGCAGACGCCCAACCGGAAGTCCGAAGTCGAAGTGTCGAAGCCGAGCTGCTCCTCCAACATCAGCGTGTCAGACATTCTTCTTTTCCCGTTATTGGTCGACTGTATCCGTCATTATATCAAAAAGCAAATAAAGAGTTGTTAGTTTGTGATTCTTGTGAGTTGGGGAAACATACCAGAAGCTCCTATGTGCATTCTGGGCATCGATGTTCTGCTGCTTTTGATATGATTCATTCCGATGTGTGGGGCCCTTGTCCTACAAACGGTGTTAACGGTTATAGATGGTTTGTTACTTTTATTGACTGCTCTACCCGCGTAACGTGGGTCTACCTGCTGAAGAATAAAAGTGATATTTTCGAGACATTTCAAAGCTTCCATCAACGGGTGCGGACACAGTATAATGCTCGTGTTAAGTGTTTTCGGTTGGATAATGGGACAGAATATACCCATAAGAGGTTTGCTGCGTATTTATCCTCTCATGGTATACTGCATCAAACCTCTTGTGCTTATACACCGGCTCAAAATGGTGTTACCGAGCGAAAGAATAGGCACCTGCTGGAGGTGGCTCGGACAATGATGCTGGCTATGAATGTCCCTAAATTTTTGTGGGGGCAGGCTGTCTTGACAGCCTCTTATCTCATCAACAGGATGCCCTCTCAATTACTGGACTGGAAGACGCCTTTGGAAATGCTCATGGGGACAACTGCGTACACCGTTCCTCCGAAAGTATTTGGTTGTGTATGCTTCGTCCACGATAACAGGCCTGGTGTTGGTAAGCTGGATCCTTGAGCACTTAAGTGTATCTTTATTGGGTACACCGGGACACAGAAGGGTTACGTATGCTGGAGCCCGGTTGAACGGAAGCTGTTTGTAAGCATGGACATTACATTCAGAGAGCTGGAACCTTATTATGGTTCGGACGAAGGTTCTGCGTTTGGGAACACGCCTCACACAGCGGGTGTTAGACGTGAGGGGGAGGTAGTACGCCCAAACGTCGTTGTCGGATCGGTACCTTGTCCTGTCGTGACAGACTAGCAGAAAGGGGGAGACAACATCACTGATACTGATACGGAGGATGAAGAAGACAATACGTACATTACGCAGAGGGAGAAGCAGACAAGGGAAAAGGAGCTCCAAGTTTACAGAAGAAGACAGCAGAGGTCCAGTACTGTGCCGTACCCTGTGCCTATAGTGCCAAGTCCCTCGTCTACTCCTGCCCCGACTCCTGAAGATGTTACTCCCGCACCGGATCGCTCGGATTCGGAAGCGGATCTCTCCGATTCGGATGGTATGCTTTCTCCACCACCCATTGCTCCCTTAAGGAGGTCTTCTCGCATTAATGCGGGAAAGGCTCCTATTCGTTATAAAGATTATGAACATGATATCGCCAACTACCTATCTTATTCTAATATTTCTCCGACTTATCAAACATTCCTCACTTCGTTAGACTCCACTTCTTTACCTAAGAATTGGCAGGAAGCAAAGAAGGACCCAAAATGGAAAGCCGTAATGATGGAAGAACTTGGGGCACTAGAGAAAAATAAGACATGGGAGCTGGTGCCATTACCTGAAGGGAAGAAAGTTGTGGGATGCAAATGGGTTTACACAGTGAAGGAGACACCAGAAGGAAAAGTTGAACGATACAAGGCGAGACTGGTTGCAAAAGGCTATACCCAGACATATGGTATCGATTATAATGAGACTTTTGCCCCAGTAGCGAAGATGAGTACCGTAAGAACACTGGTCTCCATTGCAGCAAACTATGGGTGGAAGCTACACCAGTTAGACGTAAAGAACGCATTTCTTCATGGAGACCTACAAGAAGAAGTTTACATGGAGACTCCTCCGGGGTGCTACTCTGTGTCAGATTCAGGTAAAGGAACGTCACATGGAAAAGTGTGCAAACTGAAGAAGTCGCTGTACGGGCTGAAGCAATCTCCTCGAGCCTGGTTTGACAGATTCAGAAAGGCTGTCACTGGCATGGGGTACCATCAGACAAATGCAGATCACACGGTCTTCCTCCAGCATGCAAGAGGCCACATAACTATACTTGCTGTATATGTGGATGATATAGTAATCACAGGTGATGATGCTGATGAGATCACTAAGCTGAAGACGAAACTCGCCAAAGAGTTTGAGGTGAAGGACCTGGGAGAGATGAGATACTTTTTGGGTATCGAGGTGTGTAATGGTGAACAAGAAATTGTTCTCTCACAAAGGAAATATGCACTAGATCTGCTGAAGGAGACAGGAATGCTGGGATGCCGAGCAGCAGTCACTCCAATTGACCAGAAGTGCAAGATGGGAGCAGAAGTAGGAGAGCATGTTGATTGCAAAAGGTATCAAAGGCTAGTAGGCAGACTGATTTATCTAGGGCATACTCGCCCTGATATCTCATTTGCAGTAAGTGTTGTAAGCCGCTATATGCATGATCCAAGAACGGGTCATATGGATGCAGTATTTTAGATCCTAAGATATCTGAAAGGGACGCCAGAAAAAGGACTGTGGTTCAAGAAGAATGGATGCACAGATGTTGAGGGATACTGCGATGCAGACTGGGCAAGCTGCATAGACGACAGAAGGTCTACCACAGGGTACTGTATTTTTGTAGGAGGAAACCTGGTTTCATGGAGAAGCAAGAAACAGTCAGTGGTAGCACGGTCGACAGCTGAAGCAGAATACAGAGCAATGGCTCTAGGAGTATCAGAATTGCTATGGGTAAAGGCGCTGCTGACAGAGTTGAAGCTAGACAAGGGGACACCATTGCACCTTCGGAGCGATAGTCAAGCTGCGATAAGTATAGCGAACAATCCGGTTCAGCACGACAGAACGAAGCACATCGAGATCGATCGATTCTTCATCAAGGAAAAGCTGAAACAAGGGATACTGAAGATTGACTATGTTCGCTCAGAAGAACAAGTGGCAGACTGTCTGACTAAGGGTCTTAGTTCATTGAGTCTGTCAAAGCTATGTAACAAGATGGGGATGATTAATATCTATCGCCCATCTTGAGGGGGAGTGTTGAGAATCAATAAGGGACTTTTAGTCCCACATCGGAATTTGTAGTATGTAGAGGAGCTAGACTCCCTATAAGTAGTGAAGTAGTCCATCAATAAAATTCACCCCAACTATTATTTTCTACATTATCAGATCTATATTTGTCCAACATATAATGCTAATGTTCCCGAATAATATTGTCAGGTTATAAAATATCAAAGATAATGAATAGTTTAATCCATCTCAAACTTGTTGTCAGGGTGCTAATTAATTAGTAGTAATGTATCATTCAGTAAGTCAAATAAGTCCAACAAATAATGTATTAACAATTTCTCGTTAAACATATCATAGAAATAATAACACCATTAATCTCTTATATTGTTAGAATTTATTTTGATTCATGTAAATAAATTTAATGAAGCAAATATAGTTTACTATGAGAGACTCACTAAGGCATTTCTGATAAAGATTGATGGCATATAATGACTGATGTTGATTTATGCAAGCATTTTCTCCTAATGCTTGGTATTTGGATGTTTATTTATTGGATATTCTTCGATGTGCATTATTTACAGAAGAAAACACATTTTTTCTAAAATATCAAGAATTTTAGGTAAAATGTCTTCTTTTGACACTGGTCATAGTTGATTCACTTACGTTAATTAATAACCTACTGCATGTGTGGAGGGTTGACGGTATTCATCATGCAGGTTCAGTTGAAGTTTTAGATTAGTATTTGGCTAGTTTTGGATAAATTTATTATTAATGTCGTAGAGTATGTAGATCCGGAGATGCCCTTAACATACTAGAATGGAAGAATAGGATCCATGTAGCCAAGCCCAAAAACTCGGTTTAAAAGGTTTTCCAGTTGCTGTCATGTGTTATATATCTAGTTTGTTAATAAGAACCAGTTCATTATTTGGTACACTTCAGGTTCGCTTTTTTTAATATCAGAGGTTGGGATGTTTGATACTTGGAGACCCTAAAATCCACATAAGTAAATGAGATGAGGCCGGGGGCAGATGAACTGGCAAATGAACTTTACCAGCCTTGTAAATGGTTATCCAAGAATTTGAGCGGCAGAACAAAAAGATGGAAATAGTTAGTGAGGTGATGGCGGATGCCATAGATGATGGATGCCTTGGAAGGAGACAAGAGGAAGAAGAAACAGAAGAACTTGTGAGCCTGCAGGTCCTAGATCAGATTGGTACTGACATCATTCCGAGATATTTCTTATTACTTTTAACACTTAATTCTGTTATTGCCGGAAACGCCGGGGCACAATTTTTCGATGGAAAACTGAGAAAATGAAACAGTTGTAAAGACAACGTTTCTAATGCAACTCCTTAAACAAGGTTTTGCAACAGAGATCCAGAAGGATTCTGCAAATTACGAAATCTAAAAAGATATTGTAATACACGAATAATCTAAAGAGATTTTCGTGATCGTAGCAAACTGGCAGTAGTGCCTTCTAAAAAGAAGATACTGACAGAACTGCTAAAGGCAACAGAAGGATGACAGACGAGAGATGGAATTGCTGGGGTGAATTATCACCGTTGCTCAAAGCTTTATTCGCCCTCTGCGAACAGCTTCCAGGAACCAGCAAGGTTGACGGAAAACCTTGGAACACTCCTGCTCTTCTGACTCCTCGGAAGACGGCGAACTCCTCTGGCAATAGTACTCTTCTCTCTCTGTTTGAAGTAACAGAACTCACGCGTACTAAAAAGTACTAGTGTTTGTGTTAAACAACACGCTCACTACTCTGTTGTGTTAAAGAACACTTAGAGTTTTCTCTCTGGAATTCTGATTACTTCTACCAACTGAGAGAGAGGAGAGAACCTGCATATATAGCCCACGGGGCGGTTGCCAAGCAGTTGCCTGTACTTCAGGGTAGTGGCAGAACCACTCCTGAACATGCAGCAACTACTGCAACCGTTCCCGCTCTAATATGCAGCCAGCCATACGCACATACGCACACTGCGTACGCTGCGTACGCTGCGCACACTGTGCACTCTACGTACGCTGCGTACGCTGCGCACACTGCACGCACTGGGCTGCGTACTGGGCTGCGTAACTGGGCCAGCGTAACTGGGCTCGCGTAACGGGCCGCGCAACGTGGTCGCACAAGTGGCTCGCGCAACGAGCGCAACTTAAGCGCACTATGCGCCTAGCGACGATGCTGACGATGCTGACGTGCAAAGTGCGCCAACAAAACGTCACATTACGCCTCATGAGCCCTTGAGCCCGAGTCCGAGCCCGAGCCCGAGCCCGAGTCCGAGTTCGAGTCGCTAAGCCCCAACGGGGCTTAGCTCCTATGGAAATAAATTTCCCAAGAGCAAAAAGCTTACAGCTTATTAATTGTTGATTAAGCCTTTATACCATTAATAATTAATCCCACATGGCACACACCCATGTGCACTATATGTGTATCTCCATAAAGAGTAAAGACTCATATATATGGAGATACACATTCCTTTCTAGCCGATGTGGGACTAAAAACCAAAACAAAAGGCTATAAACCCAACAATCCCCCACATATCTCTATATATATGAGTACGAGTGTTCCCCACAGTAACTGTCCATTATGCTTTTAGGATAGATGCCACTTAAGACTTGAATCTTCCCACGTGAGTCAAAAATCAAACTATAATACAAGAATAGACTAAGCCTTGAATTCTGCATCATAGCTGAAATTCTTTCCACTCACATAATGTAGTTACATGTGCTTCTGGTTGCACATTTAAGGCCGTGTGCCAGCCTGGTTTCAGTGTATAATATTAGACGTCTACAAATTTACCCTCAAGAGACGGCCTGATATCTCTTTGTCCATACACTATAGGTGAGTTCTTTATTAAAGAGACATGGCATGAAACGTCCAACGCTTCCTTTGCGGTGCTACGCCGCAATGACATGGCCTTAAGCCGAGGACCTTACCCCGAATCACCGGGAACCTCATCGTAGTGTCATACTACCCGTAGCATGAGGACTAGCCCCTTTGTAGTGCCAAACTACCCAGCATGAAGCCTTACGCTTTTGTGCGGTGTTACGCCGCTACGACATGGCTTGCAAGGCCGAGGCTTTATCCCTAGCCGGGTTTACCTCATTGTGGTGTCGTGCCACCCGTAACATGAGGAACACCTCCTCTTTGTAGTGCTGACTACATCCGTCTTTAATTCAATATACAACATTAGGCCAACTGCCTATTTGCGGTGCTACGCCGCTGTGACTTGGCTAACATAGCCGAGGCTTTACCTCCTTCGAGAACCTCATGGTGGAGTAACCGCCACACATAGCATGGAGTCACACTCCTTGTAGTGCTGTGCTACCATGCTTCCTGTAAAGCATACCAGACATTCCAAATGCCTGAGAACTCATTAAGGCATTTAAGCCAACCTCCCACAGGACCTGTTTTCTGCAGAAAACAACAGTAGACAACAGTGGTTATGGGTCCGTAACCTCTCCATGCCCAATAGAACATGTACCTACCATTCCTGATATTCTTCCGATTAGTGGTCCTCCCTTGAACCAAAAGCTAGATGCCTAGTAGATAAATCTTTGAACTAATAGCATAAAACTTTATGGTAGGAATACAATAATATAATATCAGAATGCCTTCAAGCCCATTTTACAAGCTGTGTCATCGACCAGCTGGCGCTTGAGGCCCTTGGTGAACGGATCCGCCAGGTTCTCCTGACTCCGAACATCAATCACTGCAATAACACCTCTCTTGATAAGATCATGTACTGCCCTGTGCTTCAACCGCGCAGTCCTCTTCTTCCCGTTGAAGAGATCATTTGATGCCACCGCCGCAGTCGCCTGGTTGTCGCAGTATATCGGTATCGCCGGGTACTTGCGCCCCAACCACTGGAAGATCATACATGAGCTCCCGAAGCCATTCTGCTTCCTCGGCTGCGGTATCAAGTGCAAAGAACTCAGATTCCATGGATGACCGCGAGAGCATAGTCTGCTTCTTCGACTTCCACGATATAGCAGCTCCACCCATTGTGAAAATGTATCCACCTGTGGACCTCTCGCTCTCCACCTCTGAGCACCAACTGGCATCACTGAAGCCTTCCACTACCTGCGGATCTCCGCTGTAGTACAGTGCATATGTCTGAGTCTTCTTGAGATATCTCATAACCCGTTCTACAGCTTTCCAGTGTTCAACACCTGGATTACTCGTAAAACGACTCAGCATTCCCACGGCGAAAGCTATGTCAGGCCTTGTGGCAGTAGTAGCATACATCAAACTCCCGATTACGCTTGCATACTCCAGCTGCCTGACGCTTTCCCTTGAATTAGGCTTCAGCTTCAGATCACACCTGTACGGCGTATCGATCCCTGGAAGATCCCGATACCCATAACGAGTGATCATTTTCTCAATATAATGAGACTGTGACAGCGCTAGTCCAGTGTCTGTCCGGATGATCATGATCCCTAAGATCACATCAGCTTCCCCCAAGTCCTTCATACTGAACTTGCTTGAGATGAATTTCTTTGTCTCCGTGACACATCTAATATCCGTACGTAGGATAAGCATGTCGTCCACGTACAGACAAACGATCACACCTCTTCCATCAGCGAACTTCGTGTAAACATACTTGTCCGTATCGCTGACCATGTAGCCATTTGACCTTATAACTTTGTCAAATTTCTCATGCCACATCTTGGGAGCCTGTTTAAGACCGTACAAGGATTTCATCAACTTGCAGACTTTGTCTTCAAGATCTCTAATGACAAATCCCTCTGGCTGTTGCATATAAATCTCTTCGGTCAGCTCGCCATTTAGGAAAGCCATATTCACATCCATCTGATGTATCACCATCTTATTTATTGCTGCGAGAGCAATCAACATTCTGATGGTGGTCATCCGGGCTACTGGAGCATATGTGTCAAAGTAGTCAATCCCCTGCTTCTGAAAAAACCCCTTGGCTACCAACCTAGCCTTGAACTTGTCAATAGTTCCGTCTGCTTTCATCTTCTTCTTGAAGATCCATTTGCATCCGATGGGTTTTGCTCCTTCAGGAAGATCAACCAACACCCAAGTGTTATTTGAGGTGATGGAATCAATCTCATTGTCAATCGCCTCCTTCCAGAAAACCGCGTCTCTGGTCTTCATCGCCTCATCATAGGTAAGTGGATCTGCTTCCACATGATAGGTGACAAAGTCACTTCTGAAGTCCTTCGGCCTCCTCACACGCTTAGCTGACGGTTCAGCTTGTTCTGGTTCAACCGTTGTTTCAACAACAACATCTTCTTGGACCATATCTTCATTGAAGACTTCAGTCTCTTGTGCACCCTCATTATTCTCCGAAATATCCGGAAGAATAATATTCTTGTACCTTGCAAACTTGTCTTCAAAATATTCTGCATCGCGAGATTCAATGATATGATTTGACTCAATATCAAGAAATCTCCGAGCATCACTCTTCTCGGCATACCCCAAGAAGATCGTCTTTGTAGTCCTTGTCCCAAGCTTCTGAATCTTCAGATCTGGAAGCTTGACATATGCCAGACACCCCCACACTCGAATAAGATTCAAGTTAGGTCTGACTTTGAACCAGAGTTCATGAGGAGTAATATCAGAAGTTGCATGAGGCACTCTATTTAGAATAAAAGTGGCCGTCAATGCAGCTTCTCCCCAGTAGCACTTAGGAAGGCCAGCAGTCAACAACATTGAATTTATCATTTCTGTCAACGTCCTGTTCTTTCTCTCAGCTACTCCGTTTGATTGAGGAGAGTACAGAGCCGTAGTCTCATTGACAATTCCATGTTCCTTACAGAACGATGCGAATTCATGAGACCTGTACTCCCCACCTCGATCACTTCTTATCCTTTTGAGTTGTTGTCCAGTCTGTCGCTCAGCTTCAGCTCTGAACTCCTTGAACTTCTCGAATGCTTTGTCTTTAGCCTTCAGCAAGTAGACGAACGCATACTTTGAGAAGTCATCGATGAAGGTTATAAAATACTTCATCCCGGCCTTTGTAGGGAACTGTTTGAAGTCACAGATATCGGAGTGAACCAACTCCAGAAGATCTGTACTTCGATTAAACCGAGGAAAGGGTTTCCTTGTGATCTTCGTTTGAGCACAAACTTCACATTTCTCTACCTTACCCCCACATTTGGAGATAAGTCCTAGACTAGACATTCTGTTTATTCGTTTACAATGAACATGTCCTAGCCTATTATGCCACAACTCAAGAGTATAAGCAGAATGAGTGACTTCATTAATAACATTAATTACATTGGACTGATTTACAAGCTGAATCTTGAACATTCCTTCGGTATAAAAAGCTTTTCTGAAATATGTTCCCTTGATAGACATCACCATCTGGCCAGCATTGATGTCCATCCTGAGACCTGCATTGCAGAGTAGGCCTCCCTAGATCAGGTTCTTGGCGATAGCAGGAACGTGCTTCACGCCTTGAAGCGTCAGAGACTTGCCCGAAGTCAGCTTCAACACCACCATCCCGATCCCGAGCACTTCAGCTTGTGCCTGGTTCGCCATCATAACCACTTCAGAAGTAGGTGTATAGGTGGTGAACCACTCCGTACTGGAGCATACATGGCAGGAGGCTCCAGTGTCTACCCACCAGTCAGAGTCAGTCCTTACTGCATCAACCTGTGCAATCATAGCAACTACGTCAGTGATCATAGATACCTTACTAGGCGCTCCTTGCTATGATTGCTTGGTCTTTTCTTTACACTCATTCTTAAAGTGGCCCTTCTTGCCACACTTGAAGCAAGGCATTTCTGACTTTGGCTTCTTTTTCTTGATTGAAGTTCCCTTGACTTTTAGATTGTCAGGGTTCTTCTTCTTGCTGTGGAAAGCCGCCTGCTTTTCCTTTGGTCCCTTGGTCTGAACCAGATTGGCGTTAGCCAATTGCTTGGACAGTGTGTCCACCTTCAGTTGAGCCCGCATCTGGTCCTCAACATAGATTTCCTGTAGGAGATCTTCAAGGGTGATCTCCAACTTCTTCCTATGCATGTTTGCATAGAACTTGCTCCACCCAGCGGGGAGCTTTGAGACAATCCCTCCAACAACAAACTTGTCGGGGAGGGGCATCGCCTCGTCTTCCAACTTCTGTCGCAGTTTCAGGAACTCCTTCACCTGCGGCAGCATAGACTTTTCGTCCTCAAAGAACCACTTGTGATATTTTTCAACCACAAATATTTTACTGCGGTTCTTGTCTTCTTCGTAGAGTTTTTCTAGAGACTCCCATATGTCTCTAGCGATATTCTTTTTAGAATAGGATTCTGCAAGGGAATCCTCTATAGCATTCAGGATAAGGAGCCTGCAAATGCTATTTTCTCTTCTCCACTTGGCCTGAAGTTTAGTAGCCGCAGATATTGCAGCAGCAGACCCAGTATCTGGAACAGTAGGTTCCTCTTCAAGCAGCACGTGATCAACGTCTCTGAGTTGAAGAGTGAGATAAACCTTCCTCTTCCAGACTTGATAATGCTCTCCATCAAACTTTTCTAACTTACAGAAGTCAGTGTTGAGGAGTGAAGCATTAATGTTTTCCATCGTAGCAATAAAGCTTTGAGATTGTTATTGCCGGGAATGCCGGGGCACAATTTTTCGATAGAAAACTGAGAAAATGAAACAGTTGTAAAGACAACGTTTCTAATGCAACTCCTTAAAGAAGGTTTTGCAACAGAGATCCAGAAGGATTTTGCAAATTATGAAATCTAAAAAGATATCGTAATACACGAATAATCTAAAGAGATTTTCATGATCGTAGCAAACTGGCAGTAGTGTCTTCTAAAAAGAAGATACTGACAGAACTGCTAAAGGCAACAGAAGGATGACAGGCGAGAGATGGAATTGCTGGGGTGAATTATCACCGTTGCTCAAAGCTTTATTCGCCCTCTACGAACAGCTTCCAGGAACCAGCAAGGTTGACGGAAAACCTTGGAACACTCCTGCTCTTCTGACTCCTCGGAAGACGGCGAACTCCTCTGGCAATGGTACTCTTCTCTCTCTGTTTGAAGTAACAGAACTCACGCGTACTAAAAAGTACTAGTGTTTGTGTTAAACAACACGCTCACTACTCTGTTGTGTTAAAGAACACTTAGAGTTTTATCTCTGGAATTCTGATTACTTCTACCAACTGAGAGAGAGGAGAGAACCTGCATATATAGCCCACGGGACGGTTGCCAAGCAGTTGCCTGCACTTCAGGGTAGTGGCAGAACCACTCCTGAACATGCAGCAACTGCTGCAACCGTTCCCGCTCTAATATGCAGCCAGCCATACGCACATACGCACTCTACGCATACTGCGTACGCTGCGCACACTGCGCACTCTACGTACGCTGCGCACACTGCGCGCACTGGGCTGCGTACTGGGCTGCGTAACTGGGCCAGCGTAACTGGGCTCGCGTAACTGGGCTCGCGTAACGGGCCGCGCAACGTGGTCGCGCAAGTGGCTCGCGCAACGAGCGCAACTTAAGCGTACTATGCGCCTAGCGACGATGCCTAGCGACGATGCTGACGTGCTAAATGCGCCAACAAAATGCCACATTACGCCTCATGAGCCCTTGAGCCCGAGTCCGAGCCCGAGCCCGAGCCCGAGCCCGAGCCCGAGCCCGAGCCCGAGCCCGAGCCCGAGCCCGAGCCCGAGCCCGAGCCCGAGTCCGAGTCCGAGTCCGAGTCCGAGTCGCTAAGCCCCAACGGGGCTTAGCTCCTATGGAAATAAATTTCCCAAGAGCAAAAAGCTTACAGCTTATTAATTGTTGATTAAGCCTTTATACCATTAATAATTAATCCCACATGGCACACACTCATGTGCACTATATGTGCATCTCCATAAAGAGTAAAGACTCATATATATGGAGATACACATTCCTTTCTAGCCGATGTGGGACTAAAAACCAAAACAAAAGGCTATAAACCCAACAAATTCTTCCCTTCAGTCTGGAGTTACTGTTGTATGCTCATAGCAAAGACAAATGCACTAATAAGAATAATTGGCTTAATTTAATGCATATTTTGTCAAAGCACCTTTCGCTAGTAGTGGCCGCCCCTGTGGCGGCTAACAAGGTTGCGCAAGCTAAAACAAGGTTGCGTAAGCTTAATTTAATGCACAGTCTCAGGGAAGAAACTAAATTCACACAGCAAAATATCACTTTAATTTTGCAGTGCATGCAATTTATACAAATTTAATACCTATATCATAATTAACTACGATAGATGAAATTGAACAAGTTTTGCTTATATCAGCACTTGAGACCATGGGGGGGTGGGGTGGGGGGTGGTGTAGAGGACGTTCGTAATAGAGGAGTCAGCCTTCTGGATTGTATAGTGCAATAGTCCTTTGAAGGAATGCCTACTGCACTGTGTTACCATTTACTATAAGTTATTTTGTGGAATACATACACAAAAGGGTTATCTTCAAATGATACATAAGGATCAGTTGATATATTTCCTCTTCTTGCTTTGGCGGTACAATTATAACCAAGCCATAACCCTCAAAAACACACACAAGTGACAGTATGTCAAACAGTTCCCACTAAAAGACGAAGACAACAAAGACTCGTCATCATCATCATCATTCAAGCCTTATCCCATCAAAAAGAGGAAAAACTATCAATGTAAAATAATTTTAATAAAACTCGAGTCCATCCACTGATGAGTGATGAGTCAAGGCATCTATTCTTGCTAGATTAATGATGAAATGCCAAGCACCAAATATCAATTTGAAATAGTAGAGGATTAGATGTTCAGAACTCAAATACATATGTAAAGGAAATTTTCAGTGTCAACTATATTCTTAGAAACCATTATACGTAATCGATCTAGAAACACATTTTACACTCCTTGATGAATAGAAAACATCACCAACTAAGATATTGAAGTAAGCTAACAGTAACCTGAGCATAGAAATCATTAAAACCTCAAAATTACCTTCACTACATTAGAAATGTATTCAAGTAAAAGTGCTCAATAAAGTTTAAAGTATATTGATAAAACTATTTGAGTTCCATGGTGCTCAATGCTCACCAGAAATCTCTATATTTTTGTGAGTAACTTGATACCATAGTTTCAATGTCAGTCTAATCACACACTTTATTTTGTTAGAAAGAAACAATAGTGCAAAAATAAAATTAAACACATTAAACAATGTAACCTTTATCGAAATGTAGCACTAAAATTTCCAACTGTACTTCGATGGAAACCAAAATGTACCTGGAAAATAGAATGAAGAAATAATAAGAAACAAATGACATATTTCAAATGAAGATCGAAAAGGAATACAAAGATAGCAAATATAAGTTTTCTGTTACACGAAGACCATCCAAATGAAGATATGTACCTAATGACTAAACCATTGATCCATAGAATCATATTTCACATGAATTAGTCAAATTAATCCGAAAAATAAATAAATTAACGAGTCTAAATCTATAGCCTCAATTTAAGAACACTCAATTTATTGGATCTGGGAACGCCAAACCAAGAGTTTAAAACCCTAGATATCAGAATGAAACCCTAGCTACCTAATCAAATCATTATGAGAGAGCAATAAGATTTTAGAATATGAAAGAAAGAGAGAGGGCACAGGGGTGGGGGCGGAGGGAGGAGGGAAATGAGAGAGGGCATGGGGGTGGGGACGGAGAGAGGGGGAAGAGAGAGAAAGGGCATGGGGACAGGTGTATGGAGGGAGGGGAAAAAAGAGAGTGGGGGGCATATGGGGCAGGGGATGAAGGGAGATGGAGTGAATTACTAACCCGATCATAGGCTTGCGGTGGTCTCTCGAACGAGAGAGAGAGAGAGAGAGAGAGAGAGAGAGAGAGAGAAATTTAAAAATAGATGAGACATAGGGAGTATTTTGTGGAACGTTTATATACCGTTTCAAAACCAAAAAATCTTAATGTTTTAAATTGTCTATTTTGCTGTAGTGTGGCTAGAGTCATGCTCAATCAGTATAATCTTCATAAATATTTTTGGACAGATGCTGTTAGTACAACATGTCATGTTTTGAATAGGATGTTAATTCGACCTATTTCGAAAAAAACACCTTATGAATTGTGGTTTGGAAGGATTCCAAATATTTTATATTTAAAGTTTTTGGATGTCACTATTTTATCCTGAATACCAAGGACAACTTAGGTAAGTTTGACTCTAAGGCAAATGAAGGAATATTTCTCGGGTATGCTGCCAAGAGTAAGGGATATAGGATTTTGAAATAAAAGATCTATTATTGTTGAAGAATCGATTAACGTTACTTTTGATGCACTTAATAGTCACAAATCTAGCGACAGTAATGATAAAGATGTACATAACAAATCTAAGACACCTGAAGATACTGCTACCAATGAGAGCTATCTGGAAAGTCTACCTAAGAGAATAAAATTCATGCCAGACCATCTAGAGACACTCGTCATAGGTGATGTATCCACAGGCAGTGAGTTTGAGATGAGTATGATGGAAGAGCTAAACTACTTCCTAGGACTTCAGATCAAACAACACTCACAGGGAACATTCATCAACCAAGCCAAGTATACGAAGGATTTACTGATGAAGTATGACTTCAACAACGTAAAGCTTATCGGAACTCCAATGGCTACATCAACACGGCTTGACATTGATGAAAGTGGCAAACCTGTCGACCAACATAAGTATTGAGGTATGATTGGTAGTTTATTATACTTAATTGCTAGTTGCCCAGATATTATGTTTGGTGTCTGCATTCTTACATGATATCAAGCTAATCCTAAGGAATAACACCTATGTACCGTTAAGCTTATCTTTCGATACCTTAAGGTAACTTCTACAGTCGGCTTATGGTATCCCAAAACAACATCTTTTGACCTAGTCGGTTACTTAGATGCTAATTTTGCTGGATGCAAAGTAGACCGTAAAAGTACGTGTCATTTTCTAAGAAAAGTTTTAGTCTCTTGATTTAGTAAGAAGCAAATTTTTGTTGCTTTATCAACAACTGATGCTGAGTATATCATTGTAGGACGTTGTTGTGCACAGATTTTGTGGATAAAGAAAACCCTAGAAGACTACAATCTGTACTACACAAAGATTCTCATATACTGTGATAACACTAGCACGATTAATTTGACTAAGAACCTTGTTTGTCACTTAGCTCAAAGCACATAGAGATACATCATCTCTTTTTACGTGATCACCAACAACACGGAGATATTTGCTTAGAGTCTATTGACACAGATCATCAATTAGCAGATATTTTCACAAAAATTGCTAGCTGAAGATCGTTTTAATTATCTGCATTACAAGTTAGGTATACTTGAATTCTCAGATCCATAATGTGTTATGATTAATAAAATTACTTAAAAACTTGAAATTCTAATATTTATTAAATTGAAGTTATTTTGGGTACAAGCCGGAAGGGCCCTTTTTTCATACAGGCATAAATAGCCTGAAGCGACATAGTGCATTAGTCTTCGGACTACCGCTAGCTGGAATCCGGTCCCTACAGCTAACCCAAAGTAATAAATTTTTATTAAATCTAAGAGTTAAGAGTCATTAAGTACGTTTATCATTCATTATATAAAAAATAAATAGGGATTCAGGTTAGCCGAACTCGGACAGAACTCTGACCGAGTTCGGACCGAACTCGGTCGTGGTCTTTTATAAAGACAATGGATATTACAGCCGGCCCTACTTCTTTCTATTCTTCATATGTTTTTTCCACCCGAGCACTCCAAACTGAAACCCTAGTTTTGGAAATCCTATTCCAAAGCTTCAATCTCCATCTTCCTTGGTTCTAGCGGCTCAAAGAAGGTGATCTCCACTCTTTTTTATCGTTTCTTTGAGGTAAAATCTCTCCTTTTCTCTATTTCAATTTTCATGGCACACAATCTCTTTAAGAGAAAGAAGAGTGACTCTGCGGCTTCCTCCTCTACTTCGGAGTATGAACCCATTAATGTGTTTAGCCCCGTTCGTTCTGACAACAAAGAGGATTTTGATTCCCACCTTTTTTCATCTTCGAAAATTTTGGTTTCTTGGTTTAAACACTTTCGATACCGAAAAATTTGCCCCAGAAAATTGACCAATTTTACTATATTTTTGGAGTATGCATCAACTTTTGAAAATCTAGGACTCCGAGATTACTTTGAAACCTCTACTGATATTTATAAGAATGCTATGCGTATGTTTTATTGTAATCTGTAAGAAACAAACAATGGCAACATTTACTCTTGTGTCGGTGGAATTGAAATTGAGTTTAACTCGGTAGATTTAAGTGAGTACTTCCATATGCCGGACAATGGCAAGGCTCTACTCGAGATAAAAAAAGTTCATTTTCCCAATGATATGAGTCTTTATTCTCTTAAGTCTGCTATGTGTCATCCGGGTCCAGTTCTTCGGGGTGGTCGGTTGTACGCAAAGCACCTTAACCAGAACTTCTATGAACTCCATCGTATCGTTTACTCTACTTTGCTTCCTAAGACAGGATCTACTTATGAGATTACATTCTTAGAGATGTCTGCCATGTATCATATACACTTTGGAGTTACTTTTTTTTCTGTTCCAAAGACTTTTATTGCAAACCTTTTTAGTTATTGGAGGGCAGGCCGCAACCTCCTCTACCCTATGCATCTTGTAGTGATCTTCCAAAAATTTGGAATCGACTTAGACATCTGTCCTATTTCTGGGTCACCTTCTGAGCTGAATTGATCTAGAAGATACCTTCAACCTCCACTTCCACCTGATCCAGCCACGACTCCTGCTGATGCTCTGCTCCTGCTGCTCCAAGCCACTTTGATGGCCAGTTTTACCAGAGGTTTAATGAGTTTGTCACCCTTCAGGGACAATGTCATCAGACCTATATCGATGCTGAGTATCGTCATACTTCTCAGGCCATCTTAAGAATGACATAACAAACATTCAATGGTCATTGGCGCATCATCCTACAGCACCCTTTTAGATCCTTCATCATCCTGGTTTCAACGGACTACGATTTGAGGATCTACACAGTTTCAGATTCTTTGATCCTATGACGGCCTATGTCGATACTCATCCACCTGTTGATCCCGTTGATGATGTTGCTGATCTTTAATTATTTGTCTTTTATTTTAGTATTTTGTGGACTTCTTTTCTGATGATGATGATGATGATGATGATGATGATGAAGTTACACTATCTTAGTTTGGACTTTATGCAGTTTGCACTGTGTGTTATGCACTCTATTTCAATAGTAGTTGTGTTTATGCACTCTATTTTATTTAGTTTGGACTTTTAGTTTCCATTTCTCATATTTTACTGCTATTACTAGTATTTCTCTTGAGTTGTGACTTATTTCATATGTATTTGTCTTGAGCTGTATATTACTCTATTCTTTTCTGTCTATTATTGTTGGCTTCATATATTACGGAGGAGCTACATGTTTGACTAAATGAAAACGGGGGAGAACGAGCCATACCAAAGAGCAAATTGCACATTTCAAAATTCTCTCGATCAAATAGTCAGGTATACAATTTCAAAGTTATATATTTTGTTATATTTTGGTATAGACTCATAGTTTGTCAATATCAAAATAGGGGAAATTGTTGGCCCATTGGCTAAATGGTCACACCTGATTTTGATAATCAACAACAACTTTCGTAGATACGTAAAATATACGAACTGCTACAGGTTGCAGGTATCAGATAAAGAAGAATATCTACATCCCACTGCTACATAGTACATCGCATCGTCATCCAGAAGCAAACTGTATTGGAAACAAGATTGAGTCATTTTATATTTTCTTATGTGTTTTCAATTTTATTGAGTCTAGGTCATATAATGTGAGGTCGTAAGGAATTATACTAGCTTAAGTTATTCCAAGTCCACATATCCAAATAAGCCTACCTATTTAATTTCACAAACCTAAAATTCCAAAAAGCCCAAAAGCCTCACTACAACAAAAACCCTTTTTATAACACTTTAATTTTTAATATTATAACGTTTCGTATAAAAGTGTTACAAAGTTTCAGAAAGACCCCTAATACGACGGTTATGATGAATTTGTGGCCTATCATAACATTTATATTACAAATATCTATATAACTCAAAAGGGAGCAGATGTAACTCCTCTTCCCGGATTTTAGTTTTTATTATTATTTATTGACTTTATTTCTAGTTGGAAAACATGTTGTATCATAATTTTTATATATTTATGAAACTATTTTCGTATGATTTTTATAAATGATATAATTAGACATGTTAATTAATCTAAAATATGTTTCGAAATATTTTTAGTAAGAGTGTTATTTCAAGGAATTATTTTAAAGTATTATTATTTACAAAATATTAAGTTATTGGGCTAAATGTATTTTAATGTTATTAATAATAGCTAGTATAAATTTTAAATCATCATACATTGACTTTGATTAAACCTAGAATTTATTTGATCCAATAATTATTTTGTTTAATTCTAAATGGTTTTGTCCAAGTTGTTTAAAATAGATATTGTTGTATATATATATATTTTTATTATTTCAAGTATATTCGTTTTCAAATAAGTTATTTGATGGCAGTAGATTTTATTTCGTAATAATTAATTATTTGATATAATTGAATTATATAATTTAAAATCGTTCGATAAACTATTAAGCAATACTTTAAATTATTATCATAGTTTAGATGGATTAAATATGTTCAAATAATTGTTTTGGATTTAGATTTATGAGAAGACCATCTATTAGAATTTAAATAATTTGATTTTATTTGGAGAATTATTATACATAGAGATTATGCTAAGATTTCTTAATTATCATTCCTATCGATTAGTTTAAATTCATATGCAAGTTATATCTTTTAGGAGCAAATCGGTTGCCTATATATAGATATGCTTTATGAATTCTTTTCCAGCCAACCCCTCATCAACCCTCCGCCAACACCAATCCCTTCAGCCACCCATCGCTAAAAATATCCCAGGACAACACAGCCAACAACAAAATTTCGTGTCCAAGTGTCTGTGTCCACCACAGAAATTATCGTGACAGCCGTGTCCGGACCCGTGCGTCCGTGTCCAACCCATCTTATTCTATAAGTTACAAGATGCAAACCAAATCCCATCACCAAACCCAGCCGCTAACGAGTCCTCCGTCCACCAAGCAGAGCCACCTTCGGCGTCGCCTATACGATGTTGCATTTCGTGGCCATGCCGCCGTATCAGTCGCCTCCAAGTGTAGACAGCCCGGCGCTGAGCAGCGCTGTGTGACCGAGTCCCCTCCGGCCATCTCTGAATCGTGAGCTGGAGCGGAACCACCCACTCATCGACGCTCCCCGGGTGAACTACACCCAGCCCCGTGTCGTCTTCCAGTCAACCCCCACTGGCAGCGTCCACCAACCGACGATCCGCTCCTTGGGCCATGCACCACGGACCATCTCTCCGTCCGTCGTCCAGAGGGTCGATCCTCGTCCCCAGCCCGGAGTTGCACCTCCACTCCTCTGCGTGCGGAACACAGAGCAAACCTTCCCCGAGACGCAGCCAGCGCTCAAATCCGACAACGCCCAAACCCCACCACTGGCCACCACCGTCAGAAATCCCAAACGCCACTCACCTCGGGAAGCGGCGCCGCCTTGAATCCTTGGTGCATACGGCCAGCCGAAGCCCTCCGGCGAGCCACAGCCCCACACGCTGCCTGGCCGCCACTCGCGTGCCCTCCTCCAGCGATGTCCCCTCCGCGTCCGGCGACTCTCCGTCGGCCGCAACCGACCGTGCCTAGGACAGCGCCGACACGGGCGCTGTGGCCGCTTCTCCAGCCGCCTCCACACGACAGCGTCTCCTGTGAGCACTGCGCCGCCGTCACAGCTCTCATCCAGGCGGCCGACCGAGGATGACCGCCGTGGCCCCGTCCGGGGTGACCCAAGTGCCCCACCGTGAGATCTAATGTCCACCGCTGCCTCGAGGATGAGCCGGAGTAACCGTACGCCACCGTGCCGAGCAACCCAAATTCGGTGAGCTCACTCTTTCCCCAATTTTCCTCTATAGCTTTCCTCCTTTCTCTGTTGCTTTCTCTCTCGTTTCTTGAGATCTGAGAGAAGAGAGGTTCTCTCTCTTTCCTTTTGATTGTTGAATATTATTTTTGTCTTATTTTGGGGAAGCCCAGGAAGCAACAGTAAAGAGTTAAGGCCCAGGGCCTATATGTTATAAATATTAGCATTATTATTATTATCTTTATTATTATTAATAATTATTATTATTATTTTTGTTATTATAAGTTACCAAATAATAGTTGTAACAAGCAAATAATTTGGGCATTGGATTGGGTTGGTAGATATAATGTATGAAGTATAGTATTCTTACCCTTAATTGAGGGAACAACATGTATATATATTAACGTTAGACTTAATAAGTAGTATTTTCATTAACATTGTTAATAATTATTTTATAAAGATTAATTCTAGTTATTTTCTTCAATACAAAAATGGTATTTTAACAAATGTGGGTCTTAGCTCTAAAGAGTTTCTACGATTATCTATCTAAAACTATTTTAGTAAAACATGGCTTCAACCATCATAAATATTTTCAAAAATATGTTATAGATATTTTTCCTAAATAAATATATATAATTTCCTTTATTTTAGAATTTTCTTTAGATCATAGATTGAATTGATCTTGATCATGACTAGTCATACGTTCCTATTTCTTGGTATTCTGACTACCTCATATCCACCCTAGGCTAATTGGACCATCCTGGACCCAACGAGATGGTATTGTCGGTTTCACCAGCTAAGGACCTCAGGCAAGTGCACTTTCTGATTGTTTTCGATTCATAGTAGTCTTTTCATTTTATGTCTATACATATATCTTGCTGCTTGTTGACACGCTCGTCACACGAAGTAGTCGGGAGGGGAAATATCTTAGTAGACATGTGGACTACCCAGAACTATCCTCCGTGTCTTTCGTGAATGTTAGCAGCTGCACACGACACGTGTAGTGTGCCTTATTTACCCCTAGCCGTTCACATGTTGAAAATGATATTTTACACCACCTAGGTAGATGTCTTTTATTTTTCCTTTTCATCTCCACCGTACCATGTCATCAGTTACTTCCTAGCTTTCATATTCCATATGTTATTTTCATGTCTTGTTAATTCTATTGTGTTTTCGCATTGCCGTCGGTTTGTGTACTTGTTCCATTCCTGACTGAAAACCATCATTTTTCAGGTTTAACTGCAATCACTCTTAGCACTGGGAAGGCATGGGTATGCTGATGTCAACCTAGAAATAGATAGCAGTTGTATCAATTTTATTAATTGTAAAATCTTGTATTTTCTTTAATTATAAATGTTGTAACAAATTTAGAAATGTGAATGAGCAGCAAATATTATATTTTGTGATTTTGAGCATTTATTCCTTGCGGGTTTGACAGCGTTCTACCGTCGACTCTGCGGCGTAGGCTGGCTTGGACACGTCTCGTATCCGAAAAACGGGTATGGGTCGTGACAGCAGAGAAGCTCCATATGGCGTTGGGCGAAAAACCCAAACAGCCTACAAAAGAAGTGTGGGGCCCAACACACCCACCAAAATAATCAACACAAACACAGCCGACTATAGTTCAGAACAAAAGTAAATACAAGGAAACTATCCGGCCGCCGAGCCTGGTTGCTCCCGTAGAATCTTCACGCTAATCGCTGGAGGAAGAGCCGTGGTGTGGAAGAAGATCTGTGCCTCTCTGGACGCCAAAGCCAGAGACACAAGAGCTTTTGCCACGCCGTTGTCTTCCTTTGGACATAGCAACATATCAGCGTTGGAAGGAACGAGACTCTTCATTCTTATGCAACTATATTCGATCGACCACGAGATTTTGGATTTTCCCTTCATAATATTGTATAGCCGATCCGATGACGTCTCTATGCAATATTCTCCAGGTTGTTATCCTTGTATAGAGACAAACCCCCATATTAGAGCATCACTGACCGGAAGAAGAGTGGTCCTATATTGGAAGTATTTGTAGAAAGCCATCAGACAATGCCCGTCCGCATCCCGAACGATTCCGCCGACCGCCGTGCTATGCTCTGCATCCGCCTTTCCACAAAAATTCAGCTTCAGCCCCACGCTGGGAGGGCGCCACCCCAACTTCACGTGAGACTTGCTGCCGCTGACAGGAGCAGCCACCCCAACCTCATGCGCGGCGTGAGACCTGCTGTCGCTGACAGGAGCAGCCACCCCCACAACACGATTGGCTTGAGATCCCCCACCACCAGCATCCGCCTGAATGTTGTGAGCCCCAATCGTTTGTTGCACCACTGCAGCCACCCTACAAATGATGTCCCGACAATTTCTTTTTCCGTTGTTGAAAATGATGTTGTTTCGCTGCTTCCAGATCTCCCAAAGGTACGATCCGAATGTGACGTTCCGGCACACATCCACTGGATTAGAAAAGCAAAAATTATTAAACCATACCTCGGCTAGTTGATTTATATCTATCGGGAAAAACGGAAGATGATATATCGCTACAAAATGCCTCCAGACTTCCCTGGCCGTATTGCTTCCCACAAACAAATGATCAAACGTCTCCTCAGTCGGGTTGGTACAACACACGCATCTGGATGCCATGTGATACCCCATAATACGTATCCGGCTATCCACCGGGATGGCATTACGGCTGAGACGTCATAGACACGCACCAATCCTTAGCTGAATAAATTTATTCGAGAATTGCTTGGCCCATTTATAACGCTGAGACCTCATATATGTAGTATAATCATTTATAACGAGTTTTTACACCAACATTATAAAGGCTTTTTATATGGGCACATCCAATTGTTATCAAGGCTAGCCCATTTTTTTTGGTTTAACTACAAGTTTGCCATTGGAAAAAGTTATCATGGCTATTCCAATCTTTGGTATAAAAGCCAATTTTTTTAATTTTGTTCTTCTTCCTCAACTCATCCAAGAAAAAGAAGAAGAACAAGAAGAACAAGAAAAAGAAGAGGAGGAAGAAGAACAAAAATGAGAAGAAAACATCCAAAAATTAAACCCTAATTTTCTTTCTCAACTCATTCTCACTATCTCCAAGTATAATGGGGGTTTAAACCCTACTTTTCTTCCCATTTCGAATTTCGATTTTCAATCGATGGAGATGAAGAAAATGAGAAGAAAACATCCAAAAATTAAACCCTAATTTTTTTTTTCTCATTTCCAATTTTGATGGCACCCAAAGGCTCCCCATAATGCACAAACCCTAATATTTGTGGAAACCATAATATTGCTGTTCAACTAGTGTAAACAAGGACTGCCCAATTTTTTGGCAGTCCTATAAACTGAATGGACTGCCAGAAAACTGGGCAGTCCTAAGTCACAGCATGTGAAACAAAGGACTGCCCATTTTTCTAACAGTCCTTACTGTAAGTTGGACTACCAGAAGAATGGGCAGTCCAACTCACAACATGTGTAACTTTGGACTGCCCAACTATCTGGCAGCCCAGTCTGTATGTTGGACTGCCAGAAGAATGGGCAGTCCAAAGTTACACATGCTGTGAGTTGGACTGTCCATTCTTCTGGCAGTCCATTCAGTTTGTAGGACTGCCAAAAAATTGGGCAGTCCTTGTCGATGCGGAGTTTTCTCGTTCGTTCATACTTGGGTTTAATTTAAATGGATAATTTTCTACTCCGTATGTAGTTTAATTCATTCAAATGGGCTACAAAGAATTGAAATAAACAATGTAATTGATGCTTGAATTTTTCAAATTAATTTCTAGGGTTTTGGAAATAAATTGAGAAAGAATTTGTGTGCTTGAATTAATTTCTTCAAAAGAGGAGGATGGTGGAGGAGAAGTGGAAGATGTTGGAAATTTAGGAGTTGTGGATGGGAAGAGGAAGATGTTGGGGATTGAGGAGAGGTGGAGGAGAAGAGGAAGAAGAAGAAGAGAGGGTGAGGATTTTGGAAGAGAGAGAAGGGATTTTGCAAATGAAGGGAAAAAAAATGGGTTTGGGGGAGGGGGGAATTTGGGATAGCCATGATCAAAAATTTGGACTAGTCTTGTGAAAAATAAAAAAAATTTGGGCTAGCCACAATCCGGACTAGCCATGATCAAATTTGATTGTGCCCATATAAAACGCCATTATAAAAGGTCCTAAAATATTTTCCAAAATTTAACCCAATACGCTCTTTCTTTTTTCCTTCACGAAATTTTTTCCGCTCCATCAAACCCGTATTTCTCCTTCTCCTCCTCTACTTCTTCTCTGATATTCTCCTCTACTTCTTCTCTCTCCTTCTCCTCCTCTTCTTCCTCCCCTTAGTATTTTTCTTCTCCTCGTATCCTAACCCTAATTTTCGTAATCTCCTCCAAACCCTAACCCTAAATCTCCTCCAAACCCTAACCCTAAATCTCCTTGAGTCCAAGAAGGCTGCTTGTCGGAGCTTCCCTGGTGATTAACGATTCCACCGAGGGCGTCAAGAAGACCTTGGCCAGGGTGGCTCCATGAACATGTTCTCCGTCAAAAATGACCTCTTCGGCGGCTATGAAACTCCTCGTCGAAGGTGCATGATATTATCGTCCAGGTCGTCGACCTCAAGCCTATCGACTCCAACACAACTTGATTCGTGTAATTAATCAAAAGCCCTTTCTTTTCTTTCTATTTGTCACATGGGTTTCTAATTGGTTATACTTTTTTGGACCTGAGGAATTTGTTCACCTTATAGTAATTACAGTAAAAGAATGTATTTTTTTAATTTGCTTGTTTGATGTGCTTACAATTTTTTTGTTGAGCACAACAACTATTTGTTAAAATTCTTGTATGGGTTACTGGAGTTCTTGGACGCGTCGGGCCTGCTATACGACCTTTTGTTCATGCTTTCATCTCTCGTAGTATGTAAAATATTAGCTGAGAACAATCTAAATCTTGTAGGTAAACAATATTTAGGCTTACGCATAAATATTGTTTACTGTTATGTGTTTGATTTTATTCCTCACTCATTTATTTACTTACTTTTTGTTTGAACCGAATGGTCGGGAAGGCAGCGGAGAAGATAAAGTTAGGGTCTTGAATTGGGTTTCGTTAAATAGTACATTTCAATAGCGAGCAGAGTTGACATTTTGATGTTTAATCTATGAAGTTGAAGAACGAAGTTTATAATCGATCGTGAAGGCAGTGGAGAAGATAAAGTTAGGGTCTTAAATCGTGTTTTGTTGACTAGAGCACAACTTGAATGTTAGGGTCAACATTTTTGATATCTTGATCTATAAAGTTGAAGAGCAGAGTTCATAATTGATTGGAAAGGTAGTGGAGAAGTTAGGGTCTTGAATTGAGTTTTGTTAAGCAGAGCACTTGACTAGCGAACAACAGTTAAAATTTTGACTTCTTATTATACAGTTGAAGACTAGAGTTTATAATTCGGTTGGGAAGGCCATAGCAAATATAAATTCAGGGTCTGGATCAAATCCATTGGTAGAATGATTATTGTAGCTATGCTCGAATTAATTTGGTTTTATATGTTCATTTTGGCAAAGCAGGCTAAGTTTCATGACAAAGGTCGTAAAATAATGCTTAGGAATGTAATTAGAAGCCGATTTGTAGTCTCTAATTTAGCAGTCTTCTGTATAATATTTTGGTCATATAGGAACATCTACATTTTTAGTTGATGCACAATCCCGAACAACCCAAGGAAACAATGAAACTAGAGGTCTTATTGGATGCAGAAAACCCAATGAGAGTTGTTTAGATACATAGAACACAATGAACTCATGCTGAGCTAGAACCAATAAAAATGTATTGCTTGTAAGTTTCGATGAGTTGCAAAGCATATTTTGGGAAGATCTAATTGGTAGTTCTTCAATATTATTATTATTATTGCTTTTGTGGTTATCATAAGTAGACGAACATTCTTAACTATGAGGTTGATTAAAGTATTAAACTAAGGTGCATTGACATTGCGAAGATCAGGATATATTTTTTGTAACACTGGTTAAAGATTTTATTTAACCTAGTCGATGTATAAGATATTACTTTCCATCTCTATTCCTTCACTGTCTGCAGGTACTTTCTGTTGCAGTCTACAAGCACTATAAGAGGATCTATCATCAATCCTTGCCGAAGTGGTTAGTTTATCTTCTCATATCTTCGGTCGTGTATTTCGTCATTGGTTCAATAAGTTATATTGCAAAATCCTATATAGTCTTGCCTTCATTTATGTGGGAATATGTGTGATAAAGGCTTTAGCATGTACAACCATTAAAGTTGGGGATATAACACTTTGCTAACACTAATTTTTATGTAGGTCTGCAGAAGAGTCGAGTAACTGTGAGTGAATGTGAATGACACTGAGACAGGAGAACTTGAAAAAAGCAACATTCGTGTGATGGACCCAACAGGCTCAGGTATCTACAATTGCTTTGTTAAATTTTCTACCAGAGGAAGCACAGTTTTGATAGATAGTTACACATCTCTCTATATTTATACTGGTCATTGAGCCGTTGCAGATTACATTTCAAGACAAAACATCTCCATTTTTGGCGTAGATTGGGGGTAAACACTGCCTCCATCTTGGACCTTTTCTACCCTACATCAGCTGGTGCTTCATTGAACCATTGTTTACAGTGTCGATTAGGCTAATCACAAATTTGGAAACAATTAATAGAAGTGACTGTTTTCATGTTAGGAGGGTTATAGTTATATTTACTAGTGAATTCTGCATCCTAAGATGAAATGACAGATGAGCTTCTAAAAGCTTGTTTGAGATAACTAGATAGATACCAACCCAAAATTCATTAATATACTAAAAAACACTTGTTATGTTGGTTAAAGTTTGAAATACGAACAACAACAACAATGAAGCATTTATCCGAAATTTTGGGGCTGGCCGCTAGGTACATGAATCCTTTTCTCCAACCCTACTCTATTTAGGGCCTTCTCCACACTAACATTATAAAATGCCATATCTTTTTTGCAGTTTTTGTCAAAGATGCATAGTTAATTTATGTCTATCCCTTGTATCTAACAGCTCTTTAACTAGGATGCTGTCACTCCTATGTGTTGCATTGATTTGTCTCTGTCTGCACATCTCCAAACCATCTTGAATAATTATTCTCATCTTATCCTCAAGCAACGGAGTGACCCCATCTCCAACTTTCCGTGATGCACGGATTTCTTACTTCAGTTGATATCATCTTTTGAACATACTTCCTAATTATCCAAAGATACAAAACAAAACATGACTGGTCCAATGCCGCCTTGTAGAATTTCATTCTTGAATTTCAAGTGTATGCTATGATTAAAAAAAAATATGGAAGTACTTATGTACTTCAGTTGTGCTGTTTTAAACAATGGGCACCAATATTCATACCCTCGCCATTGTTATACACGATTGATCCTAAATAGCTATAACTATTATCCTTGGAAGTTTTAGCCATGAATATGAAATATTCATACCCCTACCCCTCATACCCCAACAAAAAATGTTTGTTCGATAAATTCTACTTTTTAAATTTCTATTGTACCTACCTGCGTCGTGCATGTATTCATACCCGTGTCCATATCTTGCAACATAGTTGACTACTTATTCTACCTTTTTGAAATGGCTGCATCCCTTATCCGTATTGCATCAGTGCAATATAGCTTGGCTATATGCAAGTACAACTCTATATATGCGGGGGGAGAGGGAATGATAGAAACATTTATCGACCAATGTCGATAGAGTTTTGGTGGGCAGGCAAGTATGATGATTTTAATAGTCAACTGGGTTCATGTTAAGTTGTCAACTTGTTGATGTATGCTTGGCATGGTTAAGAAATTTGAGCAAGTGGGGATCCTGAGAATTCATATTGAAATAGGTTGGGCATAACTATCAGCTTTGTAGGGAAAATTAAAGAAAATTAGAGAGGATAATCTAATCCAATGTCCTATTTTCTTTGTTACCATCTGAAGTAAAACAGTTTTAGTACAAGGGAAGAAAAAGGAGCATGTTACAACTTCTTTTATTTGGAGGGCCATTGCATTTATCTCTATTTGGAGGAGTTTTGGAATGCATTGCCTGCTCTTCCAGGATTTTAGTTTTGCTAGCCTATATAAATATAGCCTACGCGACTAGGAAGTATGAATCTCTAGGGAATCGTTCAAAGAAGCCAAAGCATTTGTTCCCAGGGAAGAAAAAGGAGCATGTTACAGCTTCTTTTATTTGGAGGGCCATTGCATTTATCTCCATTTGGAGGAGTTTTGGAATGCATTGCCTGCTCTTCCAGGATTTTAGTTTTGCTAGCCTATATAAATTTAGCCTATGCGACTAAGAAGTATGAATCTCCAGGGAATCGTTCAAAGAAGCCAAAGCATTTGTTCCCAGGGAATCGCTCAAAGACTGATAGGAATTAAGTTATTGTCAGACTAAAATTTGTCCTTTTGTAACTTAAATTTACTCTCATTTGTTTTTACAAGGTACTATGCCATATGTACCTAGATTCAGCTCCAGACTATCTAGCTTCTTCTCCTGTTGGTAGTATTGCAGGTTTCACTTTTGTGGTTGCAGGTTTCATTTTTCATTTTGCAAAGAAACTACTGCACGACGATTGAAGAAAGCAATCCATGTCTTTAACAAAGGTTTATCTGGTGATAGTTCTATATCAAGAAACTTGGTAGTTATGATGAATTTTTCATGAGAATTGTTTTGTTAAATTATTAAATTGGAAAGATGATATATTATATGACAGTTGTACTTGATTCTTAGTCGGTTTCTACCAATATTCTGAAGATTTTTGGATAATTTTTATTGTTAACCCCGACATCTGTTCTGTTTTTCTTGTTGACATGTCAAGCAGATCATCAATGGTCTATGTTTTCTTTATGCATCAAATTCTAGTCATTAAGCATTATGTCTGTGAGTTTTACCTTCATCCAGTATCATTGTTATTGGCTTATTGCCAATACTGCTTCTGACACTGTTATTTACTCTTTAACCTCTATTTCCTGGTTCAAGGTGACCATGTCAGCTCTGTATCTGCTACCCATATCACAAAGTGCCATAATTGTTTCTTGTATGAGAATCATGCACATCATATCTTCTTTTTCCCCTTAGTTATCTAATAATGTCATTTTATGTCATTCAACTAGCATGTAGTCTGATGTCTTATAATGAAGACAACATTTTTTATATATTATAATGCAAGCTTTGCAACATGCTCTTTAATACAACATTTTTATTCCCATTAGTTGGAATGAGGCGATAAATTAAACTTATGTTTATTTATTTTTCTGAAGGAAAGGGGGGGGGGGGGGGGGGGGGGGGGGGGTAGGGTAGGTTTGTTATTTTTGGAAATTTCTATTTCCTGATCATTTTGCTTTATTTTCTACGTTTATGGTCCTTTGTTTTATACTTCTATGCAACATAGTTTATTTGTTGTTCCTTGTGCTCTGAAGTTGAAGAGAGAGGCAAAATCTGGGATTTTATTTGCAGTCCAGATCTTGATTCCTGGGCGAAAGGTATTCAACTTGCAGAGGCTATGAAGTATCAATTTCTGCAAGTTTTTGTGCTTTGTCATGTCTTCTCTTTACTATCACTTTTTGTGCGAACTTTATTTGTCTTTCTTGTTTACTACTGTCAAATTCAGATACATCTGTTTCATATACCCATTGCCCTCAATGTCTATAACATCATGAAAACTAGCTCTGTAATGTGATCTCAAGACTTCCTTACTTTTGAATCCATCGTAGTTCTCAAGTGTAGCTTTAGCAAAAGTAATCCCATCAGCTAGTGAGCATGCCATTGGCCTGATTTTGGTAAGACTACTTTTGACGATATTGATTTTGCTAGGGTTCATGCGGATTCCTGCAATTGTAAATTTTCTTATTTCTAAGAGTAACTTTTTACATCTTGCAACCAAACAAACTTGTCCTGTTGGCAATCCAATCTAATGTCCTACACTATTAATGTAAACTATGATATAGGAACCACTCAAATGTTCTTTGCAATTGCATGATATGGCTCTTCTTTGCAATTGCATTGGATGGTATGATATAGCAATTTTGGCTTACATTGAATTAAAAACTAGGAACTGGTAACTGCTGGAGTGGTATTAATGTTTGTTGTTATTTTGATCTAAAGGGAAAATGGACTGAAAATATTGTTAAGAGGCCTTTTACTGTTGCATTTTATCAATTAAATAGTAACATCTCCTTATTGTCTAGTCGCTTCTTTTGGCCTCATATTAGCTAAGTTAGTTTGCCTATTATGTAACTTTCCACATATACAATATTAAAATATTTTCTAAAACTTAGTCAATTAAATGGTAGGATGTCTCAGTTAATATAAGCACAATTTGAAACTTGATTGTAGGAATGTCCAAAACAAAACAAAAATTGAAGGCTTTGGAATGCACAATCACCTACATATCTGTTTCCACCGAAGAAGATAAACTGGTTATAACCAAAGACGACCTCTCCATTTACCTACTACACTGCATCTCCATTCCTTGTAGGTCCTCCCTGCAAGCTGCTGCTATCAGTATGACACTCAAACACACCTCTATGCATAACACTCACTACCTTGTCCTGTATGACACTCAAACACACACACACACACACTAACACCTACACATGATACACTCACTCTCTCACTGTCTCTCTCTCTCTCTCATACACACACACACACATACATGTGTAGCTCATGATAAATAAATATATATATATATTACACATACCACATACATATATGCAACACGTGTAGCTCATGATACCAATTGGTACCCTAAAATGCTATATAAGGAAAATGCTACCCATAGCAAAAAGCAAAATGACATGGTTTCTTGGATATTTTTAATGCATATCTGTTTTCCACCGAAGAAGATAAACTGGCTATAACCAAAGACCTCCTCTCCATTTACCTACTACACTGCATCTCCATTCCTTGTAGGTCCTCCCTGCAAGCTGCTGCTATCAGTATGACACTCAAACACACCTATGCATAACACTCACTACCTTGTACTGTATGACACTCAAACACACACACACACTAACACCTACACATGATACACTCACTCTCTCACTATGTCTCTCTCTCTCATACACACACATACATGTGTAGCTCATGATAAATAAAAAAAATATATATTACACATACACATACATATATGCAACACGTGTAGCTCATGATACCAATTGGTACCCTAAAATGCTATATATATATATATATATATATATATATGAAAATGCTACCCATAGCAAAATGACCTGGTTTCTTGGATATTTTTAATGCATATCTGTTTCCACCGAAGAAGATAAACTGGTTATAACCAAAGACCTCTCCATTTACCTACTACACTGCATCTCCATTCCTTGTAGGTCCTCCCTGCAAGCTGCTGCTATCAGTATGACACTCAAACACACCTCTATGCATAACACTCACTACCTTATACTGTATGACACTCAAACACGCACACACACACTAACATCTACACATGATACACTCACTCTCTCACTATGTCTCTCTCTCTCTCTCTCATACACACACACATACATGTGTAGCTCATGATAAATAAAAAAATATATATTACACATACACATACATATATGCAACACGTGTATCTCATGATACCAATTGGTACCCTAAAATGCTATATATATTTTTTGGAAAAAAGGTGAATTTTATTTCAAAGGAAAAGCCATAATCTTACAACATACAAACAGAATGGGACTCCCACTCATCAATTCTTCATAGCATTTACATCAAACTTGATGTTATAGAGAATGCCAACCGGAGGGGTGACCAGCCCCTCAAAGATCCAATGGTTTCGCTCCTGCCATACATGCCAAACTGAAGCAGCCAGATGAACTGTGGTTGTTCGAAACTAGTCCTGTCTCCCATACAATTTCCGGAGGCGCTCACTTCCAATACACGATTCTGCTCCGACCAGATCTGTCATGTCAGAGTGCACTCGAAGAAGATATGCTTTATAGATTCAGGCTCCAAATCGCAAAGCACACACTTGGGATCCGGAACCGGCACTCCAAACGAACTCAGGCGATCTCTAGTCAATAGGCTGTCCAGTAGAAGCTTGTATACACAACTGTATCTTCCTGACCAGACCCTTGCACCAAACGAACTCGTAATCAGAACTCAACGGGAAAGTACGTCGGATAAGGTTATAGCAGCTACGGAATTGGAACTTTTCAGTCCCCGAAGATGCTTCAGCCGGCTCCCAAATCCACCGATCCGCAGGCAAAGTTGGATCAATGACAGTAGACATAATGCTCCCACCCAGCTTCTCAGTGAACCAATACGAATCCGGCCTCCACTCCCCATTTCGTATGATGCGACTGTACGTTAGACCACGCCTGTCCTCCTGATGAGTCGGGACTCCTCTAATGTCCAACAGCGAACGTCGATCTATCCAAGGGTCCCGCCAGAGGTCCGTACCCGACCCGTCCTTTATGACCCTCCGGATAGCAGACTTGAGCACCCCCCTGTGTCTCAAGACAGTCTTGAACGTGACTGAATGGTTGTTGTCAGTAGAACACGTCCAAAAACTGTCATGCTTTACGTATCTGCTGTGCATCCAATCCGTCCAGAGAGATCCCCCGTGATGAATCTCCATGCCAGCTTAAGCGCAGAAGCCTCCATAATCTCCAGCAACGGTCTGAGCCCCACTCCTCCCTCCTTCCTGGGACGACAGAGCTGGTCCCAGGAGATCGCATGCATACCTCCCCTCCAAATAAAATCGGCACATAGTCGCTCCACTCGCCGAATAGTGGCCACAGGTAGGAGGATGGACTGCAACAAAAAATGGGCCACAACTGAGATCATCGATCTGACCAGCTCAATGCGACTTTCAAATGACAGACCTGCTGCTTGCCACCCTTCTACTCTCCTCTGGACATACTCCACCAGACTATGGCAATCCTGATCCCGCGCATAATTGACTGTGAGAGGCACTCCTAAGTATCGCACCGGAAGATCACTTCTCGCGATACCCAGCACATCAGCCCGCTCCTCCTTCCGGGGGCACAAGGAGCTGAAGTAGACCCTACTCTTATCCCTGTTCATCTGGAGACCCGAAAAGGACTTCAAATCTTCCATAATAGCCGCAAGCGTCTACAAACCCTCCGTCGAAGGCTGGATGAAGACTAGCAGATCGTCAGCATAAATAAGGTGGGTAACTGGGGGGACCATCCTCCGAAACAGAGGGACCAGCCGTCCACGGTGCACTGCCAGATCCATCAAACAAGTAAAGTACTCCATAACCAGCGTGAACAGGTAAGGGACAATGGGTCACCTTGCCTAAGCCCACGGTTGCTCTGGAAGTACCCATAAAGAACGCCCTGGATGAGAACAGAGAAAGTAGGGGACGTAATGCACTCCCGGATCAACTCAACCTAGTGTTCCGCGAATCCCATGGCAGAGGAAGTCACGATTGACCATGTCATACGCCTTCCTCAGGTCCAGTTTAACACAAGCTTTCTCCCCTCCGGGTCTGCTAAATTCTCTCACCATCTCATGTGCCAGGAGGCTATGCTCTGCGATCGACCTCCCCTTGATGAACGCAGCCTGATTCAGAGATACCAAGTCCTGCATGATCCCCTCCATCCGTCGGCACATAAGGTGCATAATTATCTTATAAAGATAATTACAACACGCAATAGGTCTGAAATTCGCCAATGCTGTCGCTCCCTCCTTCTTCGGCACCAAGGTCAGGAAAGTGTGATTCAGTTCTTTCAGAAGCTTCCCTTTGGTGAAGAGTTCCTGGACCACCTCCACGACCTGATGCTTCAGAATGTTCCAATGGCGTTTGAAGAAACCACTGCTGAAGCCATCCGGACCAGGAGCCTTGTTGGGATCCGCCACCTTGACAATAGATTCCACCTCCTCAAATGTAACAGGTGCAATAAGAATGCTATTTCCAAATGGAGTCACCAATCTCTTCGTAACAACCTCTAGGAACACAGATAGGTAGTCAGTCTGGAAATATAACTCAGAGTAGTACCTGACAGTCTCGTCCTGGATCTCAGCCGGCGTCCCCACCAGAGTGCCATCCACATTAAGAAGCTGGGAGATGTGATTCCTATTTTGTCTTGTCCGGATAACATCATAGAAGGACTTGGAGCAACGGTCGCCATCCTTCAGCCAGGAACATTTGGCTCACTGGGCCGAGCTAATCTCCTTCTACAGCCTCAGGATGTTGACTTCTCCGATCAGCTCCTTCTCTCTAGCCGCCAGGTCCCCATTAAGCATGTCAGCTTGCATATCTTGCTGCAAGGTCCGCAACTCCACCTCCTTGTCTTCTAAGGTGGACTTGGGCAGCCCCTTCACCAAACTCCTAAGGGCTCTCTTCGTGGCCTTGAGACGACGAACCAAACGGAATTGAGCCGTCCCCTCCTGGCCGCTAGTAAGCCCCTCAGCGACAGCCTCTAGGTAGCCCTCCGAGAGATACCAATTGTTGTTATACCTGAACGGGCGGGACTTCCCAAGAGACCGAGCAGTGAAGCCAACCCTGATGGGGGAATGATCGCTCGTCCCAGCTGCCAGACCCTCAGCCGAAGTGTTGGGGAAGTGCCGGAACCACTCCCCATTTCCCAGAGCTCGATCAAGCTGACAAGCAACCCTGTTATGAGTTGCTTTGTTGTGCCAAGTCCAGATGCAGCCTGAGCGAGACAATCTCCGAAGCCCCGCAAACAGGAGGCATCTCTGGAAATCATAGGGGATAGAATCTGGAACCGGACGACCACCCAGCTTCTCCCCTTGGTGCAGAAGGGCATTGAAGTCCCCGATCAAGAGAAGAGGAAGGCACGACGAGTCAGCAACAGATGAAACACGGGAGATGTCGCTCCACAGGGACTCCCGTCTCCTTCTGTCATTGTGGTCGTAGACAGCCCCCAACAAGAACCGGAAGCCACCCTTGTTCACGAAGGAGATGACAATCAACTGCTCCGTCATCAGGATCAAGTCACCGTCCCAACTCTTCAAGTTCCAGCGAACCCAGATCCCGGCCATGTCACAAAGAGACAGGTTGTACAGTTGGGCCCAATGAGAAGGGGTCCGTCTAGTAAGAGTCTTCTCACCTTTGATCTTGGATTCTAATAGAACAGAAATGTCACATTTCTCTCTGTGGAGCACCCCACAAATCTCTCTCCACCTCCCTAGCGAACATGCCCCCCTCATATTCCAGGCGATAATGGCCATTAATTAATGAGAGGTGGGGTCCCCCTGTGAAACTCCCGGGTCGGCACCTGGGGAAGGTGCCGCATCCGTCGCTAAAGAATCCTCCTCCATCCCAGTCGGAACCGTCTGTTGGGGAGCGACCTGAGATAGTACCAAGGCCCAGGCAGGGTTGTCAACACACACCGCCTCCTCTCTGTCTGTAGTATGTCCCTCCACCATGGAGGGGCCATCTCTCAGCAGGCCGACATCACGTCTCTTCCTACAGTAAACCTGCCCTCCAGACGATCCGCCCTCCCCTCGTGCCTCTATCTCCGATGCCATCATACCTCTAGTAACTATACTACTCAGCCCCTGTATCACGCCCCGCTCCCGTAGAAGCGATCGTCCTCGCTAAGGCGTGATGCCGCACGAGCCTAGATTGCGCTCGTGCAAGGCAGGTTCCATAACGGCCGATTACAGCGGCGGCGGCGGGGTCGTCGCACAGAAGTCTCAAGCAGATACATTGAATATGCAGCGAAAATTTGAAACAAGAACACATGAACACAAGTCATTCAAAAAGAAACTCTTTTATTGATATTGAATACAATATTACATTTGTGGACGCAAGGCCAAATTACAAGTCTCTCGTGCTCACTTTTCTCTCATTTGTAAGTCACTCTGCTCTCTCTCATCTCTCGATTACAATGCTTGAGCCAGCGGAAGCTTCGGAAGGCGATGTCCATACATTATGTCCTGTATAAGTCTTCAATCAACACGGCCGCACGCTTCGAATCGCCAAGGAACTCCGTGCCTCGACGCATCCAAGCGAGCTCCGCACCACGAGCTTCTACCTGTGCCTGCACATGAACACTGTGTGGGTATCAGTACTCAACTGTACTGGTGGAGTGAGCTCCTCGCCCACCCATACAAAACCGACACGTTCATTTACTTTGTGCAGCTTAAGTCCCTTTCGATTGTCTTTCTAGTCTTGCCTTAGGATCAGTTTTAAGACTTGACATCTAACCAACTCGACATGCAACGACAAGGTCGTGCTATAATTCTACGTTGTGTTTCGATCGAGGCAGTACCTCATCGTGCATGTACTTGACCAAACTTGAACTCGGGACGGCAGGGTCGTGCCATACTCTATTCGGGACCTTAACGTATTCAAGACTGTGTTTTGCCGATGAGCAACTTATGTAGACTCGGCCGTGCCAAGACTTTCACTTAAACTCAAGTTCACTAGACCAATCCTCGTGCCAACGATTCAAATGCCAAAGACGACAACGGGACGACTCGTGCAGGTCGTGCCTCTAGACTTTGCTTAGACTTGTTCGTGCTTCAAGATTGAGGCCGCGCCTCGCAACATATCAAGACTTATCATGCTACCGTCTTGCGGCCTTCCTGATCGACTCATTTGCTAACTTAGACAAGACTTGTGAAACATAGTGTTGATTCTATGAATATCCCGATGCCATCTATCGTGCCAAGCACGGTGCCTATGCTGCAGCCCATTCTTAGGCCCAGACCTTGTGTTACCGACTAGACCTGCATTCAAGCTCTAGACCCAAATCCAAAGGCATACACGCGGTGTGCTGCTATCTGCCGACACATCTACATGAGTGGTCACTAGCAATTTCAAGCTATCTTGGACATGGCTCGTGGGATATCGGCCTGTACCTACACGGGTAGCTAGCCCGGTGGGACCGAACTCTCCCATGCGGTCATCCAGCATCCTACTTTGAGCCACACTCGCTTCCCCCGGGCCGAATGATCCCGGCGCCCCGGTGATCACTCGAGAAGACTACACCTTGTCGACAAGTTGCCCAATGACCATGCATACTCGATCTATCCAGTCTATCCAGTCCTTTCTCAGCATGACCATGCATTCCTTCTTTCTATCGAGACTTAACGAGACTCCCAAGCCGCGGGACCGATCTCGTGTGCGGGACATATCAAGACTTAGCGAAACTCCCAAGCCAGGGGACCAATCTCGTGTGCGGGACATATCATGAGTTAACGAGACTCCCAAGTAGCGGGACCGATCTCGGTGACAACCAATCACGTGGACTTCCTTTGCACGTGGCAAGCTTTTACTAAACTGATCGTAACTCGTGCCTTAGACAGACCTGGTTCTCTAGGCGACACTAACGCTCAAGTCATATACTTTGTGCAATGAGCCTTGTTCTCAAGGGGCTACGCGACTTGACAACCGCAGCTAGAGCGGGACAGTGCTAGAAATGGCTTCGATAGCCCAACACAACTATTGTCTAACTTATTCGGGCAACGACTCGACGAGCAAAGGCTATGCCGAGCTTCGCATCGAGGGAACATGCTAGGCACGGGGTCGACTTAAACCACAAAGTTTTCGGGTGCCTAGACTTAAGCCAACAAGCCGTGCAAGACGACTTAACTTGCGGGACATGCGAAGGCTATGCTAAGCCTTACGGGACAGGACCGTGCATGCTTTATTAAGCATTCATGCGGGCGACGCCTATGACTTAGGCTAACTCGAGTGTCGGGACAAATCGACGGGACCGTGCATGCTTTAACAAGCATTCACGCAGGCGACGCCTAAGGCTTAGGCTACTTTGAGTGTCGGGGCAACTTAGCAACTTGAGCCAACTTCCTTCTCCCAAGCCACGGGAACGAAGGATCGAGTGTCATTTGAAAGCACGCTGAGTCGACTTCTATATTGACCGTGGGACCATTTTCCATGTTCTAGGACATTCCGACCCGACGGGATTATTCCCTTAGCTATGTGCGTTCGTAGCTTTTAGATTAGCCTACTTGTGCAAGTTGAAAACAAGCGAGTTATTAAGTGAAGGCTAAGATGAAGTGAGTTCACCGAAACTCCCCCACCTGTTCGAGGAGTCGCCTCGGACGAGCGAGCCTTCGAGCAGCCGTTGCAAGGCTAAGTTCCAACGCCGTCGGCGTTTCGATTTCTCCGATTGACTTTGCGGGACGGGGCACGACAACATACACCACTCAGAACAAGTCTCGTCCTCGAGACTTTCCTGGAGGCAAGCCATCATACCATTTCTATGGCCAAGACTTAATCGAGCCTAGATACGGGACTATAACAGTCGAGCGAGATACGCCTACGCGTTTCCTTGAGTCCGAGCCATGCTCGCACTATTATCATTCTTTCCTTTAATACGATTTCAAGTTCCAAGACACTTTACCATTCCTCAAGTCTCATTTGAATTCAACGTATCGCTTGGTTGGATCGTGCACGTATTTCAGGCGTCCCCAGAATACATGCATTCACCAAGCCGCATGATAGAGAATTCGTCATTCTCACTCGAGTCGCATCGTGCACATACTCAGGCATCCCTGAAATATATGCATGTCAGCCGAGTCTCGTGAGCAGGGTTTCCTATTCGTGATTCACGCTATCCATCCATGCCAATCCTCAAGATCAATCTTTTGATTGCTAACACTTGAAACAGGGGCGTCTCGCCTAACCGCTAGGCCATTTCTTTTCGAGGCTAAGTCAATGTCAGGATTGGAATCATAGTTCCCCAACAATAATGCCAACACTGACCCCAATCCTAGGGTCAATCCAAAGTCGGTAGTACGGGGTTTTCTACCCAAGCTCGCGTCACTCAGATTTCTAAACATCGAGCACGATCACCTAATTCGCATCAAGACATTCGTTACGCAGCGCAACGAATTCGAATCCATTCGAATCACCTATTCTAACCAATTCATGTATTCGATCACGAGGTCGTCTAGCTTTGACAATATGTTGCGCCCCAATCTCACGCGAGTCCGATTATCTACGGCGGTTCATGAATCACCATGCAACGCTCCCGCGGAATAATCATTCTCATCGGGGCGTAACTCTTGTTTGAGTTTAGACTAACTCATTCTCGATACGCGGATTGGACCTACTCAATCCTCAAGTTCAATCCTTCAAGCACCCAAATTCATTCTCGAGTCGCCTCCGCGTCAAACCACAAGTCGAAGCATACAAATTGCCACACCATGCAAGTTCAATCACCCTCGCTGTATGAATCACCATATCAGCGCTCACGCGGAGTGATCGTCCTAATCGGCGCGACGCATGTGCGAGGCTGGAGTTGCGCTCGCATAAGACAAGAATGTCGAAGTTGTGGTTATCGACGAAGCAAATCCAAACATATCATTTCCATCCAATCCAAGTTCGATAGTCCGACCGTCATTCATTCAACTAGAAAATTCTCGAGCCAAGTTTATCTTTTCCTCGACACGTTTCAATATCCCGAATATAGCATCCATCGAAACAATGACATTTGCACGATCGTCATTCGCCGAGTCAGAGTACCCCCGAGTTATCGCATATCGATCTTTGATACGCCTCAATACCATCGACGATATGCATAACCTGACGATCTTCCTTTGCAACCAATTTCGAGTCGTACGACTGATGCTATTGTCCGAACTGGATGTTCCATAATTTCCTCGATATTCAAGATCAAGTTCGATCGCTATTCCTCAAGCTCGTTTCAAGATCTTTGTTCAAAACTCAAGTCACATTTTATTTGAAACAATCCGAAATCGTACGCGCGATCCTCTAAGTTTCCTCGATCAAGACATAGATTTTTATTCATCGATTCGAGTCATTTTCTAACTTGTGTTGCCCATTCACAAGTTGTCCGAACGAGATGCTCGTTCGGGACATTCGAAGTCACGACCAACTAAGCGTGATGCGCTCTAAGGCTTTGCGCGATCGCATCGCCTCGCCGACGTACTCGTTATTATTTCTAATCCTCAATCTTCGCTCGAATGATTTCCAAGAAAATTCATACACCACTCGGATTCGAGCTATCCGATCTAGTCCACAATCACATTTGCATCATTCGCTAAGACATCCTTCAGATTCGTTCGACGAATCCCTAGCGTAATCGCTCCCGTCGTATCGACGCGCTAGGTCGATCGCACTATTTCCTCGAAATCCAAGTCAATCCTCCGTGTACGCCTAAGCGTTAACTCGATAGCGTTCCTATCGATAGATACTCTAAGTGTAGCTTCGTTCTCGTCCGAGCGGTACTTGATATCGCTCGCAACTCGTTTTGCACCGAAAGGTCGAGGTGCGCGACGCGCGGACTAAGTTGTGCCGCATAACCATCCCGTGCGGACTATATTCCGAGTTTGCACGCTCAATTGCTAGGGTCGACGCAATACTAGTCAGGTGCGCACGCGACGTGTTAACTTAGCATGTGTTCACTATCGAGTCAAGTTTAACATCGTTCGGCACAAAGGCCAACCGATGCATTCGGCGATAGCCTACCGACGCGTTTGGTTGAACGCTTGTACGAACTTTTGAAAATATTTAGACTTATTGTATGGACATGTCGAGGGACATTCGAGAGAGGGCGTACACTTATTTTTCAACGACGAGCTTTCAAAACTGAGAATTTCGACGTGAAGTCCAAGGACGTAAAGCCGTGCTCTGATACCATTATGTCACGCCCCGCTCCCATAGAAGCGATCGTCCTCGCTAAGGCGTGATGCCGCACGAGCCTAGATTGCGCTCGTGCAAGGCAGGTTCCATAACGGCCGATTACAGCGGCGGCGACGGGGTCGTCGCACATAAGTCCCAAGCAGATACATTGAATATGCAGCGGAAATTTGAAACAAGAACACATGTACACAAGTCATTCAAAAAGAAACTCTTTTATTGATATTGAATACAAGATTACATTTGTGGACGCAAGGCCAAATTACAAGTCTCTCGTGCTCACTTTTCTCTCATTTATAAGTCACTCTGCTCTTTCTCATCTCTCGATTACAATGCTTGAGCCAGCGGAAGCTTCGGAAGGCGATGTCCATACATTATGTCCTGTACAAGTCTTCAATCAATACGACCGCACGCTTCGAATCGCCAAGGAACTCCGTGCCTCGACGCATCCAAGCGAGCTCCGCGCCACGAGCTTCTACCCGTGCCTGCACATGAACACTGTGTGGGTGTCAGTACTCAACTGTACTGGTGGAGTGAGCTCCTCGCCCATCCATACAAAACCGACACGTTCATTTACTTTATGCAGCTTAAGTCCCTTTCGATTGTCTTTCTCGTCTTGCCTTAGGATCATTTTTAAGACTTGACATCTAACCAACTCGACATGCAACGACAAGGTCGTGCTATAATTCTACGTGTGTTTCGATCGAGGCAGTACCTCATCGTGCATGTACTTGACCAAACTTGAACTCGGGATGGCAGGGTCGTGCCATACTCTATTCGGGACCTTAACGTATTCAAGACTGTGTTTTGCCGATGAGCAACTTATGTAGACTCGGCCGTGCCAAGACTTTCACTTAAACTCAAGTTCACTAGACCAATCCTCGTGCCAACGATTCAAATGCCAAAGACGACAACGGGACGACTCGTGTAGGTCGTGCCTCTAGACCTTGCTTAGACTTGTTCGTGCTTCAAGATTGAGGTCGCGCCTCGCAACATATCAAGACTTATCATGCTACCGCCTTGCGGCCTTCCTGATCGACCCATTTGCTAACTTAGACAAGACTTGTGAAACATAGTGTTGATTCTATGGATATCCCGATGCCATCTATCGTGCCAAGCACGGTGCCTATGCTGCAGCCCATTCTTAGGCCCAGACCTTGTGTTACCGACTAGACCTGCATTCAAGCTCTAGACCCAAATCCAAAGGCATACACGCGGTGTGCCGCTATCTGTCGACACATCTACATGAGTGGTCACTAGCAATTTCAAGCTATCTTGGACATGGCTCGTGGGATATCGACCTGTACCTACACGGGTAGCTAGCCCGGTGGGGCCGAACTCTCCCATGCGGTCATCCAGCATCCTACTTTGAGCCACACTCGCTTCCCCCGGGCCGAATGATCCCGGCACCCCGGTGATCACTCGAGAAGACTACACCTTGTCGACAAGTTGTCCAATGACCATGCATACTCGATCTATCCAGTCTATCCAGTCCTTTCTCAACATGACCATGCATTCCTTCTTTCTATCGAGACTTAACGAGACTCCCAAGCCGTGGGACCGATCTCGTGTGCGGGACATATCAAGACTTAGCGAGACTCCCAAGCCAGGGGATCGATCTCGTGTGCGGGACATATCATGAGTTAATGAGACTCCCAAGTAGCGGGACCGATCTCGGCGACAACCAGTCGCGTGGACTTCCTTTGTTCGTGGCAAGCTTTTACTAAACTGATCGTAATTCGTGCCTTAGACAGACCTGGTTCTCTAGGCGACACTAACGCTCAAGTCATATACTTTGTGCAATGAGCCTTGTTCTCAAGGGGCTACGCGACTTGAAAACCGCAGATAGAGCGGGACAATGCTAGAAATGGCTTCGATAGCCCAGCACAACTCTTGTCTAACTTATTCGGGCAACGACTCGACGAGCAAAGGCTACGCCGAGCTTTGCATCGAGGGAACGTGCTAGGCACGGGGTCGACTTAAACCACAAAGTTCTCGGGTGCCTAGACTTAAGCCAACAAGCCGTGCAAGACGACTTAACTTGCGGGACGTGCGAAGGCTATGCCAAGCCTTACGGGACAGGACCGTGCATGCTTTATTAAGCATTCATGCGGGCGACGCCTATGACTTAGGCTAATTCGAGTGTCGGGACAAATCGACGGGACCGTGCATGCTTTAACAAGCATTCACGCAGGCGACGCCTAAGGCTTAGGCTACTTTGAGTGTCGGGGCAACTTAGCAACTTGAGCCAACTTCCTTCTCCCAAGCCACGGGAACGAAGGATCGAGTGTCATTTGAAAGCACGCTGAGCCGACTTCTATGTTGACCGTGGGACCATTTTTCATGTTCTAGGACATTCCGACCCGACGAG
>JANAVB010009200.1:27061494-27250956 GCA_029216955.1 Iris pallida
TAGCAGGGACATCCTTTGGGAGTAAGCTAGCGTCTCATGGACATGTCCATAGTATGAGTTGCAAAGCAACTCCTCCTCAGTCAATTCATCTGTAACGATCCAATCAGGAAAAGAGTAAAGTATAATCCTACAATTTATGCATACTGTCACATTCCTATTTTAGAAATAGGTATATGACTGTATTTCGACTGTATTTCATATTTTGGAGGATTTTAATTTTGGGGTGTATTTGAATTTTTTTTATTATTTTATTGGAGGTAATTTTACCCTCATAATTATTTGTTATTAATTAAATTTCTTGATTCCTATATCTACCCCAAAAGAAAATCCTAACCCAAACCCTCACTCTCCTCTCTCTCTCAGCCGCCACCACCCCCTCTCTTCACTCTTTCTCTCTCTCCCGACTCCTCACTGGACCAGCCCCCTCCCCCTTTCCTTTTTCCCTCCGCTCTCTCTCTCGAGCTCACTCTCTTCTCTCCCGCTCTTCCCCGGCCAGCTCCGGCCACCACCGCCACCATCACCCCCAGCACTTCCCACCGCCGCCAGCACCACTTTCCACCGCCGCCACCTCCGTCTCTCCCTCTCTTGCTGTTTCCGGCGCCCGCCACCACCGCGGCCGCCCCCATCTCCACCGCAGCCGCCCCCTTTCTCCTCCGGCCCCTTGAGCGCCACCGGCGCCCTCGTCTCCACCGCCACCGCCCTCATCATCGTCGCCGTCTCCCCCACAGCCGGCCTCCTCCGCCGCGACCAGCGCCACCATCATCGTTGCCGTCGCCGTCTCCCTCTCGGCCGGCCTCCTCCGTCGCCACCAGCACCACCACCGCTGCTGCTGCTGTCCCCTCCGTCGGAGCCCGACCGACCCCGGTGAGCCCCGATCTCCCCCTTTCCCTGTCTTCTCCGCCGGCGGCGACCAGCCCCGTCTGGCCGAGCACCCCGGTGAGCCCCTCCGCCTGCCTCTCTTCCTCGATCTCCGTGCCTCGGGGCACGTGTTGTCTCGAGCAGCGTGCTGCTTTGTGCAGTGTGCTGCCTCGAGCAGTGTGCACTCATGCAGCGTGCGCTTCTTCGGTTTAGGTGCTGCCTTGGGGTGCGAACCCCTCGGGATACGTGCACCTCGGTGTCCGTGTCGCCCCGTACTCCGTGCCCCTTGATTTTGTGTCGTCTCGGGTTGCGCGTACCTTGGTGTGCGTGCTGTCCCAGTTTTCGTGCACCCCGATCCACGTGCTGCCTTGGGCAGCGGGACGCCTCGAGCCCCGCGCTGTCTCGGGCACCGTGCCACCTCGGTTTGTGTGTTGCCTCGATCCTTGTGTCTCGGCCTTTGTGTCTACCTCGTGACCCGTGCACGCACCGATTTGCGTGTCGCCTTGGTATATGTGCCACCTTGGACTTTGTGCCATCTCGATTTGCGTGTACGTACGGATTTACGTGCCGCCTTGGTTTGTGTATCACTTTGGAGTCCGTACCGCATCGATTTGCATGCATACATCGACTTGTATGCCGTATTGATTTGCGTGCTTCCTTGAATCTCGCTCCGTCTCGATTCGCGTGCACGCCTCGATTTGCGTATCGTATTGATTCGTGTGCCATCCCGATATTCATGATTTCCTCGATTCTCGTGTGCGTCTCGATTTACGTGCACGTCTCGGGTTGCGTGCCCGTATCGGTCTGTGTGCCTCAGTTTCCGTGCCAGATCCCTGCGCTGCTTGCGGGACCCGTACGGTATAGCCTCCTGCCATCCTCCGTGCTTCCTATTATTATTTTATTATTTAATTCTAATGATTGTTATTATGTGTTCTGAGGACCTCGATGGACGTGCTAGCTTGGATCCAGATCGCCGAAGACTTGCTTACCTAGCCGAGCCCTCTAGGCAAGTATCTCTTGCTCATCGACGGCTCTTGCCCTCTCTCCTGGATTTTTATTGTATTTAATTAATTTGTACTTGTAAACTGTATAACCATGATTAGTGTAGCCTAGTAGTAGAACTGCCATGATGATAACTTAGGATAGCTTGGTCCGATACCGGGATAGACCGTATTGGACAACTCGGATGGGTCATCCACACCTCCAAGGACACGAGCACGACTCACATGTATGGATCGTCCCCATATGCCCCGTGTCCGACTCGCGATCGGATAACGGCTTTGGCTAACTGTTTTTATGACTTTGTTTGTGGCTTGGATATGACTGTGGGTCTTGGTGCGCCCTGCGTGGCGATTCTTGCTGCATGTGTTGGTTTGGCGCCCAGTACGCATTGTAGTGCTGCTGGAGGCCGAGACTTAGTGTTCTCGGCTAGGGTTGGTGCCCAGTACGCATCGTAGTGCTACTGGAGGCCGAGACTTAGTGTTCTCGAATTGCGATTCTGCGGCGGGTTGCGCCGAGTGGATTTTAGCCCCAATTCGTAGGGTGCTTCCGTCCAGAATACAAAGGAGACTCTGCCGGATTTTTTCCAGAATTCCCGGTTGGGAATTTGGTTCGAAGGATTGGGCAGTGCCATTCCTTTGGTTTGCGGGACTGAACTCATGCATATTCTTCTTGGTATAGTATCCCTGATCTCATTGCCTGCTAGGTAGACTCCCGACTAGATTAGTCGCCTAGCTTCTCGATCCGTCCTGCCCGCCGGATTGTGTAAGGAGAGCGGTTCTACTCGGGTGAGGGTCTGCAACCCTGGTCCTTGTTTGGTTTAAGGGTTGTGGATCTGATCCAGAGTGGTTCACGCAATCCTTGCCTTTCGGACGGTATCACCCATTGGACTCTTGACTCGTGACTCTTCCTTTAGATGGTGTTCTAGTTTAGTTTGTTATCCCATTGTCTGTCCTGTCCGCCGGATTGTGTAAGGAGAGTGGTTCTACTCGGGTGAGGGTCTGCAACCCTGGTCCTTGTTTGGTTTAAGTGTTGTGGATCTGATCCAGAGTGGTTCACACAATCCTTGCCATCTTCCGACGGCGTTGATTAGTGTTGACCCGTGTGTTGGGATTATGATCTTATTCGAGGATTGACTATGAGGAGATATGATATTGAGATAGTGATAATGGTAGACTAAGTGGATTCTTAGATAGTGTTGCTAGTTCTTTGGTGATGTTCTAATTTGATCAGATATGTCTTTGAGGACTTTTGGATTTTGATACTAGTGCGAGTGTCTCGCGGAACGAGGAGAATATCGAGGGTATTATTATATGATTTTTACTCGACTTCCCAAACGCCCAAATCCGGTACCTTGCGTATTCCGGTAGTTAGAGAACTTGGTTGATTGCTGTGTCTTGGTAGTTGAGGGGCTTGTTTTCTAGTGGCTTGTGATCATTGACTAGGAGGATTCTTGTGAGTCTGAGGGCCTAGCATTGTTAGGGGGAATGAGATTGGTATTTGGTGGTTGTCTTTATTAACGTGATATTCACTCCCTCATGGATGGGAGACACTTGATAGATTGATTTGGTGGATAGACCGACTTGATGATTGGAGCTGTAGGCTCCTATATATGCTTGAGATGTTATTATAGTAGAGGTTCTAGTCTTGTACTTGACCTGATATCCATGCCACGATGTGGGCAGATGACTTCTTGTGACTGACAGAGTTGTCCTTGTCCCAGACCTGACTACCTGTATCCGTGCTATAAGTCCAGCTCACCCTGTGAGGTGCTGGCCCTGACATTGCACTGCGGTGCCCTTTGTCTATTGGCACTTTGAGGTGCTACTTCCATGATTATATGGCATTGCGATGCCATCTTGATATTCTGGCAATATTATATGATTACCTGCACGGGTATTTGGTAGTTGGCCTATAGTCTTAGCGTGGTTAGGATTGCTTGCTTGCTTGTTGCATAACACTAAGGATGGATCACAACTGGGACTATAGGTGCCGAGGCTGATTCTTACTTAGCGTTCTCGTACTGAGGTACGACATCTAGGAGGATGAGCGTGTGACCACGGCATGTGAATCCGGATAAATGTAGGATTAATCTAGGCAACTAAAAATGGTAGAAGTATTGGGAGGGAACGGAATCCCGAGATCGTGCATTACCGGCCGCCACAGGCTCGTCCTGGCGCGTCGGGGTTAGCCGTCACGGATATGGCAGTATCCGACTACTATATGTACTCCTGCTTAGCCCGGTGGCCTTCCGAGGGACCGGTGCATACCTACCTGCTATGCGTTATTTGGCCTCGCTAGCCCTTGCGGGATATGGCACGATCTGAGGATTCCTATATTGCATTGTTGGGGTAACCCAACCTCCACATAGACAGCCGTAGGCATTTGAGTGGCCGCTTATTTATATAATTGTTTGGCTTGTTGCTTGCTAAGCTGGCTGGCACGTAACGCTGTCCCGGTGCAGTAATTCATTCCCTTGTTCTTGTTTGATGTAGGGATGGGTTACTGTTCCGATGACAGACTACGAGTTCCAGTTGGCAATGCAAGCATTAGTGGATGTTAGGATGACTGTGATGATTGTTGGTTACTTACGTATTAGTAGTTGGATTGCTGTCTTATATTCTGTAATCGTGCGTTGGTACCGCACGATCCCTTACCTTATTTACTGCTTTTAGATGCTATTTCTGTCACATTTTATCCTGCTGGTTTTCTTCGCCCGTCCTTGAGCCTTCCTTTCTGGTACTTGCTACGGTTGGCCTGACCAACCCTGGATTGTTCCCAGATTGCCTGTGACCGACCATGTGGATCTTCCAGACTTGACTTGGAGGACGTGCTTCAGTTCCTGACCATGAGGGAACTGCGTGGAAAGGTATTCTTGCCTACATTATTTCTTATTGTAGACCCTCTGATTATCATATGAGTATTTCCTGTTTTTCATATGATTATCTCTCTTGTCGTTATTTCATTGATTATTGCCTGTGGATATGAGATCAGATTTAGGCCATAGACTGCTTGCATGCTAGGATACCCAGCAAGATTGATAGCCACGATCGCCGTATGACGTTTTATACCTTATACGGAGTAGCTGGCCTAGTCCGTCCCAGTATTTCGGTACTGGGGCGTGACATATACTGAACACAGAACTATTAAATAGGAATGTATATAAGGAAGTGGTAATAAAGGAAAGTGCAACAAGAAAATAGACTGCAACATGCTCAAGTACAAAAGTAAATACGAATGAAAAGATAGTAAATACATGATCGGCTAATAGGACGCTAAAAATAAATGCAATTGTTATGGCATATAGCCGATCCGACAAAATTCACAGGTATGCCATGTGAATTAAGCTATCCACTCATATTACACTATAGGCTTTGATCATGTATTTAACTATTCTTTTCCCCAATCTCATGCACAACAGAAAACAAGAATAAATAGAGATGCAAATGTGAAAGTAAAGGCAACTGGTATAAAGTAAAACGACTTGCGAAAAATAAATACAACTTATTTTGGAAAGCAAATGCAACTGGTAATAAGAAGAAAACATATCCTGAATGTTCAACATACAAAGTTATAATTCATATTCAGTTTAGTAAAAGATGTAGTGTACTTGCCTTCTCCAATATAGGATATAGAGCTAAGAAGAGATAATATCCCCGGGTTCTCTCACTGTGTTTAAATACAACTTAGGTTCCACAATTAGATAATGTCTAACTAACCAAATCTACCCTTAACCCTTATTTAAGTACTCTTAATTTTATCTTACATCAATAACAACTGAACACTAATTTATTTTATAATTGAATTTTGCTACTAGAAATTTTTGTAATGAACTTTGTTTTAAGTTATACTAAATTAGAAACCAGAAGGGTGAAGTTTTGGTAAAAAAAAACGTAAAATAATATAATATCAAGTTGCACCAAATAATGTATAAAAACGTTATATTAAAAGTCACGTTAACCTAATGAGCATAAACAAGCTCCTAAGTCAAACAAGAATTAATTCATTTATAGATTGAATTAATAAAGAGGAGAAATAATTTTGACTATAGGTTGAATCATTAACAGAAAGTAATAAATGATTTCGATTAGAGATCGAATCACTAGAAAGATAAACAAATCGATTATAATTCGATAACTTCGATTATAGATCAAAATAAATAAATAATTTATAGGTCAATGAAAAGTGGACTTGCCCCGTCTTCAACATCGATAAATAATGATGTGAGTTAATCAATATAAAAATAATAAGTGAACTATAATATAAATGGATAAACACCAAAATCTCTAGAACAAACCACACAAAACTAATCCTCATAACCAGTAGCCAAAATAGAAGTACTTCTCTTCTTGCATTAACCTATTAAAGAACTTTAAAAGAACATACCAAACAAAACTTCTAATGCATTAATAACTAAAACTAAATATACAACACTGTATATATGAACTTGTTGTACTAGCTTCACAAACATTTCCACCTCTGTTGAACCTTTTAACTCGACAACAAAACCTATTTAACCCAAGCCCACCTACAACAACATTAAAACTAAATACTATAATTGCATAGCATCTCTAATTATAAATATAACAAAACCTACATCAACAACATCTTCTAAAACTACAATGGCAGCAACTCAAATATTTATAATAAGAAAACTAATCAGAAACTTAACTCTTAAAAGAACAGCACCACAGTACCTAATCTACAGTACTATCAAATAAATTTCACATACAATAAACTAAATATAACAGTAAGTTGACACTACACTACCCAATCCGACACAAAAAGATACAAATCTGGACACGGCTTCGTACCAAATCTTCTCGAAGGGTGCTCACGGGCAGACGCAGACATGAAAAGAAGCAGGGTCAACGAGTACGACACGGGTCGCTGGGTTGCTTCAAAGGAGGAAAATGGTAATGCTTAAGTTTTGTCTTAACATTTCTCTTTTTATAGAAAAATGAAGAGAAGTCACGAATAGAAAATAGTGAATTGGGTATTACGGAATGAAAGGGTCGAGGGTTACGGAATGGAAGAGGTTGGGGGTTACAGAATGGAAGAGGTTGGGGATTACGAAATGAAAGAGGCTGGGAGTTACGAAATTGAAGTGGTTGGGGGTTACAGAATGGAAGAGGTTGGGGTTAGCTAAATAGGAATGAGAAGAGATGGTGGATTTTAGTTAAGTTGGACTTGGTATTAAAGAGTAAGGAAATAAGCATTGGGTTGGACCTAGCTAATGTTAGAGGAAATATATAACAATATATAGCTAAAAATAAATAGGAAACTTTCTGGCTTTAGACTTGGGTCATGGAAAAGAAATAATTCTTAGGTGGGTGTTTAGATTGGACTTGGCCAATCATATGGTCAGTAGTTTGGCTGAAGAAAATATTTATTTAGGAATATAAAAGGAGGCATATATATATATATATATATATATATATATATATATATATATATATAAAATATATATATATATATATTTTAGACTTGGGTCATGGAAAAGAAATAATTCTTAGGTGGGTGTTTAGATTGGACTTGGCCAATCATATGGTCAGTAGTTTGGCTGAAGAAAATATTTATTTAGGAATATAAAAGGAGGCATATATATATATATATATATATATATATATATATATATATATATATATATATATATATATATATATATATAGGAAAAAAATATATATATATATAGGATTGGGTCAATTTGGAAAAGTTTAATAAAGGGCTAGGCTTAGTTTAATAAAGATTAAAAATAGGACATTATGATATGAGATGATCTTGGTCAGGAGAAAATGTATGTATGTATATATATATATATATATATATATATATATATATATATATATATATATATATATATATATATATATATATATATATATATATATATATATATATATATAGGATTGGGTCAATTTGGAAAAGTTTAATAAAGGGCTTGGCTTAGTTTAATAAAGATTAAAAATAGGACATTATGAGATGAGATGATCTTGGTCATGAGAAAATGGTCCAAACAAATACATATAGCCTTGAAGACCCATCAAAATATGTATAGCCAATAAGTATAATTTATCGCATATATGGGCTTCGGGCCCACCAATAAATCTGTTTAAGATCATGATAGTTCGAGGCCCGTTATAACAATAAAAAAAATATATAAATAAATAATAAATATTGTTTTAAAAATATCCAAAAATTATTATTTAAGCCAAAATAAAATATAAAAATATTTTAAAAATATGGGGTCTTACATTCTATCCACCTTAAAATAATTTCGTACTCAAAATTCAAATTTATCAAGCAACTCAATAATGAATAGGGAGAAGGCGCTCTCAACTATGGAACAAATGATTCGCCTTGTCTTCAAACATTCAAGAGACGTACTCTAAAATATTGTTACTCTAGCCTAAAAGAAACAACTGGCAGCTAATACTAATTCAACTATTTAGATTTGTTTTTATACCATCCATAGCCACTAACTTCTTCCTAAAATTAAAAGTTGCCAACTTATTTATCTAGTAGAGATCCTCATATGTTATTGTAATTGTACATCTAATCTGAATGTCTAACTATATCCTCCTAACCATATTGTTATCACAATTATATAACTCTCTTACATGCCCAAACTAAGTGATACCTTCCATTCTGTCTAATCATAACTATACAACTTATAGGGCATAATAGTTAATGGGTTGGACTACGTTTAGGTTCTTCTTGTAGAGGGTCAATCTTTACACTAAAACTATCATCTATTCTTGATCGGTGACTACCATGAGTGCTTATCCTAGTATGGTTATGTATTTATTTCTATACTGAAGACACCTACCCACCTTTGATTACACCACTCCCTCAAACCCATGTTGCCATAAAATTTTCTAACCTTTGTCTACTAGTTGCTATTCTTCATAAAATTTGGTACCACTATATACCTATGGCGTATGATATCTCCAATACTCCTCATATCTATCAAGAAACCAAAATTTAATAAATAACTAATTTAAAATATTAGTATATGGAATACTGATAAATTATATAAATTACGAGCATTCGTTACTCCGAAATAGGAAGGAACGATAAGCGATACGAGGAAGCAAGAAGAATAGTTGAGTGCAATTTCGAAGTTCAAAACGGTAGAGAATTTCTAAGAGAATTGTCAAGGCAGTTGTGGATTAAAAATCCTAAGAGTATAATCTTATTTGTAGGCCCACTCGGTACAGTAACGTAACCGAAATGGCTAACTTGACCTGTATGGGCCAGTTGTACATCCCCTAGTGATCCAGGATGAGCAGAAGAAGCATCACCCTCAGAAGCTCACGAAATAGTCATTCTCTGAAATGCAAGAAAACAAGTAAGTAATCTATCTAGGCAGAAAAACTAAAATAATAATCCTAAGTATATATACTACCGGTCCTATGCTGTGATGATTCTTCTTAATCTAACAAGTCCCTAAATAACACTATATGTCCTGAGTGTTATTAAGCTGACCTGCATGGGCCACCACTTAAAACATGACACGATTTGCTCCTGGATACTAGGATACGAGTCGGACAAATCCAGCCTACGCTATGGGACACGGCATAGTAAGCTGTTCTAAACCTTCAATTATCATCAAAATTATATTATATTGAATTATAATAATCACAATATCTATATCGAAATAAACTAAAATAAGTCCAAAATGTCATTTTAGTTACATTCCCAACAAGCGTAATTGGAGATAAATCCAGCAAAATAAATGTTAACTATTTATTACAACAAAATTTAAATACTAAATGTAAGCTAAGCTGTAGGGTATTCCCTAGCAGGGACATCCTTTGGATGTGAGCTAGCGTCTCAAGGGCAAGTCCATAGTATGAGTTGCAAAGCAACTCTTCCTCAGTCAATTCACCTGCAATAATCCAATCAGAAAAGAAGCAAAGTACAACCCTACAATTTACGTGTGCAGAACCATAAAACTATTAAATAGGAATATATGTAAAGAACTGGTAATAAAGGAAAGTACAATAAAAAAAAGACTACAACATGCTCAATTAAAAAGTAAATGCGACTGAAAAGGTAGTAAATACATGATTGACTAATAGGACGGTAAAAATAAATGCAACTGATAGGGAACGTAGTCGATCCAGCAAAATTCACAGGTGTGCCATGTGCATTAAGCTATCCACTCATATTACATTATGGACTTTGATCATGTATTTAACTATCCTTTTCCCTAATCCCATGCACAAGAGAAAATAGGAATAAATAGAGATGCAACTGTAAAAAGTAAAGGCAACTGGTGTAAAGTAAAGTGACTTGCAAAAATTAAATACAACTTATTTTGGAAAGTAAATACAACTGATAATAAGAAGAAAACATGTCCTGAATGTTCAACATACAAAATTATAGTTCATGTTCAATTTAGTAAAAGATATAGTGCACATGCCTTCTCCAAGATAGGGTATAGAGCTAAGAAGAAATAATGTACCGAATCCTCTCATTGAGTTCAAAAGAGGGTACAACTTAGGTTCCACAATTAGATAATGTCTAACTAACCAAATATACCCTTAACCCTTATTTAAGCACTCTTAATTCTATCTTAATCAATAACAACTAAACACTAGTTTACTTATATAATTGAATTTTGCTACTAGAAATTGTTGCAATAAACTTTGTTTTAAGTTATGCTAAATTAGAAATTAGAAGGGTAAAATTTTGGTAAGAAAATACGTAAAATGATATAATATCAAATTTTACCAAATATTATATAAAAACATTATACTAAAAGTCACATTGACTTAATGAGCATAGATAAGCTCCTAAGTCAAACAAGAATTAATTCATTTATAGATTGAATTAACACAGAGGAGAAATAATTTCGACTATAGTAATGGAACTGGGGATTCCCAGGACACTTTGGTATGCGTATTGATCGATAGAAAGTTAAACAGATTTAATACGTGTTCTAACAATTCATAGGCGAAAACTAGGGTTCATGAATTATTCCTGCGGCGGAAAGAAGACAAGTAATTCCTGGCAATCTCGAGCGGACGACCCCAAGATCCTCTGCACGTATTCTTTCCTCGAGTTGGACGTCGTGTGGGCGACGTTCTCCCAACCTTATCTTCTCCTTGGCAGCCCTCTTTTTCTCTCCTTATGTGAATCACGAATTTAGAGAAAGCTTCAGATTTCTGATCAGTCGTTTGGCGGCCAGAGAATAGAGGATGTATATAGGCTACGGCAGGGACCATGAGAAAAAATTAGGGTTAGACCTCCTAACGGATCTGGATATCCCGTGTTCAACCCGAACACACAATCCAGGCCCATTAACAATAGCTCGGTCCACTAATGAGCTATTGTTGCACTACCTCCCTAATCCCAAATTATGTTTATGGGCTCTTTTTATTATATGCTCGTTTGGCTCCCCATGTTAAGATATCGAATGTCCGTCGATCAAATTAAGTTACTGACAACTATATTGATTCAACATCTTTTATCCTTAAGTAGTACCGTTCAACTTTATTTGTCATGTTGGATATAATCCACCTGCAGGGTTTACATGACAATCCTTATGAGCTCCTTAAGGGGACATCATCAACCCGATATATCGGGACATGGATTCCATTTATAATCAACAGTCCATCATACATATAATGTTATTACCCAATTCATAGAGGTTGTTGACCCATAATGAATCTCACTCTTTCATGAGTCAAAGTAATGCACACCGCATATACATGTCTGTTATTATATCCGGATTAAGAGCACAAGCATCCATAATAACAGAGGTGTTTCTTCTCTTATGTAGTCAGTACAAAGAGAACAACCTCAAGTGGTCCTGTTCAATACACACAGTGTACTAGTGTAAACCTATAGTCAAGATAGACTAATACCAGATTACACTACAACCTTTCTAATAGATTGTCCAAGTTCATCTAGGTTGTAAACTATTTATATACTCCATAGGGAACTGATAATATGATCTTCTGTGTGACACCACACACCATATTATCTATAATATAGAATATCAGACATTTGTATTAACACTTACAACAAATACAATATACAAATATTTGCCCATATAATTCTCATTAAAAATTTAAGAAAATAAGGTTACTACAAAAGTGATGCTTTTACCTAACAATCTCTCACTTATACTTAAAGCATTGCTTTTCAGTATACTGTTACAAATCTCCCACTTATACTTAAAGCCATGCTGCTACACATCTGACTCCCATTCCCTCAACATGACTATCAAAAGCCTTAGCTGGTAAGCTCTTTGTAAAGGGATCAGCTAGGTTGTCGGCTGATGCTATCTTGATCACAACAACTTTTTTTTTCTTTACGAAATCTCGTATCAGGTGGTACTTGCACTCAATGTGTTTACCTGTCTTATGGGCTCGTGGTTCCTTCGAGTTTGCAACTGCACCACTATTATCACAATAAAGTGTAATAGACTTAGGCAAACTAGGTACCACATCCAACTCCAACAGAAAGTTTCTGAGCCAAACCGCTTCTTTGGCTCCCTCAGAGGCTGCCACATACTCGACTTCCATGGTGGAATCAGCAATACATTTTTGCTTGATACTCCTCCACACAATAGCTCCACCTTCCAAAGTAAACACATAACCTGAGGTAGATTTCCTGGAATCCCTATCTGACTGAAAATTTGAGTCTGTATACCCCAAGGAAACTAAACTATCTGCATGGTAAACTAGCATATACTCTTTAGTCCTTTTCAGGTACTTCAAAATATGTTTTACGGCAGTCCAGTGCTCTTGTCCTGGGTTAGACTGATATCTGCTGGCCATACCTACGGCAAAACAAATGTCTGGTCTCGTACATAGCATTTTATACATTAAGCTTCGTATTGCTGAAGCATAAGAAACTGCTTTCATGTTCTCTATCTCTTTAGGTGTCACTCGGACACTGCTCCTTTGATAGAGCAATTCCAAGTCTAAAAGGTAAGAAACCTTTCTTAGAATTTTGCATACTAAAACGAGTTAGTACAGTATCGATATATGAAGCTTGGGATAAGCCCAACATCCTTTTCTTGCGATCTCGTAGAACTTTGATCCCAAGGATGTGACCTACTTCTCCCAAGTCCTTCATATCAAACTGTTTGGATAACCATACCCTTACATCAGATAACACCTTCACATTGTTTTCAATGAGCAAGATGTCATCCACATAAAGTACTAGGAACACTACCACGTTTCCGTCATACTTTCTGTATACACATGATTCATCCTGACATTGATCAAATCTATAGGATTTTATCACCTGATCAAAACATATGTTCCAAGATCTGGAAGCTTGCTTAAGTCCATAAATGGACTTCTTGAGCTTACAAATAAGATGCTCTTGGCCTTTTTCAATGAACCCGTCTGGTTGCTTCATATAGATGTCTTCCTCAAGACTTCCATTAAGGAAAGCTGTCTTGACATCCATTTGCCAAATCTCATAATCGAGATGAGTTGCAATAGATAAAAGAATTCGGATAGACTTAAGTATGGCTACTGAAGAAAAGGTTTCCTCATAATCGATACCCTCTCTTTGAGTAAAACCTTTTACTACAAGCCGAGCTTTAAAGGTTTCAACCTTACTGTCTGATCCTCTTTTTCTCTTACAGACCCACTTGTATCCAATGGCTTTTACACCAACGGGTGGTTCTACAAGCTCCTAGACTTGATTAGAATCCATAGATTTTATTTTAGATATTATTGCTTTTTGCCAAGACTCTGCATCTTTATCTTAGAGTGCTTCATTGTAGGTACAGGGATCATAATCTTCTTCCTCAGGGACGAAGTCTAACGACTCTCCCAAGAACATATATCTATCAGATTGTATCACAACCCTCCCACTATGACAAGGTACAATTAGTTGTGGTATAACATTTGTGACATGTTGTGCAGTTATTTGTGGTTCATCCTCTTGTACTGTTGGTACTGAATTACTTGGTGTCTCACCTCTCAGTTCTTCTAGAACAACTCTACTTGTGGGTTTATGGTTTATCACATAGTCTTCCTCTAAGAATCGGGCATTGGTGCTAACAATGACCTTCTGATCCTTAGAACTATAAAATAAACCTCCTTTTGTTCCTCTTGGATAGCCTACAAACAAGCGTACTTCTGTACGAGATTCCAACTTATCTGCTTTCCCATTCAGCACATGTACTGGACTACCCCAAATGCGAACATGTTTCAGACTAGGCTTACGCCCAATCCACAGCTCTGTGGGAGTAAGAGGTACTGACTTAGAAGGAACCAAGCTCAAAATATAAGCTGCAGTCTCTAAGGCATATCCCCAAAACAAATCTGTCAAATCCGAATAACTCATCATTGATCTAATCATCTCCATAAGAGTTCTATTCCTTCTTTCAGCTACACCATTCTGCTGGGGCGTTCTAGGTGCAGTCAATTGGGATGCAATCCCAACCTCTGATAAATAATCCCTAAACTCTCCAAAGAGGTACTCGCCACCACGATCTGATCATAATGACTTGATACATTTTCTATGATGTTTTTTCGTTTCAGCCTTATACTCTTTGAATTTCTCAACGCACTCAGACTTACGACGCATCAAATAAATGTATCCATACCTTGAATAATCGTCAATAAATGTGACAAAATATTCAAAGCCACCTCTAGCTTGGATAGTCATGGGTCCACACAAATCAGAATGAACCAATTCCAACACATATTTGGCCCTATACCCCTTTGCCGTAAAAGGCCTTCTGGTCATTTTACCTTTCAAGCAGGATTCACAGACTGGTAGTGCCTCCACTTCCAATGAACTCAAAGGTCCATCTTCAACCAGTCTTTGAATCTTTCTTAGGTTAATATTCTCCAATCGGAAGTGCCAAAGATATGTTTGGTTCATACAAGAATGTTCTTTTCTTATTTAAGTTAGATGACATATTATTCATTTCCATAAGTTACATTGTGGGCGAAATAGGATTAATAACATACAGATTATCAACCAATGCACCATAATAGATAAAATGTTTATTCTTTCTAATAACAATATTGTCATTAAAATAAACTGAATATCCATCCTTAACTAATATAGAAACAGAAACTAAATTCCTTCTAAGTGAAGGTGCATAAAGATAATCTTTCAATATCAAAGACTTATTTCTACCAAAAAATAAAGTAACATCTCCTAATGCAACAACCTCTAATTTTGTTGCATCACCCATGAATAAGCATATCTCTCCATCACTAAGCCGTCTGGTTTCTTGGAACCCCTGCAATGTATTGCAGACATGATTAGTGGCTCCTGTATCTACACACCAGGTGCCGGTAGATAACATCGCTAAACATGTTTCAACTACTAGTAAATGAGATATAACTTCTTTGTTCCCTTGTTTGAGAAGTGGACAATCAGTCTTCCAATGTCCTGACCCTTTGCACTTGAAACATTTGTCTTTCGACTTTTTTACCGCGCCTTGAGGTCCCATGCCCTTCTTTGCTGAGTTTGCTTGTTTCTGAATGTTATTATTCTTCTTACCGCCTTTTAGCTTAGAAGTAGAAGCCTTTTCAGAAACAAAAACATGACCACTCTGCCTAAAGAGAGATTCAACATCTTGTAGCTCTTTTGCAAGTTCTGCCAAACTATACAACCTTTTGTTCATGTTGTAATTAAGGAAAAAATTGTCAAAACTTTTAGGCAGAGTCCCGAGAATAATATCGACCTGGGATTTCCTATCGATTTCAGCTCCAAAGATCTCCATCTCATTCAGATGACCCATCATCTTGAGAATATCATCCCTTTCTGGTGTACCCTCAACCATTTTTGTATTCATCAAATATTTTATAGCAAATTGCCTAGCTGCTCTACTCTGATGTCCGAAGAGTTACTTGAGGTTATACATCATGTCATAAGTTGTGGCCATGGCCTGATGCTGATGTTGCAGTACATTTGACATAGATGCCAGAATGTAACACCGCGCCATCTCATCTGCCTTTTTCCACTTCTTATAAGCCTCTTTAACCTCTTCATCAGAGTTAGCATCAGGCTTAGATGGGCATTCCTCAACAAGTACATATTTGAACTCCTCAGCAGTCAAAACAATGTCCAAATTATGTTTCCAGTCAATATAATTAGGTCCAATAAGTTTGTTTTCTTTAAGAATCACCATAAGTGGACTGAAAGAACCCATTTTTGAAATCCTAAGAATCACATAAATAATATTATGTAGGGCAAAAAAAACTTTTTAAATTAATTAAATATTGATTCCCTCAAAACAATAATAAAAAATTCACCAACACCTTGAACACCATGAATTTAGCATGCCACGATAGTGTGGACGGTATACAAATTCAACTTTGTTCAAGTAGGTATTTTTTATTAATTTTACTATCATGTCAACATAACTTTATGACAAATAAAATTAATATGTTGGTCTTGCTCTAGTCATACAAATAATAGCAGTGACTCCAATGGAGAGGATACCATTATTTGTATCTAAGTGTATACCATTACTTAATACTAAGTCCATTATCTTGTAATGAGTTTCTTCAGATGGAGAAGTGAACACATACTAGGTAACTTTCTACAATTATCCCTAAGAAAGTTTGTACTGGTGATCCATAATTATACTCATCCGATATGGAGGAAGGCACTAAAGCCAACGCGTAAGTATAATTACATCACCTACAAACTAGTAATGGAGACCATATGATTTATACTAAATAAATATCCTCTCCCACTTAGTTATTTAACAATAAGGTTTTTTTCTACTAGTTGATATTATGTCCATGTTGTCCATTATTAATGTAAGCTTAGGTTTTCAAAAAAAAATCCACACAATAATAAACATGCATAATCAGAAAAAGCAAAATAATAACAAATAAGAGAAAAATATCCAACTATTATGGTCATCTTTCCTGCTCCGTCCTCAACTATCCGAATCCAAAATCTGGCATTATGCAGATCTATTCGGGGTTCGACTTGTCCGGTCAGGTCGCGGGGTTCGGGGCAGCGCCCCAATTTTTTTAAGGTTTTGGCTGTCGATTCCTTCATCGAAAATCATCTGTCTGCCTCTGGACTGCTTAAAACCAGCATCTCGTCCGGCGTCAGAAACAGCCACCACCGCCATCACGATTGATCAAAAATAATTAAAATTACATCAATCCTATGTCTCCCGAAAAGTTCACACATAATCTAGATTGAAAAATTCAAATAATAAGCACGATTAACCCTCGTGATTTTAATTACATCCACAGCAACAATAACATCCACGACATGTCCGTGGTTTAAACAACACAATAGAAAACATATATTGGACCATAATAGTTGGATCTAAGATGCCTGCAAAACCGAGTTAGAACAGATCTACATCTACCGACTATTACACAGCGCAGGTTTTATTGGACAACATGGACGTATCAATCAATACGCAGATCCAAAGTGGCTCTGATACCAATTGATGGAATTGGGGATTCCCAGGACCCTTACTTTGGTGTGCGTATTGATCGATAGAAAGTTAAACAGATTTAATACGTGTTTTAACCCTTCATAGGCGAAAACTAGGGTTCACGAATTATACCTGCGACGGAAAGAAGACAAGTAATTCCTGGCAATCTCGAGCGGACGACCGCAAGATCTTCTGCACGTATTCTTTCCTCGAGTTGGACGTCGTGTGGGCAACGTTCTTCCATCCTTTTCTTCTTCTTGGCAGCCCTCTCTTTCTCTCCTTACGTAAATCACGAATTTAGAGAAAGCTTCAGATTTCTGATCAGTCGTTTGGCGGCCAGAGAATAGAGGATATATATAGGCTACGGTAGGGACCATGAGAAGAAATTAGGGTTAGGCCTCCTAATGGATCTGGATATCCCGTGTTCAACCCCGACACACAATCCAGGCCCATTAACAATAGCTCGGTCCACTAATGAGCTATTGTTGCACTACCTCCCTAATCCCAAATTATGTTTATGGGCTCCTTTTATTATATGCTCATTTGGCTCCTCATGTTAAGATATCGAATGTCCGTCGATCAAATTAAGTTACTGACAACTATATTGATTCGACGTCTTTTATCCTTAAGTAGTACCGCTCAACTTTATTTGTCATGTCGGATATAATCCACCTGCAGGGTTTACATGACAATCCTTATGAGCTCCTTAAGGGGACATCATCAACCTGATGTATCGAGACATAGATTTCATTTATAATCAACAGCCATCATACATATAATGTTATTATCCAATTCATAGAGGTTGTTGACCCATAATGAATCTCACTCTTTTATGAGTCAAAGTAATGCACACTGCATATATATATGTCTGTTATTATATCTGGATTAAGAGCACAAGCATCCATAATAACAGAGGTGTTTGTTCTCTTATGTAGTCAGTACAAAGAGAACAACCTCAAGTGGTCCTGTTCAATACACATAAAGTGTACTAGTGTAAACCTATAGTCAAGATAGACTAATACCAGATTACACTACAACCTTTCCAATAGATTGTCCAAGTTCATCTAGATTGTGAACTATTTATATACTCCATAGGGAACTGATAATATGATCTTCTATGTGACACCACACACCATATTATCTACAATATAGAATATCAGACATTTGCATTAACACTTGCAACAAATATAATATGCAAACATTTGCCCATATAATTTTCATTCAAAATTTAAGGAAATAAGGTTACTACAAAAGTGATTCTTTTAGTATATAAACCTAACATATAGGTCGAATCATTAACAGAAAGTAATAAATAATTTTGATTAGAGATCGAATCACTTAAAAGATAAAAAAATTGATGACTTCGATTATAGATCAAAATAAATAAATAATTTATAGGTCAATAAAAAGTGGGCTTGCCCAATCTTCAACATCGATAAATAATGATGTGAGTTAACAAAGATAAAAATAATAAGTGAACTCTAATATAAATGGGTAAACACCAAAATCTCTAGAACAAACCACACAAATCCAACCCTCATAACCTGTAGCCAAAATAGAAGTATTACTCATCTAGCATTAACCTATTAAAGAACTTTAAAAGAACCATACAAAGGCCACCAAACAAAACTTGTAATGCATTAGTAACTAAAACTAAATATACAATACTATATATATGAACTTGCTGTACTTGCTTCACAAAGCATTTTTACCTCTGTTGAACCTTTTAACCCGACAACAAAACCTATTTAACCCAAGCCCACCTACAATAGCATTAAAACTAAATACTATAATTTAATAGCATCTTTAATTCTAAATATAACAAAACCTATATCAGCAGAAACATCTTCTAAAACTACGATAGCAGTAACTCAAATATTTATAGTAGGAAAACTAATCAGAAACTTAACTCTCAAAAGAACATCACCACAATTCCTAATCTACACTACTATCAAATAAATATTGCATGCAAGAAACTAAATATAACAGTAAGTGGACACTACACTACCCAACACGACACCAAAAAATACGAATCTGGATACGATTTCGTACCAAATCTCCTCGAAGGGTGCTCACGGGCTGACGCGGACAGAAAAATAAGGTCAGGTCGATGACTGCAGCACGGGTCGCTAGGTTGCTCCAAAGGAGGAAAATGGTAATGTTTAAGTTTTGTCTTAACATTTCTCTTTTTATAAAGAAATGAAGGAAAGTTACGAATGGAAAGGGTGCTATTGAACTCACGATATGAAGGGAAGCCATGTCATACTAGCAATATCAGTGGATACATATATACGTGGAAAGAATTGTAAGCAGGGACGGCCGGATCAGGGATAGACCAGACAACTGTACCAGCCAGGACCTAAGACAGATCCTGTAATACCCATCCTGCTCAGTTCAACCGGAGGAATCAAAATAAAACAGTGTTTGGACTTAGCCATACAACGGCTTGCTCGAAGTCCAGCTCGGTTGAGTCAACTCCTCGCTTAGGTGGATGGCTCCGATGAACTTGCCTCAGCTTGGCCTTCACACTAATAAATGATTATTTTTATTGCACTGAATAGGCTTGATAATAAAAAAGATGAATCCACATGGCTAAGGGAATAATCCTATCATGTCAAATGTGTATAGAACTTGAAAGTGTTAGCTTGTTGCCTAGGTTTCAATCCATGATGGTTTTCAAATTCGTACTCGGTCTTTCGACCGCACGTATAGAGTTAAGTAAAGTAACGCCACGGGCTATCGACTTAATATCATAGAAGACACCGTCCCACGGTTCTACGATTTGGTATAGCCACACATTCCCACGGTCTCAAGGCTCGTTATATAGATTATGACTTGGGCGGTAGTTTCGTACAGAATACAATTGGTTTAAGGCACGAAATACGGTTGGTTCAATAATAGGTATGCCACAGTCTATGGCACTTATAGAACACATTTTGTTCAAGTTAAGTAAGAAGGCTATGCAATAGCCATTTCTTGGATTTTAAACAATAAAAAGTTCATACGACCATTTGTCACCGAGGCAATCCCTTGTTTGGGAGTCTCCATCAAAGTATGGAAAGTATGGTTTATGAGTACGATTTGCAAAGAGTTTGAGTCATACCACAAATTAGGCCATGCATTTACGTGAGTCTAGATGTTCTCGTAGGTGCTGGTTATAGACAACTTGTGCACAAGGGCGATGTTTTTTCAGATGACAACCTGGGGCCATGGGATCGATCCGGCCATGGATGAAATACGGTATAGTTGATGCTAGGTAGGCAACCAAAAATTCGATAGGTGTTAAGTGGGGTTAGCAACCTGCATTGGTCGATCTACCATACCTCCTAGCTATGTCCAAGATGGCTAGTTAATGTCGGTGACCTTTCATATAGATGAGTCGGTGTGCTGAGCGACAATTTGCATGTACGATGTTGGTTGAGTCACAAGAATATGTAAGCATGATACAAATGAATCAAGAAAATAGATGCACGGTCTGTACCATAATTATGGAGCCTAAGATTTAGCTATACATAAAGACACGTGCTTTGGCATGAAATACGACATCATATTTTTGGTCGTTGACACAAAATTTGCATAAGTTTGGGATTGAGTTGTTGAGTTGAATAGAAAAGGCCGTATGGCAAGGTATGGTTAAGTCACATGGAGTTATGAAACACGATCTCGATGTTGTTGCATGTCTGAGTTTATGGCACGACTACTGAGTTACGAGGCACCACCTCGACATAGAATCATAAAGGAGTCTTATGGTATGATTGTGTCGTCATTTCATAAAATAGGCCAGGAGTATATGTTCTAACTGATCATAAGGCAATATTAGAAGGCCTAAAAAAGAATAAGTTAGACTCACTAAAATGAACTTGTTGGTTTTTGTATGGGTGGGCGAGGAGCTCACTCACCAGTAAGGTTATGTACCCTACCAGTATTCATCTGCTGGTTCAGGTATCAGCATGCTCGGGGCAGAGCTCGCTTGAACGCACTAAGACATAGAGTTTCCTGGCATTTTAAGGCATGCGATTGTGTTGAGTTTTTACCTATACGGGATATAATGTATGGACATCGCCTTGAAGCATCCATAAAGTGGCAAGCCTTGGAAATTTGTATTAAGCGATGAGAGAGCTGAGTGATTGTATTCAGAGAGATTATGAGCTTGAGTAATTGTAAGCTTAGCTTCGTGCCCTTGTAATCTTATTTTCATTCTCAATAAAAAGACATGATTTTGTTCAAATACTTGCGCTTCTTTTGTTTAGTCAATGCTTCTGCTTCAGGACTTCCGTGCGAAGACCCCGTCATTTAGCCTGTAATAGGCTATTATGGAAATTGTCTTACGCGAGTGCAACCTAGGCTCGTACAATATCACGCCCAAGCGAGGACGATCGATTTTACGAAACTAGGGCGTGACATAGTGGTATCAAAGCACAGCTTTATGTCCTTTGACTTTCGATTGAATTTTTGAGAACTCTAATGTTGCTGCTTTCAAAATTGATGTTATTGACGCTCTCTCTCTCAATGTTCCACGAGATGTTCCATACAATAAGTCTAGATATTTTGTAAAATATCATGAAGAAAAATTTAGATGAACAAAATATAGTTTTACGTAAGACACGAATGACTGAGTTAAGCTGGGCAATATTCACCAAAAATATGTGTCGATATAAGCAATTGTGTACGGGAATAAAATATTTTTGGTTAGGAATGAGTCGAATTCGATTAATGAGATGTTGGTTAGTTAAAGATATAGGTACTATCAAGAAGATGATATCGTCAGTACGATATAGATGGATCATGCCTGAAATTTGAGGAATGGTTCAAACGGAGATTCGAAGTGATTGGTTATGATTCAAAATTGTTTTGAGGATTTATTGAGTGACTTCATCCCTGAGTGGTGTATGTGATAGCCTTGGGGATGCTGATCAATTAAGGATCGGGGTACCTATGGGTCTATCAGCAAATAATATGAGTATGCAAAGCCTTTGCTCGAGTTAGTTGTGATTTTGAAGTTTTGGATGAGTTGGTTCGAACGAACATGAAATGATGCATATCGGATTAGGACTGTGCTAACTATGAAATGCAAAAATGATAGATAGATTGAAATTGAGAAAAGTTAAGGTGCAACAGATGAATGACTCAGTCGAGAAAGTCGATATGGAGTGTATACGAAAATATTGATATAAAACTGAACGGAATTGAAAATTCAAAATTTGACTAAGGAAAGATAACACGATTAGAGGATAGCGTGCATAGGAACGTTGATTTGAAGATACGAGAATAACTAAGGATTTAGGATAGTTGTTGTTCGATGACTTAAAGATAGACGTAATTTTGATTTAAACAATTGATGACGTAACTAAATTGATCACAAATATCGAAGAACGAAATCGTATATCCAGTTGGATGATAGTATTAGTTGCATGACTCAGAGTTTGTTGCAAAAGGAAGATCGTCGGGTTATGTATATCATCGATGGTAATGAGACGTATCAAAGATCGATGTGCGATAACTCAGGGGTACTCTGATTGGAGGAATAACGATCGTATAAAATGTTATTGTTTAGATGGATACTATACCTTGGAATGTTAATAGAAATGAATGTTTGGATGACTTGATAAGATAAACTTAAAGTTTGCGTAAATGGATATAACTCGAACTATGCAAAACGATAGTATCAGCGGATTTGATGATCATTGTGATAAGGATCGTTACGACTCAAAAATTTAGATAGGCGATCTTGTGATTGTGCGATGAAATGAATGCACGACTTGAGGACAAATAGGATTGAAACATGAGATAAGTTATGATTGATGTTATACAACTTGAAAGGTTCAGATCAATGAGTATGACTTGTGGTTTTGTAGTAGAGGTATACAAATTTGGATTGATAGGTCTAACGAACGAATTGAGGATTTGCGATTTGGAGAGTTGTGCGATTGTATCATGGAAGCATAGTGTGATCGAGGATAATCGTAGCATAAGTTAACCTAGGAATGGCTTTGATGAGATTGACTCAGACCCCTTGGACTAAACTCTGCAAATGCAGATAGGAGAAATCTATGCTCGAAGTTTAGAAATCGGAGTGATGCGAGCTTGGGTAGAAAGACCCTATACTATCGACTATGGTTTGACCTTAGAATTAGGATGAGTGCTTTGATATTGTTGTTTGGGAGTGGTGATCCCAACACTGATTTTGACTTTAGCCTAATGAAGATAGCCTAGCGGTTAGAAAGACGTTCCTATACGGAGAGATAGACTTGTTGCGATAGACCTTAGCGAGAGTCGTCTGGGTATATTATAGAGCTGGGATAGATGTAGAAATGAGGCTTAAATGTTGGATATAATGGTTTTGAAGAGTTGACGATTGAATAGGATCAGATATTGGTTTCGAATGGATAGATGGTCCACGAATCGAAGAGTCAACTGCGTTCTTGAGGATGGAAATTGCACCTGCATTTTTATTCGGATTCTCTATCATGAGGCTTGGTTGAAATGCATATGTTTCAGGGATGCCTTAAATATGTGCAGATCCAACTCAAGTGGTATGCTGAATTTAAATGAGACTGAAGGCATGATCATAAAATAAAATAGAATGAAATTGGGTTTGAATCAATTGGGTTCGAGGTAACATACTGAATTGTATAAGCAGAATATTTAAAAAAAAGGACATTGATGTTATATAAATTGAACAAAGGAACTATCGTATGCGATTGAAATAAATTAAATTTATTGGACCGGATAAAATAAAGTTGATGATTGAAGGCAAAATTATGTTTCAATGAAATCAAGTTGGTCCTTGAGGATTGAATGAAAGCAAAATTATACTTGGTCGAATTTAAAAAGATATTATCGTGATTAAAATTGTAGTCGAAAGAGTGTAATCAAGTTATACAAGATAAAAGATTTTGATTTTGATGGATTGTTCAAAGGGTTTGAAAATTTTGGAAGACGAAACGTAGACGATGCAAACGGTAACTTTGGAGGATAGTGAAATTGGTTAGCAAAAATTGAGTATCTATATGTGTGATTTTGTTTAAGACATTGATGAAGTCAAGTTTAAAGGATTGGTTGGTATTCAAAATAAAGTCTTGAGGATTATTAGAATTTGGTTAAGGGGTAACATTGGATTTCGAATAAGAGATAATAAGTAAAAGACTTGGTTACGTATTTCAGATTAATTGTTGATATTGCTCGGGTGGTTTACCAAAAAGTTAAGTTGCCCGTGTCACGCCCCACTCTTGGAGGAGCGATCATCCTCGCTAAGGCATGATGTCGTACGAGCCTAGTTTGCGCTCGTGCAAGGCCAAGTCCAGAAACGGCTGATTGAAGCTAGGCCACAAAGTCGCACAGAGTCCTCATTTGTAGCAAAAAGTAAATAAACACAAACTGAAATAAACTCAATAGTCTTTATTGATATTCAAGAAGTATTACAAGTGGCGCTAGGCGGAGATTAAAAATCGCTCAGGCTCTCTCTCTCTCTCTCTCGAAACATAAAAGGCATGCCAAGCTGCTTACAACATGGGATGATACATGGCGATGTTCTGATACATCATGTCCTGTATATGGTGCTTCAGTTCCTTTGCAATGCTCCAAGTCTCCAGAGTTAACTCCGCGCCTTAGCACGTTCGAGGGACGTCTCCGCACCCGACGAGGTTCTCCTACAGGCTGTAAACAATCTATGTGGTTATCAGTACATTATTATGCACTGGTGGGGAGGCTAGCTCGCCCACTCGCTATCATTACCAAACACATTCATTTTACTTTTGTGCACCATCTATCATTTGATTGTCTTACTAATCTTGCCTTAGGATCAGTTTCATGGCATATAGTTTTAAAGCCTATCTCGTGTTACCGATACCAAGTGTCGTATAGGAATAACATGCGCAACTTACCATACTTACCATACGATCTTCCCTGTCTAAGGTTGTCACGACCCGCACCCTAGAGTAAGGGCACGAGAAGTGGGTACGTCCAGCCTACGCCGCAGTATCGGCGGTAGAACGCTGTCCTAGGTCAATCATCTAACAATATAAGGTACCTGTACAATATATACACTCCGAATGGAGGTGACATAACAAATACAGTCTCAATCACATCTAAGGTAGAATACGATAAAAGATAGATAGATATGAACAGAAGAAAATCCACAGAGGTACAATCCAGATAAGGACTAAGTGTCTATGATAACATCTCCACAAACATCCAAATAAAACAACTCCCAATATATACAATAATGTATCAATGAGAAAGACAAGTAAGAGTCTAAGCTAGCAGTCTAAACCACAAGTGGTAGATCCTCTTCTGCAAGTGGGTCCAAGTCACAAGTGTTGTCTATAGCTGCACCTTAATAGGTAGACACCAGAGCCTCATCATTCTCTGTAAAATTTTCAACAGGTCCAGTCAGGACAGGAGCGAGCAAAATATATCTCATACAAATCATAACGGATTAGAAAATATAAACATGCTAGAGAGTAAGATACATGAAACTGTAGAATAACATGATGTAAGATAGAGCTGTAAGTGAATATCTACAATAGTAGAGAACTAGCAGTGACTAGTGGATCAGAGTACAAGCTAGGCATGTGAATGGCTTAGGACTGATTCATGACTACACTAAGAGTGATTCATGACTATATTACTTTGGATATTATTCACATGACCATTCATACTCCCCCGTACCCCAATCAATACACAAGGATCCATTCAAGTTATGTTAAGATTCATGACTAAACTACTTGACCCATATAGGGTGATTCATGAATTGATTCGTGAAGGCTCGGTGATCATGAGAGTACATGAGTCACTAGCTGATTCTCGAAGATTCATGATAATAGAAGCATGAGATACATGATGTAGTGAAACACACGAAACACGAGTATCCGATGCTCCCGAGGGATAACATCTCATGAAGGGATCCATATAGTACCAATCCGTGTTACCAACGTGACAGCATCAAGTAAAGTAGATCTAAAGCAGGAATATAATTCTAACAAGATATGAAATGATCAGAGAATGTACTCGCCTGGTGTCCTGAATGTCCGAAGAGAATATACTGTCCGAGGAGTGGTGTCTGTCTCCTATAGAACAGTACAAGTCACTACATGTCTAAAACAAGGAAATAGACTGCTACAATGCATCTACATGATGTCTGGGGTCAATCTAGACTAAAGTCAACCATTGGTCAACTCTAGTCAACCCTAACAGTCAAACTAGGTCAAACAAGGTTAAACTTGGTCAAACTAGTCTAGGTTGGTCAACCTAGGTTTAACAAGTCAATCTAGGTCAACTAACCAAATACCAAACAAGTCACCCTAGCCTAGTGATACACAAGTGTATCCACATATGCCATAGGCCATTCTACCTAGGCCATGGGCCAAACACAAATAGGCTAATGAAATCCCTACTTTATAACCCACTACACATTCACATAGGCTATATATCTATATATTACACTCACATACCATTATCTATATACACCATATAAAGGGCAATGCAATATTGGCATTACACTCCACATTTACATACACACTAGTATAACTATTTACCCATATTATATATATATATATATATATTTTTTTACCCATATTATATATATATATATATATATATATATATATATATATATATATATATGTATATATATATTTTTTTTTGTATATATATATATATATATATATATATATATATATATATATATATATATATATATATATATATATAAATATAATATATATATATATATATATATATATATACATAAAAAGGGATACATAAATGTGTTTGTGTGTATGCATATGTTTAGACATGTGTGTGTGTGTGTATGGTGTCACATAGAGGGATATGTGTGTGTGTATATGATTTTTGTGTGTGTGTGTGATAGCAATGTGAGAAAAACAGTGACAGTGTCATGTGTGTGTCTCAATGTGAAGTGAAGTGTCATTTGTGTGTGTGTGTGTGTGAATAATGGCAATGTGAGGAAAACAGTGACAGTGTCATGGGTGGCCTATGTGACAGGTTAGAGTAGGGTGTAGTGAAGAGAGTGTGGGATAAATATGGAAATCCGTGACAGCAAATGGGGAATGTGTGTGTATCATTTCAGAATGTGTGTGACAAGTGTGGAGGGGTGTGAGAGTGTAAACAGATTTCAGAAAGTGTGTGTGTGTGTGTGTAGACTGTGTGTAGGTGTGTGGGTTAATTAGGAATTCAAATCTCAGGTTTCAGATTTCCTGAAACCAATGACAGGTATAACCCCCAACCCAAATGCAAGACCCATTTCAATAATCCTTTGCATCACATAGATCAAAGTGAACATGTTCATCACTCATCAAATATGTAGGTGAACTAATTCCTACATTTTACAGCATCTAAACAGTTAATAAAAACAATTTAAAATCAGAAAAATCAATTTCCAGCACGTATCAGTGCACATTGGGAATTCGAGAATTCGAACCCAAATAACCATTAAAATTACAAAGTAAGGGTTGGTAATAGGTGCCACATATGTGAGTGTCCTAGGAAGTATCTTCGTGTCCAATAACTGGACACGAATCGTGTCCAAGAACCATATGAACCCAGACATACAACTGTGCATACAAAATCATCGTGCACATGTGCACGCGCGTCTAACACACGACACACGACACGACACAACTCGTGTGCGTGTCCAGGGGTACGCCTAGGGTAGGTCTAGGTTCGTGTCAGCCTGAAACGTGTCCACGTGACACATAGGCACGATACGAACCCTGTGTCAGCCGTGCCTGTGCGTGCGTACAGTCGCCTGCGCGCGACAGCGCGCGGCCAGTACGGGCGTATTTTCTCCACGTGTACTCCACGACATGCTCCCAAATTTTGGGAGCATGGTGACAGTCACTGCCCCTTGCTCCCCACAAAAATTCGGGTCTCGACGTGTATTGTGTCTCGAGTTCTAGCCCCCGATAGGCAAGACACAGCCTAGGGCTCGTGCTGCGTGTCCATGTCAAAAATCACGACACAAACGGACACAAAACACCATAAAACCTTCACAAATATTCATACACTCATGTAGATCTACAAATGTATGCAATTAATTTTCAAAAATACGAAAATAATTCCTAAGAGGCATTTCTACAAACACCTATATTCCTATTATGATACGTGTCCGATACGGACATGAAATGGACACAAATTGTGCCCAAATCTCGGGGACAGCTAGAAAGCCCTAAAACCTAACCTTATATGCAAAGAAATCAGGAAAAACTATGAGTTTAGATGATTTACCTATTGAGTATCAAAACTCAAGAAATGCTTCAAAGGAAGTGATTCCAAATGGCAACTCCAATTCTCCAAATGGCACACAAACTGAGGTGATCATCCAAAATCAGTAAACAAACATAAATTAGATCCTAATACAAACGACTAGGGTTAAAAAGAGTTAAAATAAATAAAATAGAATTTTAGAGCAATGGGAAAATACCTCTCCTCCAAAATTAGGGCAAACTCAAAAGAGGCAAGAACACACTAAGAGATTACTTATAGGCAATGGAAAACCCTAATAGTGGCTGCCATGGGTGGGTTTAAATTGGTTTTGGGCTTAAGTCATGGGCCTATGGCTTAATTACTAGTCTTGAAATTGGTAAGTCATAAGTCATTGACTTAAGTCACAAGTCATGAACTAATTTCACTTAAACTAATCCTTCCTACCTTAAAACTAATTTCTAATTACTAAAGTAGGTTAACTTGAGTTAGACTAGGGTCACCAACTAGGGTTAGCTTCTAGGCTATTCTACAAGTCTCAACTAGCTCAAGTCAAAAATCAAAAACACCAATTAAATAAATCATCAAATAATTCAAAGAGGCCAAATGGCCAAAATACCCTCATGCTCAAAAGTGAAAATAAATCATCCTAATGCCATGGTTGGGCTCTAGGTTAGACAGTCTCTCGGATTACGCTAACAAGCACATCAAAGTCACAAGTCATGATTTTAAAATAGTTTTAAATGATTAAAAATCACCAAGAATCATACCATGATTTAAATATCATTAATAAAAGATTAAAATTACAAAATTACCCTTATTTAGAAAACTGGGTGTTACAAGTCTACCCACCTTAGAAAAATTTTGTCCTCGAAATTAAGATGGTAGTACTCCTTCTAGGTCAAACATAGTCAAGGGTCAACCCTCTTAGTCAACTAAGTCAAATCTAGGGTGTGGTCAACTGTCTAGTCAAACAAGGTCAATAAGTCAGCATTAGTCAATATTAGACTATTGGGTCAATTACATAGGTCAAACTCTATAAGCTAACTCAATGTCATAACCAACCCACTCTAAGTTATCAATTAACCCATATCATTATATATATATATATATATATATATATATATATATATATATATATATATATTTTTTTTTTTTTTTTTTTTTTTTTTTTATTTTTATATATATATATATATATATATATATATATATATATATATATATATATATATATATATATATTACTCAGCTATATATCCATATACATATATCACATAAATATATATCTATATAGAGCATACTATAACCCAACCTAATCCCATATATAATATCACTTATGCACATCCCAAGGTTATCATATACATGTATAATGACATATACCCTTATCCACCACTAATAAATGCACTTATATAAATATATAACATATATGTATATACACAAGATATATCTAATACCAAGGATAATGGACACAAAGGCAGCAGTCCAAGGAAACATGGACCAAACATAACTCATATATACACATTTCTCACATGTGTATATAGGATTACCTATAGGTAAGAAATAGGACAGAATACTCAAGAAGGTAGGGCAAGGAAGTGTATCCATGATCACACATGTGCAAGGTCTGAACCAGGAATGAACAGGGCTAGCAGATCAAATGCAGGGCTAGCAGATCAAATGCAGGGCCAGGAATGACCATCGGCACCATGGTCACCGATGCCATCTAGGTTATCATCTCTATCCCTCTTTTTCTGAGTTTTTGTTTCTTGGATTTTTTAATCTAAGGTTAATAACTGGGAATTTTGTAAGCAACAAAATAGAATCGTTCATGATCCTAGGGTTTTCTTTGTTAATTATGGTTTAGAGGAAGAAATCAAAATCTAGAGTTTGTCTTTCTTAATAATCATTTCCGTGTAATTGGCCATGTCTGTGTAATTTTAGTCGTTCATGTCTTTTAGGGTTTGCTAGCTAGTATTGACTGACATGGATGTTTTTATGTGTCGATGCCTATATAATTGGCCATGTTTGTGTAGTATTGATCGTTCATTTCTTTTAGGGTTTGCTAGTATAGAAAATATTTTTACTTTGGCTATCACGAAACTTTGAGGGAAAAAAATATAAGATAAATATTCCATAAAAAAGAAGAAAAGAAAAATGAATAAAAGAGGAGAGCTAATTTTCTCCACCTTGAGCCGAGTTCTTTTTCAAAATTAAGGAACTATTCCCCCCTAATTTCCTTCCTCTTGGGAATCCAATTCCTTTCCTCATTTACTTTGGCTTCCAGGGACTCCAAAAAGTTAATTGTACACTGCTAGATTTTGACTCATCCTCTACAAGCTAGATAGGTTAGGTTTAGGGAAAATTATGTAAATGTGATTCCATAATTACTATTTTTCTCTGAAATCATATAAAATTCTGGATAGAATGATAGTTAATTAGATTGATGGCTAATTCATTTGCTTTTAGGGTATGTATAAGGGCTATCCTGGAGCAGACCTACATACAAAATCTATTATTTTGTATATTATTTAAGAGGTATCTAGAAATATGATGCCAAATAAGTAGCTTGGTGGACATATTTATACATTTTGAATTAGTTCAGGAGTTCTACCATGATTAGTTAAGGAGCTTTTATTCGTACATGAATGTCGTACTTTTGTCCATTCAATATAGATAATATTTTGTTGTACAAAATAGTAGTACTCAAATACCAGAAAGGTCCCTTATCATTATTGGACCAGGGTTTTTTTTAACGAAGGGAGTGTCATTTGCCTCTGCTCAGACTTGTTTGGTAGGATGGAATAAAATGAAAATATATCTAAGAAAATAACCTTGGATGTGGCCATCAAATCTTACTCATTTTGTTAGCACTCTATATATGTGCAGTGCCACCTATTATTTTCTAATCAACCGACTTAAAGTTTAACATTCCAAGGTTACAGTTGTCAGGTTGATGTAAGGATGTCATTTTGTTAGCACTCCCTTCCAAAGGTTCACATGGTAACCTTTATATTTTTGGTACTATTTAGCATGAATTATGTTGTGTCAGATACATACAAGATATGATCCTATGGAGGAGTATATGTGCAACATAGGTTATGATGCTAATACCTCAAGAAAATCCTTCATTGTTTTTTGTATTCTTCCTCATTGACAATATTTTTACAATTGCTTTAAAGTTTTTTGTCGTTCAGATAATTCACAACTGGAGCCGATTATGATATATTGAAGCATACTTAATGATGTGGATGCTCACAGGATAACATACTAGGTATGCACTTGCTTTAATGTTTATTAATTGTTTTTTAATCTTATCATTAACCTATGTTGCAAGACACAAGCAAATGGTGTTGTATCAATAGTATGAATTGAAGCAAATATGTGATAGTAATGTACCTATTCAAAGGTCTTTATGGTACATTAGAATTTCATATATGTTTATTCACTCATGGTCCTTTTCGATAGGCAAGCATTTGGCATTCAAACACCATGTCAGCAAGTGATGGGCGCTTTCTTTCTACCATCAGTTTTACAACATTAATCATAAGGTCACTAATTTTTTTTACTCCAGTTACTCCATGTTACTGTACATCTTTTGAGCAAGTAACTCATTATTGCAACCTATATGCATTTGTTGCTTCTTATGACTGATCTCTTATATGGTTCTAGTACTTGCACTTAATATTCTCTTTTATGTTGGAAGAGTATACGAGAGAGTGCTAGGTCTCAATAGTTGAGATTGTATTTAGTGGCTATTTAATCAGCTTATCAGGATACATGATCCTGTGTTGACTTATTTTTTTATATAATAATGTGTTTTCTTCTCAATTTTGTGTAGGTTGGCGTGCAATTTTTTGATGGTTGCGGATATCTAGAAGGAAAGAGGCGATCGAGTTGCATTTTAGCGTACATATATTTTTTATTATTTTGGACAACTTTTTGTACATCTTGAATATTTTAATGACAACTACTTTTTGTACATCTTGAATGTTTTAATGACAACTACTTTATTATGTTGAAATCAAAATTGCAATTCAGCATGAATTTTTATGGTTGATTGTATGTGATACAGAACATCTTATTCAAATATGAAATTATTTAGCAGATTTATAGCACTCAAAACGTCTAAATGCAATAGCGTTCTAAAATTGTTGGCTGCTGTCACGGTAGCATTCGACAAATGCTATAAACAATCCATAGCATTCACAAACGCTATAAACAATCCACAGTATTCACGAATGCTATAATCCATATACAACATTCAAGAATGCTATAAAGCATTCATAGCATTCACAAATGCTATAAACCATGCACATCATTCACGAACGCTAATCCATCTACAGCATTCAGGAACACTATAATGTTATAGCTTTCACAAGCGTTCACATACTATAGCGGAGGAAATTATAGCGGACAGAATACGCTATAAAAGGCATTTTATAGCATTCTGTGCATGCTATTGTAGGCCATATTTGTTGTAGTATAAAGCGGCAGAAGAAGTTGCTGACAAGTTCAAACAATTAGGTATTCAGATGCCTAATCTTGACAAAGATGAACATCCTAAACCAAATAATGGTGGCCGCCAGAACATCCGCAAGGGTAAAAAAACTTTGGCTATCAATATCAAAAGCAAAGAAACTCTAGCCGTCAATATAGGTCAATCAATAGCTACTCCAATGGCACCACCACAGAGGACACCACGTCCAAAAGAAGAATAGTCCTTTGATGTAGATGATGTCATGAGCATCTTTGATTGTCTGATCAAGAGAAATAAGCTTCAACTGCCAGAAGCAAAACGGCCAGAGGAAGTCGGTAAAACTGACCACCCTAAATATTGTGTTTACCACAGATTTATCGGACATCCGACTCGAGCATGCTATGTGCTTAAAGGCAAGATACAGGAGATGGTTAATTCTGTTGCAATTACTCTTCAACAAGACGAAAAGACTGTAACGGCTAACGTCGTCTCTTTACAATTTGGCGATTTTCCTGCTCAACTTGTGCATGATGGCATTATTCCCATCCCGAGAACTACTTTGAAGATTGTTAATCTCCCACATGCACGAACTGATGGTCTTATTTCTCTGTCTACTGATAAAGTGAAGAATATATGGATTCATCCTTATTTAGTGGCTGACTTTGAAGCACCTTCTTCAAGGTCCAAAAAAGCAACTAAATACAAGTCATGTCACATGACTTCGTTGGGTGAACATTGTCCTCCACCTTTAACTGCCACTTTCACCTCGGCGGTAGATTCTTTTTTTTCTTCTTCTTCTTTTGAGATAATGCTGCCAAAGCTAGAAACTAATTATCAACAGCCTTCCATATATATTGTCAACAATCCTGCGAACTCATGAAGAAGATAGGATATGATCTACAAAAAGCTTCCAGCCTGAATTATGGAAAAAGATCTTCTGTACCTTTTTCTTTATGCCTTTCATACAACCAATCTCGTATTGGTTTGGGTTCTGGACAAACTCTTCACCTTGCCAAAAAAAACCTTCCAAAAGTAAGATCCAGGCAAAGAGTTACAATATGGTGTCCTTCGAACCTATATATGAAGAAGAGGCCATAACTGGTACCAGGTCTGGGAGACTTTACATGAGAGACTATTCAGAAGGTTAAGAGAACCCTGCTATATCTCCAGAGGTTCCTCTGGCATCATCTTCTCCTGCTGTCAATGTTCATCGGTTTCATCACCTCTAGTAGAACCAACTCCTCCCAAATCGACAACAGTCGACAAAGGAAAGCAGCCTGTCCGCTTTGATAATATATTAAAGAAGACTCCAGCTCTGGGACTCGAGAAGCCGTATAACTTTGATATACTAGCTCAGCTGGCTAATACCCCGACAAGGTTATCAATTTTTTGAGCTACTGCGTCTCTCGAAGTAAACTCGAAAAACATTGAGTGAAGCTTTGATGCAAGATGATATTTGTCTAACACTCCTCAAGAAGCTAGAGGAGGAGCCTGTAACCTGCTTTTATTGTTATAGTATGATGGAGCTGATGCCCAACATCACCTTTACACCAGATGATATGATGCTGGAAGATAATCGTCATGACCGACCCCTCTACTTCACGGGATATGTCGATACCATGAAGGTTGATCGCATCTTGATCGACCCTGGGTCTGCACTCAGCATCATGTCAAAAACTCTTCTAGATGCATTAAAGTTTCCTATACATAATCTTTCAACAACCATCACGACAATCTTGGAATTTAATTCTGGAAGAAGTGAACCTTTGGAAAAGATTCACCTGAAAGTTCAAATAGGTAGCTTCGTACAAAGGTTACTTTCTATGTGATCGATAATCATGGCTCTTATAATGCCTTGCTAGGAAGACCCTTTCTGCATGAGCATAACATTATACCATCCACTCTACACCAATGCTTCAAATATGTAGACGTCAATGAAAAAGTCCAGAAGGAAGTAGCTGACCTAAATTCTTTTAGGGGCATTGAAGCATATTGTACTGATTCTCGGATGTACAAGGAAGAGTTCATGAAGGTTGTGTTAGCGATGGATAGTAAGGAAGATCAGAAAGATACCGCAAATGATATTTTCATAATCCACGTCAAAGGACGTACTACTCGTCCATCTTCTTCTCAGATATTGACTATCCATCTTTTCTCTCATAACAAACAGCCTCCTACTGTAAAAATAGAACAAAGGGAGCTCACCTCTTCTCCTTCTCTGGTTATCAACCTTACTAAGCCTTCTGTTAAGGCCAAGAATCCTGTTTAAATGATGATGTACAAATCAATAAAGTAGCATCTTCTTTATAGTATACTGATGTTTTTTTATTATACTCGATGTTATTTAGAAATGTTAGATAACTTCAAACTACTTACAATAGGAGTAGTTCAACCTCTCCAAGATGAAGTATTGCTCGAACCAATAAAAGACTTCTTCTTCTTAGTTCCTTCTAGGAAGAAAGATGAATTTCCTATACTTTTTAGTAAAGGAACAAAACATAAGATCACGCACGATAGTGAAGAAGAAAATCAAGATAACGGAAGACTTCAAATACGTCGTTATAGTCAACAATCAAAAGATATCATTCAAAAGATGGGCTATAATTTTAAAGTTGGTCTCAATGGTGGTAAGGGAAGGTGAACTCCTATTTGTATCCCTAGTCCAAAAGGAAAGTCACAACAATATTACAGCAAAATAAAACGGGAATTTGGTTATACCTCGCCAATTCTGACTCGAGAAGCCTCCGAATCCGGTAAAGAAGAACGATCTAACTCTTCTGACTCTGTTTCATGGGATTCTGACACCAGTGTAGGGCACGTCCATCGAGTGACTCTATCTTACAATATGGTAACTGTCGAGTTCTCAGAAGACGATGACGACTTTGCCGAAGCCTCTAAATTTGATCCTTGGGCACAAAGAATGGATACTCAATGGAAACTTCGCTTCGAGCAACGTGAGCCGCCTACCGAAGATCAATTGGTTCAAGTCAATGTTGGGGACGAAGCCTCCCCAAGACCAATATTTGTCAGCAAAAACCTTCCTGAAGTGGATAAACAAGAACTGATTCAACTTATTAGGGAATACATTGATGTATTCGCTTGGAGCTATAAAGACATGCTGGGATTGGATCTCCAGATCGCTACTCATATGCTCAACATTCTGCCGAATGTGAGGCCAGTTAAGCAACAACAGCGTCAATTTTGACCTAACATGATGGATGCCATAGAAGCTGAAGTCAAGAAGCCTATAGTCCATGGCTTCATCAGAGAAGAATAACATCCGGACTGGGTGGCTAATGTTATCCCAGTTATGAAGAAAACAGGGAAGGTTCGAGTCTACATCGACTTCAGAGACCTTAATGAAACTTGTCCCAAGGACGAATTTTCTCTTTCGATCACTGATGTCATGATCGACAATACTTGCAGATTTGAACAAATGTCTTTTATGAATGGATTCTCAGGATATAATCAGATCAAGATGCACCTAGAAGATAAGAAACATACATCTTTTCATACTCCTCTCGGAGTCTATTGCTATACTGTCATGCCGTTTGGTCTTAAAAATGCTGGTACAACTTATCAGCGGGCTATGAGTACTATCTTCCGTGATCATTTGCGGAAGACAGTTGAATGCTATGTAGATGATATTGCTGTCAAAAGTCGTCTAAAGAAAAACCACATCCAAGCCTTGAGAACTATATTCGATCTAATGTGCCAACATCAACTCAAGATGAATTCCACCAAGTCATTCCTGGGAGTCTCTAGTGGAAAATTTCTTGGATTTGTTATTACCTTTAAAGGTATATACGTTGACCCTGAGAAAATCAAAGCCATTCAAGAGATGCATCCTCTACGCAACCTAAAAGAGCTACGAGGATTCCAGGGACGGCTTGCGTACATTAGGAGATTCATCTCAAATCTATCTAGACGTTGTAGACCGTTCACTCAACTCATGAAAAAAGGTGTATCTTTTATTTGGACTGAAGAATGTCAGTAAGAATTTGAAGATATAAAGTGGTACTTGATGAACCCTCCAGTTCTAGCGCCTCCAGTCTCAGGAATACCCTTCCTGATATATGTTCGAGCAATGAATCATTCATTGGGTGCCTTACTAGCTCAGAAGAATAAAGAAGGTCATGAACAAGCTATCTATTATCTCAGTCGTATAATGATCGGAGCTGAACATTGATACATCCCAGTAGAAAAAGAATGTCTAGCTTTGATGTTTGCTGTTCAAAAGATGAGACATTATATCACCGACCAAACTATTCATGTTATTTCCAGAGTTAACCCTCTCCAGGTCTTGATGAAGAAGCTCAGTACACTCAATTCTAGGCTTGCTACATGAGCCATATTATTAGCATAATATGATATGGTTTATATTCCTCAAAAGTCTGTTAGGGGTCAAGCTCTTGCTGACTTCCTGGCAGCTCTTCCAATTCTCGAAACATCTAAACTCTATGACGAGACTCCAGATAAAATTTTAGAATCCAACATAATTTCAGAAGAAATTCTTACCTGGCGTCTATTCTTTTTTGTATCCAGAATAGGACCAAAAGGTGCCATTGTCGCTGGCATTGGAATCGTCCTCGTATCGCCAGAAGGGTCAGCTATTCAAAGAGCTTATTCTTTAGGTGAGTCGTATTCCAATAACGTAGCTAAATACAATGCTCTGCTCATTGGTCTCCAATTGGCTAAACAATTAGATATTGAATATCTTGAAGTATATGGAGATTCTAAACTGATTGTCAATCAGGTTAGAGGCACGTATGAAGTTCGATACCAGAATATTATCCCATATCATAAAGCGACAGTTAGGATGGCTACATCGTTCAAGGGCTTCTTTATTAAACATGTACATCGGGCATGCAATACGGAGGCTGATGCATTGGCTAATCTGTCAGCCATATTAGCAATTCCAGTGAAAAAGCAACAAATAATTGTCATCACTAACAGAGAGTTATTTTGTATTAAAAATAACTCAAATATTGAGTTCAACAATTCAACTGAAATCAATGTCATTAATGAAGACTGGAGAGCTTCATTCATTGACTTCATGGTACATGACATTTTACTTAAAGATTCTAAGGATGCTACAACAATTCGCAGTCGATCACTCCGATTTTATTACAATCATACTTCTAAGACCCTTTATCGATGAACATTTGATGGTCTACTCTTACGTTGTCTTGCTGGAGATGAAGTAAAATAAATACTACGGGAAGCTCACGATGGTGTGTGTGGTGCACATTAGTCTGCTCCTAAATTACAAGATCGTATCCGACGTATGGACTACTATTAGCCACTATGGTATCAGATGCCATTGAATATGCAAGAAAATATTGAGCCTGTCAAATCCATGCAGACTTCATCTATCAACCGTCGGAGTTCCTTCATCCGATTATCGTATCATGGCCCTTTGAAGCTTGGGGTATGGATGTCATTAGTCCTATCAATCCACTATCGTCTAGAGGACATCAGTTTATACTGGCTATAACCGATTACTTTTCGAAATGGGCCAAAGCTATACCTTTATCTGAAGTCAAGACTAGCAACGTCATCAACTTTATTAAAAATTATGTGATACACAGATACTGTATTCTTCGACGAATCATTCATGATAATGGACCACAATTCATCAGTCAAAAGTTTACTCGGTTTTTTGATGATAACAAAATCAATAATGTTCTTCCACAGCCTACAATCCTGCAGCTTACGGTTTGGCTGAAGCATTCAATAAAACTATTGTCAAGCTTCTCAAGAAATTCGTTTCTACTAATAAAAAAAACTGGAGTGAAAAGATTGGAGAATGTCTATGGGCTTATCGTACTACTATACGCACTTCAACTGGTTGTACACCTTTCTCCTTGGTGTATAGGTGCGAAGCTCTCATACCATTAAAAATTCAAATCCCCTCCTTAAGGATTAAAATTGCCAATAAACTCATAACAGAAAATAATGATCGCCTTCGACTTCAGGAGCTTGAAACGTTGGACAAGAAACGGTTACTAGCTCAACAGCATATTGAGCTATATCAAGCCCGTATCTCCAAAGCTTTCAACCGAAAGGTCAAAATATGAGCATTCCAAAAGGGCGAACTAGTCCTTACTGTCAGACGTCCTATGACTATGACACACATAAGCAAGGGCAATTTCGAAGAAAAATGGGAAGGTACCTATATTGTAAGCAAAGTTTTCTCAAACGGAGCTTATCATGTAACCGAGATGGATGGTCGAGTTGCTATGATGCCTATCAACAACAAATTCTTATGAAAGTACTATGTTTGAAGAAAATATAAAATATTCTTTGAGTGTTGTACATACTAAAAAAATATTGAGTTATTGTCTTTTGTTCACCTTTCTGATAAACTATTAAAATTTCTAGCAAAATATATTCACATCATATCACCTGATCATAAGCCCAATCTTTTGGAACTCAATCATTTTAAAAGATATCTTATTTTTGAATCCTAGCTGATTTAAAGATAATCAACAAATACATGAATTCATGTTCGTATTGCCTCTGAATTCTATCATCTACATCAGCGATTTATTACGTCCATATTACCTCTGATAAAGTCGTCTTTTGAAATAACAATATTCTGAGAATTATATTCTGTCACGTCCACATTATCTCTAAACTAATATAATTAGTATTATTATTTTCTTTTAGGAGATATGTCATGTCCGGTACCTCTGAACATATTTTTCTATTCTTATCTATTACTTATATCTACTATAGGTAATATAATAAGTAATAGAACCACAAAAAGAGCATTAATTCATATTTCAATAATGTTCAAAATGTCAAAAAAGTACATCATGTGAAAGACAAAAAGATAAAAGCTTCTATAGATTGCTTCATTAGGGAGGCTGAGTGCTGAGATCAATGATCAGTCTTTTCAAATTCTTAGCCCTTTCTACTCTGGAGTCGAGTATCCTTTGTGTAGCAAGAGCTCTCCCGGACTCTGGATTAGCGAATCTGCTCGGCATTCCAGTTCTGCACCTTTGGTTTGGATTAGTGCATCTCGTTGCCTCCTCAAGTCATCTAATTGACTCGCAGCAATTTGATGCATTTCCAATACCTCTTCTTCATGTCATCAAGCTGCTTTGACTGCTTGGAGCAGAGCTATTTCAATTTCTAAATCCCGAAGGCGAACTTGATATTCAATACCTTCTTTCTCTTTCTCTGCAGCTTCAATATTATAGCACTCAATAGAAGAAGTTGTCTCGACAATGCGAGATTCCAACTCTGCAGAGCATTGTGAGAAAGCTACCACAGAAGCTTCGAACTCTGCTTTTCGTATTGCAGCCTCACGAGCCATCACCTCGCATTCAACATCTATGAGTTTTTGGATGTTTCCTCTTGTTAGATCTTTATAAGATTTGATTGATTCTTCAAGCTCATTCAAAATATGATCTAAATAGTTGACTCTATCCAGATCACCGATCTTGCAGATGGCTCCAATGATGAAGGAGGAAGGGCCCCTTATTGACTCATAAGGTTGGTCCTTTTCCATGACCATTTGTACTAGAGGCTTCAAAGAAGTGAAGAAAACATTAGTATAAGCTTCGACGACAGCTCTGTTCATCGCTGAGATACCCGGTGTAGCCACATCTGCTTGAATTCCTATTTCTGTAGTAGCTGAAGGAATTACAGATTGTACACCAGGAGACCCGAGTACTGGCATCATAGAAGAACTTTCCTCTCCAGTTTGGGTTTCCATATCCAGGGGAGCCATGGTCGAGCTAAAACTGAATATGGTTAACGCAGCTGTTGCAAGTGTCCCCACAGGACCCACTGTAATCAAGATACATAGTCATTATACATAATTACAGGAACTAAGGTAAATAAAAGTCAAAATTTTACCTGATTCTGGCAATACATATGGGGTCTCACGGGGCATGTCCAGATTAGAGTGGAGCCTGGCCATGGTAGTTTCAGACACAGCTGCCTGACTACTTCCAGCTTCAGAATCACCTGATAAGAAACGGCTGCTTCCGGCCCCTGATTCTACTTGTTCAGTTGAAGCAATCACTTCTACATTATTGACTTCAAAAGCCTTGTTGGTTGGGGTTTGAGTTTCTACAGTATTAGTATTAGGATTTTCATTGATCCCAGCATCTTCAGGAGCTATGGTCTGATTTTTATGATCATCAGAATTGTTGTTATTTTTAGGCTCATCGGTTCTTGGACTAGAAAACCCTTTTTCAATAACAGGGTGCTCCTCACCCTCAGCAGTAGTTTAACCTTCTTCGATTGGTAACTCTTGATTTAGCAGGACTTCCACTAAAGCTTGGTCTCCTTCTATGGCGCTTGTAGAATCATCTTCAAATACATTGTCGTAGTCACATCCTTCGAGAGCCGCTATCATTTTTCGATCCTCTTGAGAATAAGTAGGAGTTTGGGCTACAGAAGGAACAATGACATCAAGATTAGATTCTGTAAAAGGCAACTCCTCCTCAGGAAGTGTAGTCTTTGGAACTCCTGGAGTTGGAGATGACATCATAATTCCTGCGACAGCTAGCACAGTTACGGGAATAGTCATTTTTGTGATTATGGGTTCCGAAATCCCTTCTGTAATGATCGAAGCCAGAACACTAACCTCTATAGATGAAAAAGAATAATGTCAATATGTTATTCAATCAAGATCACATTAAAAGAGTATTAAAATTTACCTTATGGAGGTGGCACATCTTGTAAAGGCAACGTTTCTTGACGGTCTTTTCGAGTCACTATTAATCTCCTTTTGGCCTTGCGCATAAGAGGTGTCTCAGGTTCTTCTTCAACCTCATCAAGGTCACCTTGCACATTGGGTTCTCTAGTAACCTCTTCTTGGACAACTTGGCTGCTTCTTGGAACTGAAGAAGGAGTTGCATCTCTTCCTCCAGAGGATGCTCCAGTCTGCATCTGTTTTGCCTGGGACCCGCGTGGTCCTGGTGGTGGGCTGCTATGTAATGACCAATATAGTCTTCTTTTTCTTTCCTGCAGCCTTAGGAGAAGAAGGGAGATCACTAGGATGTGAAGGAGCTGATGTCTCTCTAGTCTTTCTTTTTCCCCAAAGTCCCTTTGCTGGGGACTTCTCCTTCCATATCTTCAGTGATACATCTAGTAGATCGTTGACTTCATCACAGAGGCCTACGAGAGAGGCTTCCAGAGGTTCGTCTGTGGGTTTATGATTCTCTTCATCTCTGAAGGATTGTGCAGTGCGAACTCCAGCTCTTGAACGTCTATCACTGGTAAAACTGTCAGCCAGATGGAAGCTTTCGGTAAAAGGTGTTGGCTGAAGTATAAGAATTTGCGTATGTATATAACATACGCGGGCCTATCTGAGAAACTTGGGGCATCGAGAATGTGGCCTTACTTCCTCTTGCATTATAGTATCTCCAAGCCCTGACACCATCTATTAGGTGACCCTTAGCCTATAAATAGGTGGTGGCATTACCCACATGTAGTTGATCATAGCCGAACTGTCAAGCAAATCAGCTTGGTAAGTACGGTTTCAGAAAACACTCGCTTTCAAACCAGTACACTAAATGTGATGGCCGGATTGTCTTCAACCATGTGAACTCAGCCAAAGATAAACGGAGAGGTGCTGCTTCTAGATCCATGAGTTATGGAGGAAGATTCTTATATCTTAGAGGAGGAGGAATACATTGAAATCTCTATCCAGACCCTCGGTTTAAAGCTCTTCAACATTCTGACAGTGCATTTATATTCCATCGAGCATTGGAATAACGCTTGATAAAATCACCTCCGATTGCACCCATATCGGGGTCCATCAAGTCAGGGTAGTGCAACAGCAACCACCCAAATAGATATGTGTACGGCATTTCGGAACGAGGGAAGTCGTCCCGATAATTTTTATCGTACACCATGGTGTTAACAAAAGAACGCAAGCCTGCATTCAAGCGACATGTCATTGCCGAGAGAAGATCCATCTTCTAGCCGAATACTAGATACACTGCGGCAAATAGCACACCTCGATGGAATCGGTCGACGGTACTAGCTCCGGGTATCACAAACTGCCGTAGCCATAAAGAGAGGAAACCCGCCAGCTGGGCTTCTTGAGACATGGTTCGGTAATCCTGTTTAAGATAAATTTCGATTGGAGCACCAGCAGTGAATATGAACCAATATACATCCAAGATGTTATCATAATACTTAGTTTTTTCTATCAATTTTTCTACATCGCTGTGGCCGAGCGGTTTGAAGAAACAAGGATCGCACTCGACGATCTTTTCTTCATGAGCATGCCCCAAAAACAAGTATGACAGCCATTTTGTAGTGTAACAAGTCCCTTTGGAAGCACTCTTGTAATAAAGAGAATAGATCATATAGTGGCATAATAATTCTTCGAACACAGCCACCATCTTAGGGTTCTCTGCTGAGAGAGTATCCAATTCCTCGTTTGTTGGCACATATTCTTTATAGGGGTTTTCACCAATTGGCAAATGTGAAAGATACTTCATTTCATGAAGTGTGAAGCTGATTTTCCCGTGAGGCGTCATGAAGGTACCGGTCTTCTCATTATATCTTTAAACTAAAGCCAAAAACATGTGAGCATTCGGGTAAAAGCCGTGAGCAGTGGTCCAGATAGGATCATAGAGCTCTAATTCGAGGAGTTTATCCTTAAAATGATCCAAAACCGAAACCACTACACTGCTCCAGCATTTCATGTCAGGGTTCACTAAGCCCGTTAAGTGTATTGTTTGGTCTGGGTATCTTTCTTCAGCCTTCGTAAACATGTTCGCGAAAATAGGTACACTGACGGGAAGCAATATTGATGAATCTTCAGGAGGTATACAGCTTGGTCTTAAACCTCTTAGATAGGAGCTGTATCTCTCTGAAGTGCTGTAGAACAATCTTTGTTCTACGGATACAATCTGTAGCATATGTTCTCGACTCTGGCCTATTGAATCGGAGTCAGATCCCATGCCATACGTCGGGGATAACTAGAAAATGCATATCGAGACAAAGACAAGTGTCTTAACATTTCTGTGAGGTACATGATACTGTCCCCACATTGATAAAATCTGTCTTCTCTCTTCACTTTGGGCTAGGACGTCTTCTTGATCGCCTCTTCAAATAAGAAAGCTGGTTTCTTATGGACGACATTGTCCAGACTTTCCAAAGGCTTGTCGTTCATCAAGCATAATAAAGTGGGATTCTCTTGAGCGACGAACATAGCTCTTCGGGACTCAGGAAGATCATATTGAGGATATTGTACGTAGGATAAGTCTTCTCAGTATTCTGACACGTTGAAGGCCGAAGCATATCTTTCAGCATTAGGGTCTTCTCTGAGATCAACTACAAAAAGAAGAGAGAAGAAGATTAATTATGAAGCCTATACAACAGTATCTAAATTTTAAACAGGTTGTGCAAAGTCACAGGTTGTGCGAAGTCACAGGTTGCACGAGCTTCTAAAAATTTATATAATTTAGGTTGTACATGATTCTATGTTGTGCAAGCCTACAGAGTGCATCTGGTGTCTGCTCAAGATTAATATGAACTTAAGATCTACATTACGGAAGTTATCATGTTGCGCCTAGTGCAAACTTGAAATGCGCGTGTTTGAAGGGTGCATTCGTGCAAGTCAGAAGGCATATATTTGAAACATGCGCAACACAGTTCGTAAAAACAAACAATGTATTTTTGACGCAACCAACACTCTAAAAAGAGAAGGCACGAGTAAATAGAGTGCGCGCCTACACTCTAAAAAGAGGAGGCACACGTTATAAAGTGTGTAAATCAATCAAAACTCTAAAAAGAGATGATTGACTCTGGCATAATGGATTCGTTTGTTCACTGGCGCCTAAGTGATGGTCAATTTGTTCAATGAAGATCACCTTCGAGAGGTGGGTTGACTTGTTCAGCTTTCGATGATGGAGGCGCATAACGAGGCGCCCTCGGTGGTGATGCGTACGATGAAGGCCCAGCAATAGCCTTTTCTATGTCGGCGACAGACTTCCTTGGTGCCATTTACGATCATCGGGGGAGCTTCGGGAGCTAGGAGGAAGAAGATGAAGGGTTTGAGGAAAATAACTTTCAGTAAAAAGTTAAAAATCCTCTATGAACAACTATTTATAGCCTAAAAGGTATTCCGAAACTGTTGCACAACTTGCGCTAGAAAAGTGGAATTTGTTAAACATTGACTGGCGCAACTCGTGTCAAAATTTCTAATTCAAAGTATTTCAAAATTTGAAATCTTTCAAAACTTTGAAAACTTTGAAGGGAGTTTTATAGGAGTCTAAAAATCAATGGACGCCCCTCTCAACAAAGCTCCAGCATCAAATGGCGCCAGATCATTAAGTTGCACCGGTCTCAGGTTGCGCCTAAGCCATCTTAGGTTGCCCCTACGCCAGGGTGCGCGAGCTCCACGTGGCAAGCATCCTCGAGAAGCTCTAACGGCTGCCATCATTACTGACACCTCGTCAGTCGCCATTCGAATCTCGTGCAATACGGCGCTCGAGGAGATTTTGTTAGCATGCTATTAATGCTGACAGCTAGTTTGTGCAAGTTATCAAAAAAATGCAAGAATCAATTGTCATAACATAAAAGACCCAGTCAAAGGTGCCAAATGTCAAGTTGTACGCACGTGCCACCTAGAGTGTTGGCGCCACCTGATCAACTTTTATTCAGAAGCAGGATGATGTGGCATGCATGCCACTAATCTCGAAGAACGTATCCACTACACTGCCTACGACCACGCACATCTCACTTAAATGATGCCACGTATCCCCAGCAATTCAATTAACCGTTTGTGCAACTAGATAGAAGGTGCGCAACCTGAAGTGCGTGCAACTCAGAAAATAGTTATTTCAAAACTCTATAAATAGAGTTTCAAATCAGTTCCAAAGCATCACTAATGATCATAATCTACTGACAAACTGCTGTTGCATATTCCAGAGGCTTGTGTCTTCGATATCACATCGTCCAAGGGATGAAGTGATCATCTTTTGATCAGATTCCTATAGTTTACTTCCCCAGAAATCAATTATACTCTTGTACTTTCTTAGTTTGTAGAAATCAAACTTTTGTTTTTGCAAACATATGCACCGATCGCTGGCACCATAAGCCATTTGGACATCTTACTTATGGTATTCGTACCTATTAAGCGTGATGGCTGGTGCACACTGATAGGCTATGCAACACCCGGCCTTACGCCTCTTGTGTGCCCAAGCTCGCACACAAGCTACCTATAAGCCATGATTCTGCCTAGGCCGGCCACGATGTCATTGATCGTTGCCTTGGAATCCTTATTCACTTCTCTTCCTCATGCACCGAGTTGTCCACGACCATTTCGTATTGTCTTGTCATGATTAACTCAACGGGCTATCTTTGATCCATAGGCTATCTTTGAGCCATAGTCGATTACCGATTAGGTTGGCGGTAACGTCCGTGCAGCGCAGGTAGAGAGCCCCGTTGCACATCCCGTCATACTTGTCTCTAATCCTTCTTTTCTTTCTTTCTTTCTTTCATTCATTCTTTTTTTTCTTTCACTTGTTCTATCATTTACTTGTGTGCATTCATTCATTTGTTCGTTTGTTCATTCATTTTTTCATACATTTATTCATTATGTAGCTCTATGTGCGAGAACCGCCTTGGCGACCCATCGGTCCCAAAACCTTTCGATGCTTTTATACTCTACTCAGAATAACTATGTCGATAGTCTTCCTGCTTCATTTTAGTAAACCATTCATTGTTTCATGTCTCAAGTTGTGGTTCGATTTTAAGTGACATGCCTATTATTCGTTATTGAACGCATAAGTAAATCTACTCAAAATGTAAGTTGTGCGTTGGCACGAGCGTGGAGTGCAGTGCAAGGTTCAAGTATTATTCCAAGTTCCTTTCCATGTTCTACACAAGCATACAAAATGGGATTATTCCCTTAGCTAGGTGCATTGAGTCATTTTGTTAGCATGCAGAGATTATCGCTTAGCGATTCTAGCAATATTGTCCATATTATTATGTATCTAGGCTAAGCAAAGACAGGTTCATTGGAGGCACCCACCTTAGCGATGATCGTATCGGCCGAGCGAGATTTCGAACGCACCTTTGAAAGTCTAAGTCTCGATTCTTCTTGAAGGGCCAACTTAACACTTGCATCGATTCGCATCGATACTTTATCGGGTCAATAGAACTCTTCGAGTCAACGATTCATTTGAGTCGTTGCACATGCCATTTGAATCGGCTTTCCGCTAGGGCGGAGCGGGTCATTACATAATACACCATTCAAAACAAATCTCGTTCTCAAGACTTTCTGAGTGCACGTCATCCTACCATTCCATAACTCATGCCGTGTGCATATCTTAGACATTTTCTATCGAATGGCTTTATCCTCAGATGGCATCGAACTATACTCGCGTACCTTTCTAAGTTTCGTGTCGCATGTGTTTGGTAAATTTCATCGAATGGCCTTACCACTCATTCGAGAGTAGATGGTACTCACTCAGTCATCGTATTTCTATGACTTGGTTACTCTTGTGCCCTTACGCAGGAATTTCATGGTCACACAAGGTATGTTATAATTCGTCAAACATAAGGGTCATAAGCTGAGGCTAACTCACTCATCCATTCATCCATGCACATCTCAATATATCCACTTGCAGCTGCATTCGAGTTCATCATATCGCTGAGTTTGGATCGTGCATATATTCAAGACGTCACCCGAATATATACCTTTCAACCAAGCTTAGCGAAGTCGGACAAACTACTCGTGATAGTTTTGAATTGCCTGTTGTCGTACTAACTCGATTAAAACTGAACTCCAGTTCATTTCACTATCGTCTATCTCGATCCTCGAGATGACCCGATTCATTTCTCAAGCGTTCTTGTCTACGAAATCAATACGATTTCTTCTTAGCGGAGTCAACCAAGGTTCAAGTAATTTTTGTCCAATCCAAAACCAAACATTTTACTATCATCAAGCACGTCTTTCCATCAATGATTCAAATTTGTTATCCTAACTTTTCTTGCTCATCACCGCTTTTTATCATTCACTTCATTTTGGAGCTGATACCATTATTGCTAACGTATACTCCCAGTTCCACGTCCTAACTCTAAGTCTTGTTGCCCCAGGTTTATCGTCCGTCCAAACGATACTCTAAAGTCGGTCACACAGGTTCAATCACTTGGCATAGGGTTGTCCACCTATCCGCTAGGTCAGCTCACAAGGTCGTAGTTCTTGGTTCATCGTACAAAGTTATTGCATGACGTTCTTCCCAATGCTATGGTCGAACGATTCGTTCATTAGTACATAATACTCTTTCCAAGCTCGTTTCACTCAAATTTCTAAACAACGAGCAGTGTTCATCTTATTCACATCAAGACACTTTCGTACAAAGTTCGCGTTCGTTCAGCAAAGTCATGCTACGATAGATTCTCCTCAACCAAATCCTCGGTATGTCAATATCGTACGTCCAAACTAGCCATTGCCATAGTCTATCTCTTCAATTTTTTTTAATACAATTCACCTATCCATCATATCCAATTCACGTAGTCGATCACAAGGCCAAGCAATTTGTTATGCCCCAATCTCACGCAAGTCTGATTATCCATGACGGACATGAATCACCATACCAACGTTCCCGTTAAAATAATTGTCCTCATTGAGACATAACTCTTGTATTGAGTCTAGACTAATTCATTCTCGATACGCAGATTAGGTCTACTCTTGTATTGACGGACATGAATCACCATGACGGACATGAATCACTATGCCAATGTTCTCGAACAATCCTCGAATTCGCCTTCGCTTCAAACCATAAGTCGTAGAAATCCAAATTGCTACGACCTGATCTTCAAGTTGATCATTTCCGCTGGACATGAATCACCATGCCAACGCTCACACAGAATAATTGCCCTAAGTCCGACGTAACGCATGTGCGAGGCTGGAGTTGCGCTCACACAAGACAAGATCGTTGATATTGTGGTCATCGATGAACAATCAAGACACTTCCATTTTCATCCAAACATTCCTTTCTATCCAAATCCCAAGCCTAACATCCATTGAAACAATAACTTTTAATATGGTCAACATTCATCGAATCAGAGTACCCCCGAGTTATCGTACATTGATATTTGAAACGCTTCAATACCATCGATGATGTACATAACTTGACGATCTTCCTTCGCAACAAAATTCGAGTCTGTAGAAGTTAAAATTCAAGGGGCACCACTCATTAAAGTGTGCCATCATCAAGTGGCGCCAGATCAATAGGTTGAGCCAGTTTCAGGTTGCGCCAAAGCTAGAGTGTGCGATGCCACGTGGCAAGCCTCCTCGAGAAGCTGTAACGACTATCATCATTACTGACAGCTCTGATAGCACAAAAATCAAAGAAAATCCATTTGAATCCTGCACAATGCGGTGCTCGAGAAGATTTTGTTAGCATATAAATAATGCTGACAGCTGACCCGCATAAGTCGTCAAGTGGTGTACGAATTAATAAATACAGTACAGAAGACCCAGTCGGAGGCGCCAATTGTTGAGTTGCGCCCGCGCGCAACCAGGCTAGTTGGCGCCACTTGATCAAATTTTATGTCTAGAAGCAGGATAACATAGCGTGCATGTCACTAATCTCGAAGAACGTGTCCACTATACTGCCCACGACCACGCGTATCTCACTCAAATGATGCCACAAGTCCCTAGCAGTATAAGTAACCACTCGTGCAACTGGACAAGAGGCGCACAACCTGAAGTGCACGCCACTCAGAATAACTACTTACCAGTTATTTTAAGAACTCTATAAATAGAGTTTTAAATCAATCTCAAAGCATGACAAAAAAAGATCATAATCTCCTGATAAAGTGCTGTTGCATTCTCTAGAGGCTTTTGTCTTCGATATCACATCGTCCAAGGGATAAAGTGTTCGTCTTCTGATCAGATTCCTACAGTTGTACTCCTCCAAAAATAAATTATACTATTGTACTCTTTTCTAAGTTTCTAATAAAACTTTTGTTTTTACAAACAAAATGGCGACTCTGCTGGAGATGACTTTCTTCTCCGACGAGAAAGTGATAACTCAATGTGATACCGCGTCGATTGGCAAGACGCAGAAGACTTTGGTCGTTCAAATAGACCAAACCTCCTACGAAGCAATGATCAATGCTGGAGGTACTAGGCGCACCTCAGTTGCTTCCAAGAGCAAGGTGCGCACTGTATGGACTCCTAAGCCCTCTGCAGTAAAAACTACTACTTCTGTACAACCTGCGTATGCTGTCTCTGTGCAACCTGTGCCTACTGCCTCTTTAGCTCTGGAGAAAGGGAAATGCCTGTTGGCTACTCCCTTCACTTCACCAGTTCTGAATTCTGAGAAGAACCTATATAGTAGGAGTGCCAGACAGAACAAAGGAAAGCGCCCTTTGGCCTTTCCTCAACTTGCACAACCTGTGCCTGTGGCCTCTCAGCCACAAAACAAAGGGAAAAACTCTTTAGCTTCTCCTTCTATTTTCTCAAATATGAACTTGGCAAAGAATACATCTATTCCTGCCTTGTCACAGAACAAAGGAAAGCGCTCTCTGGCCTTTCCTCATTCTTTTTCGGTTCTTGACTCGGCAGAAAATAAATCTGATTACGACATTGCGCCAATCAGTACAAAAGTTCTTTTGGGCAGAAACCTTACTTCTTTTGACAGAGACAAACAAATCTTTGCTAAGAAAGTGAGTTTTGTCCAAACTGAACTTTCTGCTATCCAGTTGTGCTAGGCCAAGTGCATAGAAACATGTTGCGCAACACAAAAAGGGATTCTGCCTACTCCCAAGAATGCAACTCAGGATCTTCCAAATCTGTGTATCTCAAGATCCAAGCAAGGCAAACTATTAGTATCTCAGACATATACACAAGTGCCATCCTTTCTGACCTGCGCACCTATCTCAACAGGTGCTATCCAGTATCTGCTTCAGCAAGATGCAAGCAGCCCGCGCCAATGGCTAACTTGCGCCAGAGACAGACTTGTAAAGTCAAGAACCCTCTTACATATTCTAATCAACTTAGCACTTCCTTGTACACTCAGGGAACATGACATCTCAAGAATCAGAATCATGTTCCTAACATCGTTAAAGAATATGTTCCTCCGAATTCTTCTCACTCGGTTGTGGTAACCGATCTCCGTGAACTTCTTGAACAGAAGCGGAAGATCACAAATTCGTCTCATCCACCTGTAATACAACCTTAAGAACACCACTGTAATCATCACCATAAGTGGTTATCAAATGATGATGTCAGTCATCTAAATGGTCTGTCTTCAACCGTCTTAACTACACTCAGGTTTCTCAACCAATGATAGTAGATGAAGATAAATTGTTGTACGCTTTTGTCAATATGACGTCTCGAAGCACCGGTGGTGGAAAGAGTCCAAGATGCAATGTATCCCATAATCCCAGTCAATAGTACTTAGATCGGATTCGTGAATACGGCAAAGGAGTATACCGACACACCAGATCAAGAAATCAAGAAACAATCGGACAAAGGAATCATCCTTCTGACCAAGATACAATCGGTCAAAGGAATCTTCCTGATTCCAGTCAAGATGTCTTCAGTCAAAGGGATCTCCCCATCACTCATCCTGGGGGCAGATCCTTATATGACTTTGATGCCGATAGTAAAAGTTCTGAACGGACCATTTTTTCTACTAGCTCGTCTTCGATGGCTAGAGAAGTGACTGCTTATATCATCACAGAAGATCAAGATGCTTCCAGTTCTAACAGTCAAGAACAGAAATATGCTGCTTTGGAGGCCAGTTTGAAGAGCATGGTTGAGATGATGACAGGCATACATGCTGTGATTATGGCACAACATACGGTTCCACCGATTGTGAATCTAATTTCGACACAAGAACCTGTAATGACATCTGCTCCAGTCGACATTGGTCTGGGGGTACAGTCTCCTCATACCGCTTTCACACCAGTACAAGCTATTCCAAGTCAATCTGGTGCTGGGGGTAGTACTTATCATGTAGTACCTCCTTCTAACACATCAAATCAGTCTACTACTCCACAATCATCGGGAGATACTAATGAGCCGTAAAACTTTTACGTACTTAATTTGAAGCCTTCAAGTAGAAAGATAGCTTACAGAAGCTTTGGATCAAGCAGCCTTATCCTATAGAGTGGAAGGAAGTTCAGTTTTCTTCTAAATACAAACCCCTTACTATTATGCTATTTGATGGCAGCACATCCCCAAGTCAATACCTCAACCACTTTGAGGTAATGACTGATCAATTACAGCCAAACGATGATCTACTCACTAGGGTGTTCTGTAACACCCCAGTCCTAAAATACTTAGGACTAAGTTCGTAGACATGCCAGTTATATACATACGAAGTACACTCTAATATATGAAATTCTCGTATGTATACATAAGCCGTAAATGCAGTAAAACCAAGGCTAACTAATCTCAAATGAAAGAATAAAAAAATATCATATAATCAACACAAAAAACTTTGTATAATATGTTAGGCGAAGACAAATCCACTACCAACAAGTAAGGAAAAAATACATGGAAAATGAAATGATTTGTCAAGAGTAGCAAGAAAAGATCCAAGACACATCATCTTCGAAGGGAATGAGAAGATCACGACCTCGGCTAGAATACCTGCGGAAGACAAGAACATAAACACCTGGAGAGATAACTAGGTCCTCAGAGGAACGTAACAAGATACATAATATCATGCCATATAAACTGAATATAAAATATGCCATAAAGTCACAAAGTAAAGATAACGTGTCCCAACCATAACATGACCTAATTTCCCATTATCGAAACAGCAGACTACCCCTACAACCAAACAAGGACAAGGGATAGAACACTATTTCGTGATGTGACATTGTCCCATGCTATGACTAGAATGAAGTATGACATGACATTAACTAAGGTCCCCTAACCTTTCTAGTATACAATTTAAAAGACACCTCAATGTATGGGCAGGCGAAGGCTGACTCCCCCAGGACAAGGTAACAACTCACAACAAGCACACGTCAAGTACCAATACTATTAGTCGACATAACTCGAGGCTAGCGGCCCATGTGACCCATCAGCCCATATAGTTCGATGCTAGTGACCATCGCGACACGACTACCGTAGTACGCAGTTACTATGGCTTTTGGTTTTGGGTAGCCCATACATCAAACTGTCTTCTCCCTCCCAAGGGTCACTGTCAAAACGTAGTCCGCTAAGACTAGGTCCACATGCATATTAAAAGATAAGCAATAAAAATAACTGAAAGCAAAGCAAAGTAAACTATAAAAAGCAAGTCATGGATCCAAATAAATAGGAAATAAATATGCAGTAATCAAATAAAGAAATATACAACCTATTATAAGCAGTAAATAAGGAAAGGTATCTTGCTTGAGATTGTGTGCAAAAGAGCGACGTCCAATAGCTCGAACCGTCAGAATAGTGAAGCGATGAAAGCCAAATCCCGCATACATCCTCGGATTCTGAAATAAACACCACAAACGTGTTTAGAATAAAGGATATGTCTAGGAAACACGTGTCCAAAAGTCCAATTTTGGAACAGGAGTAAAATCGTAATTTCGGTCAAAACGAGGTTCGCCGTTGGACCCATTTTGTACCGAAATACATGCCAGAATCAACGGTCTCTAAAGTTGTCAAAATATATGTCTACGGGTCTGGTTTGTGGAGACGAACCCAATCGTATGTCCAAAGTTGGATTTCGAAGGGTCGTGCACAATTTCGCTCGTTGGAGTGGGTCGTGGGCCCGCCAAATAGGCGTTCCGGTCGGCCTTCTCAGAATCGGATCAAACTTGGCATACAGGACTAGAAAAATAATTCGGTCCTATTGGCACAAGTTTCATCTCGATACGATGAACGTGCACAAGGTTATGGCCTAGTTTGCAGAAGGTCGATACGGGAGTATCTTGATGGATACGCACTGATTTCGTCGCGCACGCACAACGAAATCGAGTTCCGTCAGTTCCCACACGTCGACAACATCCGTACACGCCTTTCGATGGATACAGCGTGCGACCACGTCGCCTGGTTTGTTGGAGCGCACGCCGTATCGGTAAGTTTTCTAAAACTTTATTATTTTAAACACTATTTTTTTTCCAATTTGGATAACTAATTTCCTAACCTATACTTGATGAAAATAGAAACTTCTAGAAGGGATTTGCAGAGGTATATGTTGTCTACGTTTCTCTTTAAATTGATTTTAAAAATTTTCATCATGCTGGATGAAATTCGACGTTGAACAGGGCTTCGACAGATGATGATATGCCATTACGACAGGATTATTTTTCCCAACTTTCGTGATTTTTCACGAATTACACAAGCTAATTGAATCTATGCTAATTACTGGGTTCAGTAGAGGTTCAACTAGGCTCTCCAAGAAATTTTATAGATCATGAAACGGTCGCATATTTGAAAAAATATTTGATAGGGAAATTGGTACCTTGCGGGTTTTTTCTCAAAACCGAGTGCCTGTTCCAGAGGCCCCCCAACACTGTTCCGATGATAGCGATGGTCGACGGCGGTCTGCAGAAGGATGTAGAGATTCGCAGGGAGTCGCAGGGCTTCTGGGATTGGAGGTTAGGTCTCTAGAGTAGGCTTTTCTATTCGAACCATCAACCGACTGCTTGCAATACAAATAATCTCGATCTGCCAATCAGTTTCGGATTTAAATTGTGTCGCCTATTTGAAGATTATTTGGTAAAATGATCAGGATGCAAGGCTGAAATATTTGATCAGAAGATTTTAAGAGAATCTCGAGTTTTAAATATCTCGCTCTCGGATTATAGTGGCCAGGGTCGGGTTTCTTATGGTTGCTCATCTCACGAGATATTCACTATTTCGTGAGATAATACAATTTTTTTTCTTTTATAAACCTAAAAGAACTTGGTAATTACCAAAATAAAATCTGTACAGAAATTAATTTAGAAATAATCATAAAATAACAAGAAATCTTAGAGGCAGTTTTCCTAGTTTTAGGAAAAGTTTACTTATATGTATCATCTACTATTTATTTTAATCACAGATTCCAAAATACTTTTAATAAAATTAATGATAATAAGATAATAGCAATAAAAATAATAATAGCAATAATAATAATAATTTACATAAACTACAAATTAGTAGAGTCATGCTAATTGGGGAGGCACATACTCCTACTAGTATTATTTTATAAACATATGTTAATATTGTCAAACCTTTCAAAACTAAACTAATTAGATAGTTAATTTAATAATTAAATATTAAACATGGAAAGGATGACTATGATATGATTTAGCAAAATTAAATAACTAGATGTTCAAATGAAATAAATATATTGACACGTACGGCTAATGCACTCATCAAGGCACTTGACCGCAATAGTCGTACCATATTGTCTAGTCGGTATGCATAACAAAAATTAGGCATGACTAAGGCTATATTTATAAATTAATAATAATTCAAAATAATATATTTATGAATTAAAAAGTAAAAAAAATCTTCCAAAATTTTGGGGGATTACATCCTACCCAACTTATAAAAATTTCGTTCTCGAAATTAAAATAACCTTAATATAACAAAATAAAATATAATATATAATGAGGGTGAATACGAAGGAAGATTAAGTGCATTAACCGTACTCGGTTCCCGTAAGGATTGGGGGAGGTAGTCAAAATTAATCCAAACTGTCACCATATTCTACAAGGTAGGGTGTTCTTAGTCTTACAATGGATCATGGGTATCCAGTCGTTTGAGGGATTGGGTTGGTATTGCATGGTTAAGATCAAATGAGACAAAAATAGGCATCCGTAGTTTATTCTAAAGGTTAATAGGCCATACATATGGTGTAATTAAAATCGAACACAAGATGGTGGGTATGTGTGGGACAGGTATGCCATGTGTGTAGAGTAGCTAGTCTGGATCATGGGGGTAAAATTTGTTGGAAGAAAATGGCTGGTGTTGTGCTCCAAATATCAAAGTCACGGCAGAGGTATCAGAATGATATGGCTAGAATGGACGTTACGTACCAATGAGTTATTAGTTTCGTTGGAAACAATCTTTGATTTATTTAATTCTTAGATTTAATCTATATGGGCTGGACAAGATTTCTAAAATCAATCTGAACCATTCCTACTAAGTGTGGTTAGCGTAGAATAAGTTTTAACTCCAGTGGTTGGCCTATTTGTCAGTCGGGTTGGTTAACTAGGTTCCTTAAGTCCAAGCGTGTGCCTTCTATGATTTTTGTGTATAAGTAGCGCACGAGAACTCAATTGAGTAGCACACGAGTGGCACGTGTGTAGTGGGCTTCGAGCAGATCACAACCATAATTTGGGTCAAGAGATTTGAGTCGAGGTTGGATCTCTAGCTGATGTCAGAGTGGACAATGGTTTTATGGTAGGGGTTATAGCTAGCCTTTTTGACTCGAAAGTCGTATCATAAAAATAAAGTACAAGGGGACATGTTTTAATGGAACATGATATGTCTACATGAAGGTGGAGTCGTCTAGGTCTTATATGTGAAATTTGTTAGAAGGTAACAGCTGGTCTCGTGCTCCGAATATTAATGTCACGGTCGGGGACAACAAATGATCTAAATGAAAAATGGGAGTTCATGATCACTAATTTATCATCCTAATGGAACCAACTTAATGAATTGGTAATCCCAGTGATCCTAAAATTTAGAAGGCTTAGAATCTATTCACTCATAAAATTCTTTCTCTGAATTAAACTAAGGCACAGTTTTTAGGATTAATAAGGTTAGAAAATTTTAAAGTTGTGGCATCGTACCTCGACTTTTGATAATAAAGGATAAGGCACGATATAACGGATAATGTGATACAGTAGATAGGAATCAAATTTGAGGATTGTACCACAAATTCTAATAAATAAAAAAATAATTGCGTACCACGATATATGAGTCGATAAATAGAATGATCCACTCGCCCATAGTATACGAGAGTTATCTATGGGGTAACAAAAAGATCTCAACAACTCAGTCATGAATTTCTATTTGTGTTAAGTCGGTCTGACTATATCATAAGGTTTCTAATGGTGTTGCACGTAATGCTCATGCATTGCTTGTTGATAACTAGTAAATCAACACGATGGAGTGTTAAGCTATAGGTGTTGGCTAAGCTGGTGAATGTGTTGTTCTAATGATAATTCACCTCTTTAATAATAAAATTGTATAACTAAAGTAACACCTGCTGGATCTGTAATTTTGAAATAGGTATCTATCATAGTCATGGTAGATGCTTGTCCTTGTTTCTGTCTATTCCTCTTATGTCTAAACTGCGGGCTTGGTCGAGTAAAGGTTGTGTTAAGGCATAGGGATTGCTAGTTAAAGTAATATTCAAGACAAATATTTAGAGTCTCACAATAATAGTTAGCCTCATAGGTTGGCATTTTGTCCAAGGGTAAGATGCTAATCATTCTCAAATTCCAATGACTAGAAGGTCATAATATTAGTTTTTAGGGTCGAGGGTAGGACAAGTAATTCAAGGCAAGGTTGTAGTCACAAGGCTGGCCGATTGGTAGCTACACTTGTGTATACAACTATCATGGCCATGGGGGATATTCTGTATCTATCGAATACAAGCGTTCGTCTTTCCAAATCAGTGAAAGACAAAAGCAATAAAGAGTTTAAGAAAAATGTCATCGAATACAATTACGTGATTCAAAGGCGAATGTATAATTCAAGGGGAATTGCCAATTCAGTCGTGGATGAGATCCTAGATACCTCGATATCTTAATCCACGTGGGATAATCAAATAAAGAGCGAATCAAATGTGCTATGGTTGATCAGACCATAATACCTTGATTCTAATTAGACAATATGTTAGTGGTCATCCCTAGTATATATATGTCCTAAACAAGCTAGATAAAGAATAAGCTTGTAAAACTAGACTATGATAGCAACATCACTCATTTTAGTGCAAGGTATGATTACGAGAGATAATGATAAAAACAATTATAAATAGTTCAAGTTTCGTATGGATCTAAGTCTTGTCCCGTGTTCCTGCATATACAGTCGTCCTACTGGTTCTTGTATCAGGCCTTGGTTGACCAATGAGGTATGGGCTACAAGCTCTATCTTCTAGCTAAACGTATCATCCTACACTAACATATATTCATTGTCACCCAGTTACACTTTATTAATAGGTTACAAGGACACGGGTGGTAGGCCGTAGTCATACTACCCAACTTATAAAGTCAACTACTAGGGTGATTGAGCAATATAACATATGATTTATCTTCTTAACCTTTATCAAGCACGGAAGAAAGGATACAAATTATGGTAGAAAGGGATCAAACAAGAGGAAATTCAAAGTTGTCAAACGAGAGTTCGAGAATGGAATTTAATGGGAGGAGGTCAAGCTTGTGGATGAGATCCTAGACTCTAATCCTATATGCAGGCTCACATTGGTACCGAAATGTAATCGAAGTGATAAACTCGACCTACATGGGCCACCACAAAAATATGTAACGCTCCAGTCCTAAAATACTTAGGACTAAGTACGTAGACATGCCAGCTGTATACATATGAAGTATGCTCCAAAATATGGAATCCTCGTATGTATACATAAGCTGTAAAATCAATAAAACCAAGGGCTAACTAACCTCATCCACAAAATAAAAGAATAAAAGATATCATATAATCAACATAAAAAAACTTTGTACAATATGTTGGGCGGAGACAAATCCACTACCAACAAGTAAGGAAAGAAATACACAGAAAATGAAATGATTTATCGAGAGTAGCAAGAAAAGATCCAAGACACGTTATCTTAGAAGGGAATGAGAAGATCACGACCTCGGCTAGAATACCTGCGAAAGACAAGAACATACACACCTAGAGAGATAACCAGGTCCTCAGAGGGATGCAACAAGATACATAATATCATGCCATATAAGCTGAATATAAAATATACCATAAAGTCATAAAGTAAAGATAACATGTCCCAACCATAACACGGCCCAATATCCCATCATCGAAATAGTAGACTACCCCTACAACCAAACAAGGACAAAGGGTAGAACACTATTTCATGATGTGATATTGTCCCATGCCATGACTTGAACGAAGTGTGACATGACATTAACTAAGGTCCCCTAACCTTTCTAGTATGCAATTTAGAAGATACCTCAATGTATGGGCAGGCGAAGGATGACTCCCCTAGGATAAGATAACAACTCACAACACACACACGTCAAGTACCAATACTATCAGCCGACATAACTCGAGGCTAGCGGCCCACGTGACCCATCAGTCCACATAGCTCGAGGCTAGTGACCGTGGCGACACGACTACCGTAGTACGCAGTTACTACAGCTTTTGGTTTTGGGTAGCCCATACATCAAACTATCTTCTCCCTCCCAAGGGTCACTGTCAAATGGTAGTCCGCTAAAACTAGGTCAACATGCAAATTAAAAGATAAGCAAGAAAAATAACTGAAAGCAAAGCAAAGTAAACTATAAAAAGTAAGTCATGGATCCAAATAAATAGGAAATAAATATGAAGTAATCAAATAAAGAAACATGCAACCTATTATAAGAAGTAAATAGGGCAAGGTATCTTGCCTGAGGTTGTACGCAAAAGAGCGACGTCCAATAGCTCGGACCGTCAAAATAGTGAAGCGATGAAAGCCGAATCCTGCATACATCCTCGGATGTTGAAATAAACACCACAAATGTGTTTGGAATGAAAGATATGTCTAGGAAACACCTGTCCAAAAGTCTAAATCTAGAACAGAGGCAAATCATAATTTTGGGTCAAAACGATGTCCGTCGTTGAACCCGTTTAGCACCGAAAAGCGTACCAGAATCTATGGTCTCTAAAGTCGTTAAAATACATGTCTATGGGTCTGGTTAGAGGAGACGAACCCAACCGTATATCCAAAATTGGATTCTGACGGGTCATGCACAATTCGCCCGTTGGAGTGGGTCGCGGGCCCGCCAAATAGGCGTTCCGGTTGACCTTCTCAGAATCGAACCAAACTTGGCATACAGGACTAGAAAAATGATTCGGTACTGTTGGAGCAAGTTTCTTCTCGATACGACGAACGTGCACAAGGTTATGGCCTAGTTTGCATGTCACGCCCTAGTACCGAAATACGGAGACGGACTAGGCCAGCTACACCATATGAGGTACGTAACGTCATACGGCGATCGTGGCTGTCGAGAGACTAGGAGGTACATGCTACAATCAAGTCTCCTATGGTCCCACAGAGTTCTATGTCTCAATCAATCAGATCACATCAGCAAATAGATGAACATTAAAGTTAAAGCAGTAAGGCGTCCCCGACGCTTCATCAAAATGATCATGAGAGACTAGCTTCATAATTTAGCTATCTCGAAGAGTCAGGAGTACAAAATTATACACAGCTGCAGTCTGTTTAATTACAATTATGTACTGACACAAAATATCAAGTAATCCGGCTAACAGGTGCCGGTGGCTAAACGCCGCAAAAGTATAAGCAGGAGTGGTGGAGAAGAAACCCACTCGAGTCCCCGAACTGCCATGCTCCTAGTATGCACCATGGATGTCAGGGAGGAAGATCATGTCCTCAGGCTCTGCTACGGGATCTGGCCAAACAAAACCAGCGGGGTCAGCCCCGAATAGCAAGTACCGCCAAAGGGGCACAAGAGTTAAGATTAAAAACCCAGCTAATAGAATGATTGATAATAGTAATACTTATGTTACTATTTTAGGGTAGCGCAACATCCTCGAACCCATATGGCACCCTTACAACCAAACAAGGACAAAAGGTGCCGCATGGAGTCGGGACGTATCGTACTCTATAACTTTCACATAAGTTAAAAGGTATAAACAATAAAATCTCCTGATCGTGACTTCGGTCGATAGCCTATCGCAGCACAATAACCAACCCACCAATCAAACAAGAACATGGGTTGGATCATGTACCATGATAGACCATGTTCCTCAGTCATTCACAGAAGTAGCACTCCATAATCAGAATAAGTCTTCCGTTCATAACTTCGGTCCACAGCCTATCATAGCACGATAACCAACCCAACAATCAAACAAGAACATGGGTTGGATCACGTACCATGACAGTCCGCTTCCCTCAGTTACTCACGGAAGGTAATAGGATACAAACAAGTCATTTTCACGGCCAATCAAGTCTACGAGTTTCTAGTGGGACGAGGTTATCCTCGCATCATGTTATGTAGAAATCCTCAGATCGTATCTTTCCAGCAAGGCTAGCCCACCCAGGGGTTCATGTAGACAGGTATGATTGAGCACAGGTCCCTCGCAAGGCCACCTTGCTAAAACATATAATATGTAGCAGGAATTAATCGGATATAGTCATCCACTCGTTGCAGATGACACAGTATCCGTGGAGACCAGCCGGCGCGTCAAGACAGTATCTCAAGGCGGCTGGTGTAACACGATCTCGGGATTTTGCCCTCCCCATGCATCTAGTATATTTAGTTGCCTAATTTAACCCTAGGTGAAATCTTGGATTTTTATGCTGTGGCCTGCATGATTATCCTCCTAAAGTCGTACTTTAGTACGAGTACCCCAAAGAGGATCCATGTCAATCAGTATGTCAACATGTTCTACCCTCCTTAGTGTAATACATCATTGCAAATATGCCACGTGGAGTTACGAGTTATTTGTCGAGCATGAACAAGAACTGGGACATTCAGGTACATGTATCAGGTAGGAACACTTTGTTCTTCGGATCACATTAGTGCTCATATCATGCTCGGGACAAAAGGCGTAAGGATATAAAATGGGCATATAATATATATATATAATAATAATAATAAGGTAACAATATAGGGCACAAAAGTCCATGCGGCTCAGGGGGAGTGAGTCCATGCAGCCAGGTCAATACTGGTTCATGCGGCTGGGACTACACGCTCATGCGGCTCAGGGAGCCCCAAGGCGCATGCGGCTGGAAAGGCGGGTTCATGCGGACGAAGGGGTGTCAGCGTATGCGGCTGCGATCAGATGAAGTCCTATACGGCTGAGCATGGGCGATACATATGCGGCTGGGTGCAAAAAGAACTCATGCGGCTGAAAGCTAGCCGCATGAAGTCCATACGACTCAAGATAACAGGGGCTCATGCGACTGAGTCTGAACAAGGCTATGCGGCTTAATTACTTGCCGCATGAAGATTCATGCGGTCAAGTACTCAAGCAAGTCTTATGCGGCTAGGAAGGACTTTCCATGCGGCTGAGCTCGAACGAGTCTCATGCGGCTGGAAAGGCCATGCGGCCAGAGACTTGCCGCATGAAGATTCATGCGGTCGGTCAAATACTGCTCTTCTTCTCCACTCGTCCGAGAAGAGGAGCCAAGCAACCATGGCTTCCAAGCTACACAAAACCTTCATCCGGAGCCCAAATCGGAACTTTCTTAGGTCAAAATGGGGTAGAACAAAATTTTCTACAACATGGAACCATCAAGACTTGAAAATAATGAAGTTTGCTAGATCAAAACCAAGAAAATCCAAAAATGGTTAAAACCTAGATCTACAAAGATTAAAGCTTCAAAATGGAAAACTTCAAGTTCTAAACTAGTATAGAATAAGGAGAAGAACATATTTTGACAAGTAATTTTGTAAGAAAACATCAACAATATTTATGGATCCATCTCTTGAGCAAGTTGGTACTTGCCTTGGTTGATGGAAGAAATATTTGGTTGGTGGAGGAAATAAATGAGAGAAAGTAAATGAGAGGAGAGAGAATGAGTTGAGTTATTATATAGAATCTTGAACCCATGGGTTCATGATGAACTAAGGTGAACCAAGAATAGGTTACCCAAATGAGCCAAAACTGTAGGCCCAAATGCAGAAAATAAATTACGAAATAATATTTTGTCAAATATTTTTGGAAAATGCATGAAGAAATACAGCATAATAAATATAGTAAAAATACAAGGAAAATACAATTTACCGGTTTACGTATTAAAATACGTATTCCAGGATCGGGGAGTGACATCTCTACCCTTCTTAGAAAAATTTCGTCCTCGGAATTCCAGCCAAGACTGGATAGTAAAATCAGGGCAAGCAAGGCTCAATCACATACAAGTTAACTATCATAGCAGTTATTATCATACATCACAAAGTGCAAAACAAGCAGGTGCAGATAAGCATGGAATCGTGTCAATAAGGTGCAAAAATATACCTTATCAGTCAAACAAATGCGGATACCGAGATCTGATCTCGTCCTCGCGCTCCCAGGTTGACTCTCCCGGAGAGTGATGATTCCAAGAAACACGGACAAGGCTTATCGTCCGATTCTTGAGTACCTTCTCTCGTCGGTCTAAAATAGATACGGGTTGTTCCTCGTAAGTTAGGTCGGTACCAACGACTAACTCTGAATGATCGAGGACATGACTCGGATTCGGAACATACCCACGTAACTGGGACACATGAAATACATCATGTATGCCAGTTAACGAAGGTGGAAGGGCAAGTCGATAAGCCACATCGCCTACCCGAGCGAGAATCTTAAAAGGACCAACGTATCTTGGACTAAGCTTTCCTCGGGTTCCAAATCTAATGATACCCCGAGTTGGCAAAATCCGCAGAAACACTTGGTCGCCAACTCTGAACTCTAGAGGCCTACGATGCTGATCTGTCCAATGACGATGTCGGTCCTGTGCAACTCGAAGGCGCTCTCTGACCAACTTAACTATCTCCACAGTCTGTGTGATCATTTCTGGCCCCAACAACTTTCGTTCTTCGACATCGTCCCATGCCAAAGGGGACCTGCACTTCCTTCCGTACAATGCTTCGAACGGGACCATCTGAATGCTAGCCTGATAGCTATTATTGTAGGAGAACTCCACTAGATGAAGGTGATCCTCCCAAGATCCGCCAAAATCTAAGGTACATGCCCGTAGCATATCTTCTAACGTCTGAATGGTTCTTTCTGATTGCCCGTCGGTTTGTGGATGATAGGCAGTACTGAATCTTAACTTGGTTCCCAAACATTGGTGTAAGCTCAGCCAAAAATGGAAAGTAAACCGTGTATCCCGATCTGATACTATACTAACTGGAACACCGTGCTGTCTTACTATCTGCTTCATGTACATTTCTGCTAACTGCTCAGTAGTCTGTCCAACTCGGAAGGGAAGGAAATGAGCGACCTTCGTGAGTCGATCTACTATTACCCAGACTGCATTCTTGCCAGCCGGGGATCTAGGTAGATCGGTCACGAAATCCATCGTGATGTGCTCCCATTTCCATTCTGGGATAGGAAGCGGCTGAAGCAACCCTGCTGGTCTTTGCTGCTCGGCTTTCACCTGCTGACATACCAGACACTTGGATACAAATCTCGCTATCTCTCTTTTCATGCCATTCCACCAAAAGTACTGCCTGATATCTCGATACATCTTCGTTCCTCCTGGATGAATGGAGTAAATAGAACTATGAGCTTCGGACATAACTTCTTGCCGAAGGTCTCCACTCGGTACACAGAGTCTGTTTCCAAACCTGAGCATACCATCTTCATGATTCACTAACTCCTTCCTACGGCCTGATTCACACTCCGACCGCAACTTCTGAATCTGTAGATCTCCTGCTTGTGCTGCCCTTATCCTCTCTACTAAGGTTGACTGAATCTGTATACTGGTCATTCTTCCTATATCCCTTGGCAAAACTACTTCGATTCCTATACTCTGAAGGTCTTCTAAAATATGCTTCTGCGAGGTCAAGATAAAGGCACTGTTTCTCCTACTCAGTGCATCTGCAACTATATTTGCCTTGCCTGGATGATACTGAAGATCTAAATCAAAATCCTTCAGCAGTTCTAACCATCTTCTTTGCCTCATGTTCAAATCTCGTTGTATGAATACGTATTTCAAACTCTTATGATCAGTATAGATCTCTACTCGATCCCCATATAAATAATGCCTCCACAACTTGAGTAAAAACACCACAGCTGCTAACTCCAAATTGTGAGTCGGGTAATTCTTCTCATGGTCTCGAAGCTGTCGAGACGCATATGCTATCACCTTTCTGTGCTGCATCAATACACATCCAAGACCCTTCCCAGATGCGTCACAATATACTGTAAAGCCTCCCGTTCCTACTGGAAGCGTCAAGATCGGGGCTGGGATCAACCTCTTCTTCAATTCTTCAAATGATGCCTGACAGCTAGCTGACCAAACAAACTCCACGTCCTTGTGCGTCAAACGCGTTAAGGGCGCAGAGATCTTGGCAAAGTCCGCCACGAACCTTCTGTAGTAACCAGCTATTCCCAAGAAACTTCGCACTTCTGCAACCGTTCTCGGGACTGGCCAATGCGCTACGGCCTCAATCTTCTTCGGATCCACTGACACTCCTGCCCCAGAAATTACATGCCCCAGGAACGAAATGTGATCTAACCAGAATTCACACTTGTCGAGCTTCGCATAAAGTTGATGCTCCCTCAATGTCTGCAAGACAGTCCTAAGATGTTTCTCATGCTCCTCTTCACTGCTGGAATAGACAAGAATGTCATCTATGAACACCACCACAAATTTATCCAAATACGGCAGAAAGATGCGGTTCATTAAATCCATGAATACTGCGGGGGCGTTGGTTAGTCCAAAGGGCATTACTAAAAACTCATAATGCCCGCATCTAGATCTGAATGCTGTCTTCGGTATGTCTTGCTCCCGGACTCTTACTTGATAGTATCCCGACCGAAGATCGATCTTGAAAAAGACGCTGGCCTTGCTTAACTGGTCAAACAGGTCATCAATCCTTGGTAGCGGGTACTTATTCTTCACTGTTACTGCGTTCAGCTTGCGGTAGTCGATGCACATCCTCGTCGACCTATCCTTCTTGGGAACTAGAATCACTGGCGCGGCCCATGGCGATTTACTGTCTTGGATGAATCCTTTAGACTTCAACTCTTCTTCATGTTGATACAACTTATCCTGTTCTGACGGCGACATTCTGTAAACTCTGTCTGCAATAGGCCTCGTTCCAGGGTTCAACTCAATGCTAAATTCTACCTCTCTGACTGGGGGTATCCTTGGGAGCTCATCAGGGAAGACGTCGAGAAATCTTCGACCACTCTCGGAATCTGTCCTGGCTCTGACACTGCTGCTGAGATGACGCCTCCGGCCTGATTCTTCAAGGTTCGAGTAAAGATGAACTGCTCCATCCCAGGAACGCTGAATATGACCCTACCTCCTCTATAATCAATTGTCGCATGACTGTCTCTCAACCAGTCCATGCCAAGAACAACATCAAAATTCCCCAGAGGGAATTCAATCAATGACGCGGGCAGTAAATGCCCACACACCTCTACCAGACATGAAAAGCGCACTCTGCTAACTTCTATGAGCCTATTGTCGGTGAGTATATCCATCCTCTCCGGCAATGCCTCAAACTCTAATCCAATCCGTGTAGCATATTGTGCAGGGATGAATGAATGAGTAGCGCCTGAATCAAATAATGCTACAGCGGGAAATAAGGTGACGAGAATTTTACCTGCCACCACGTCACTAGACGCTAGAGCCTCTCCCAAGGTCAATGTGAGAGCCTGGCCCCGTGGAGCCCCTTGTTGCGGCCTTCCTCGACCATGCTGTTGCTGCCTCTGAGGGCCTTCGGCTTCCTGTGCCTGGCGGAACATCTGAGCCTGCGTTGGTAGGCGCTGGGCTAGGGGCCTTACTGCTAATACTGGCCCTCCACTCGGGGTTGCCACTGGAGCTGGCAATGCTGGAAACTGCTGAGCTGGCCCTCCTGGCCTCTGTATCATAGGACAAGTGGAGATACGGTGGTCTGAACTACCACACCTCAAGCATAAGCCATTCGCAGACCGACACACCTCCCTCGTGTGCCCTGCCTTCCCACAGAATGTACAGCCCTGGGGTGCTCCCTGACGCTGTTGCTGGTTCTTCGGCTGCTGATGCCAAACTGGCGCTGTATTAGTTGACACGGCCGTCCTCCGCGGCGCTCCTGCATCATGAATACGTACACCGGGTGTTGGTGCCGATGTTCGCTGCATTGCTCCTCCTCCAACCTAGGAATGAGATCTCTTCTGACCTCCTGCCCTCGATGCCAACCTCTGCTGGGTAAGCTCGTGCCTCCGGGCTGCCGTCAAGATAGCGTCAAACGTCTGGTAGTCGTGTCCTTCCACAAGCTGTAATAATTCCAAATGAAGTCCTTGCTGGAACCTCATGGCTTTCTCTGGCTCCGTTGCCACCATTGCTGGCGTGAAACGGCACAATCTGCAGAACTCTGCTGCATACCCATCTACGGTCTTGCCTGCTTGCTTGAGACTGATGAACTTCTGCTGGAGCTCATATCGAGCTACGACGCCAAAATACTTGGCCTTGAATCTGTCACTGAAGGTGGTCCAACGAACAGGGCATCTTGTACCAACTTCTTCTGATGCCCACCAATCGCGGGCAAGATCCTGAAGTACCAGTTTGACCTGATCAACCTTCTCATCATCTGGAACCTTGGCTGCCACAAGAATGGCTTCGATGTCTTGAATCCATGCATCCGCAGTGATGGCATCCTCCGTGCCATCAAAATACCTCGGGTTCAAGCGACGGAACCTTCCTGATGCTCCCGAGTCAACCCCGGCACTCCTCTCAAGAGCTAGCTGAATCCCTTGGTTCAGCAACACGTTCTGCTCCTGCTGTCGAGTCTGTTGCTGTTGGTTAGTGACAAGAAACCTCCGGATGATCTCCAGGACTGCTACGGCGTCTGGTACTGCCGTTGCTGCTGGTGCTGCAGGAGTTTCAATAACCTGCGGCTGCACTGCCTCTGGTTCTATTTCTGCTCGTACCTGCACAGGAGAAGGTTCTCTCCCCTGTTGCTGTCCAGTCGAGCCATGCTCTTGCTGCTCTTCCTCATGGGCCTCACCCGCTACTGAGAATGAAGCACCCCTATAGAGAAGAATATAAGATTATCAAGTCCGGATGAGGAAGATTTCGAGGATGCAAGTCAAGTTAGAGATCAAGGCAAGGACAGAGAGTTCAAAACAGAATTTCAAGGGGAACAAGTTTTGATTGAGACTCCTAATAATTCGCAATACCCCACAAGTCTGAAAATCAGACCTGCATGGGCCACCACTAAAACCTTGTCATGCCCCAGTACCGAAATACGGAGACGGACTAGGCCAGCTACACCATATGAGGTACGTAACGTCATACGGCGATCGTGGCTGTCGAGAGACTAGGGGGTACATACTACAATCAAGTCTCCTATGGTCCCACAGAGTTCTATGTCTCAATCAATCAAATCACATCAGCAAATAGATGAACATTAAAGATAAAGCAGTAAGGCGTCCCCGACGCTTCATCAAAATGATCATGAGAGACTAGCTTCATAATTTAGCTATCTCGGAGAGTCAGGAGTACAAAATTATACACAGCTGCAGTCTGTTTAATTACAATTATGTACTGACACAAAATATCAAGTAATCCGGCTAACAGGTGCCGGTGGCTAAACGCCGCAAAAGTATAAGCAGGAGTGGTGGAGAAGAAACCCACTCGAGTCCCCGAACTGCCATGCTCCTAGTATGCACCATGGATGTCAGGGAGGAAGATCGTGTCCTCAGGCTCTGCTACGGGATCTGGCCAAACAAAACCAGCGGGGTCAGCCCCGAATAGCAAGTACCGCCAAAGGGGCACAAGAGTTAAGATTAAAAACCCAGCTAATAGAATGATTGATAATAGTAATACTTATGTTACTATTATAGGGTAGCGCAACATCCTCGAACCCATATGGCACCCTTACAACCAAACAAGGACAAAAGGTGCCGCATGGAGTCGGGACGTGTCGTACTCTATAACTTTCACATAAGTTAAAAGGTATAAACAATAAAATCTCCTGATCGTGACTTCGGTCGATAGCCTATCGCAGCACAATAACCAACCCAACAATCAAACAAGAACATGGGTTGGATCATGTACCATGATAGACCATGTTCCTCAGTCATTCACAGAAGTAGCACTCCATAATCAGAATAAGTCTTCCGTTCATAACTTCGGTCCACAGCCTATCATAGCACGATAACCAACCAAACAATCAAACAAGAACATGGGTTGGATCACGTACCATGACAGTCCGCTTCCCTCAGTTACTCACGGAAGGTAATAGGATACAAGCAAGTCGTTTTCACGGCCAATCAAGTCTACGAGTTTCTAGTGGGACAAGGTTATCCTCGCATCATGTTATGTAGAAATCCTCAGATCGTATCTTTCCAGCAAGGCTAGCCCACCCAAGGGTTCGCGTAGACAGGTATGATTGAGCACAGGTCCCTCGCAAGGCCACCTTGCTAAAACATATAATATGTAGCAAGAATTAATCGGATACAGTCATCCACTCGTTGCAGATGACACAGTATCTGTGGAGACCAGCCGGCGCGTCAAGACAGTATCTCAATGCGGCTGGTGTAATACGATCTCGGGATTTTGCCCACCCCATGCATCTAGTATATTTAGTTGCCTAATTTAACCCTAGGTGAAATCTTAGATTTTCATGCTGTGGCCTGCATGATTATCCTCCTAAAGTCGTACTTTAGTACGAGTACCCCAAAGAGGATCCATGTCAATCAGTATGTCAACATGTTCGACCCTCCTTAGTGTAATGCATCATTAGAAATACGCCACGTGGAGTTACGAGTCATTTGTCGAGCATGAACAAGAACTGGGACATTCAGGTACATGTATCAGGTAGGAACACTTTGTTCTCCGGGTCACATTAGTGCTCATATCATGCTCGGAACAAAAGGCGTAAGGATATAAAATAGGCATATAATATATATATATATATATATATAATAATAATAATAATAATAATAATAAGGTAACAATATAGGGCACAAAAGTCCATGCGGCTCAGGGGGAGTGAGTCCATGCGGCCGGGTCAATACTGGTTCATGCGGCTGGGACTACACGCTCATGCGGCTCAGGGAGCCCCAAGGAGCATGCGGCTGGAAAGGCGGGTTCATGCGGACGAAGGGGTGTCAGCGTATGCGGCTGCGATCAGATGAAGTCCTATGCGGCTGAGCATGGGCGATACATATGCGGCTGGGTGCAAAAAGAACTCATGCGGCTGAAAGCTAGCCGCATGAAGTCCATGCGACTCAAGATAACAGGGGCTCATGCGGCTGAGTTTGAACAAGGCTATGCGGCTCAATTACTTGCCGCATGAAGATTCATGCGGTCAAGTACTCAAGCAAGTCTTATGCGGCTAGGAAGGACTTTCCATGCGGCTGAGCTCGAACGAGTCTCATACGGCTGGAAAGGCCATGCGGCCAGAGACTTGCCGCATGAAGATTCATGCGGTCAAGTACTGCTCTTCTTCTCCACTCGTCCGAGAAGAGGAGCCAAGCAACCATGGCTTCCAAGCTACACAAAACCTTCATCCGGAGCCCAAATCGGAACTTCCTTAGGTCAAAATGGGGTAGAACAAAATTCTCTACAACATGGAACCATCAAGACTTGAAAATAATAAAGTTTGCTAGATCAAAACCAAGAAAATCCGAAAATGGTTAAAACCTAGATCTACAAAGATTAAAGCTTCAAAATGGAAAACTTCAAGTTCTAAACTAGTATAGTATAAGGAGAAGAACATATTTTGATAAGTAATTTTGTAAGAAAATATCAACAACATTTATGGATCCATCTCTTGAGCAAGTTGGTACTTGCCTTGGTTGATGGAAGAAATATTTGGTTGGTGGAGGAAATAAATGAGAGGAAGTAAATAAGAGGAGAGAGAATGAGTTGAGTTATTATATAGAATCTTGAACCCATGGGTTCATGATGAACCAAGGTGAACCAAGAATAGGTTACCCAAATGAGCCAAAACAGTAGGCCCAAATGCAGAAAATAAATTACGAAATAATATTTTGTCAAATATTTTTGGAAAATGCATGAAGAAATACAGCATAATAAATATAGTAAAAATACAAGGAAAATACAATTTACCGGTTTACGTATTAAAATACGTATTCCAGGATCGGGGAGTGACATTGCAGAAGGTCGATACGGGGGTATCTTGACGGATACGCACTGATTTCGTCGCGCACGCACAACAAAATTGACTTTCGTCATTTCTCACATGTCGACAACATCCATACGTGCCTTTCGATGCGTATAGCGCACGACCACGTCGCCCGATTTATCGAGGCGCACGTCGTATCGGTAAGTTTTCTAAAACTTTATTGTTTTAAACACTATTTTTTTCCAATTTGGATAACGAATCTCCTAACCTATACTTGATGAAAATAGAAACTACCAGAAGGGATTTGCAGAGGTATATGTTGTCTCCGTTTCTCTTCAAACTGATTTTAAAAATTTGCATCATGTTGGATGAAATTCGACGTTGAACAGGGCTTCGACAGATGATGATCTGTCATTACGACAGGATTATTTTTTCCTAACTTTTGTGATTTTTCACGAATTACACAAGCCAATTGAATCTATGCTAATTACTGCGTTCAGTAGAGGTTCAACTAGGCTTTCCAAGAAATTTAACAGATGATGAAACGGTCGCGTATTCGGAAAAAAATTTGATAGAAAAATTGGTACCTTGCGGGTTTTTCTCAAAACCGAGTGCTCTGCTCCAGAGGCCCCCGAACACGGTTTCGACGACAGCGATGGTCGACGGCGGTCTGCAGAAGGATGGAGAGGTTCGCAGGGAGTTACGGGGCTTCTGGGATGGGAGGTTGGGTCTCTCAAGTAGGCTTTTCTATTCGAACCATCAACCGACTGCTTGTAATACATATAATCTCAATCTGCCAATCGGTTTCGGATTTAAATTGTGTCGCCTATTTGAAGATTATTTGGTGAAATCCTATCGAACAATGGATCAGGATGTAAGGCTGAAAGATTTGATCGGAAGATTTCAAGAGAATCTCGAGTTTTAAATCTCTCGCTCTCGGATTATAGTGGCCAGGGTCAGGTTTCTTATGGTTGCTTATCTCACGAGATATTCACTATCTCGTGATATAATACAATTTCATTTTTAAATTTCTTTTATAAACCTAAAAGAACTTGGTAATTACCAAAATAAAATCTGTACATAAATTAATTTAGAAATAATCATAAAATAAAAAGAAATCTTGGTGGCACGTTTCCTAGTTTGAGGGAAAATTTACTTATATATATATCATCTACTATTTAGTTTAATCGCAGATTCCAAAATATATTTAATAAAATTAATGATAATAAGATAATAGCAATAACAATAATAATAGTAGTAATAATAATTATTTACATAAACTAAAAATTATTAGAGTCATGCTAATTGGGGAGGCACATACTCCTACTAGTATTATTTTATAGACATATATTAATATTATCAAACTTTTCAAAACTAAACTAATTAGATAGTTAATTTAATAATTAAATATTAAACATGGAAAGGATGACTATGATATGATTTAGCAAAATTAAATAACTAGATGTTCAAATGAAATAAATCTATTGACACGTACGGCTAATGCACTCGTCAAGGTACTTGACCGCAATAGTCGTACCATATTGTCTAGTCGGTATGTATAACAAAAATTAGGCATGACTAAGGCTATATTTATAAATCAATAATGATTCAAAATAATACATTTATGAATTTAAAAATTATAAAAAAACCTCCAAAATTTTGGGGGATTACATGTTCGTCGGATGCTTAGCAGGTGCAGCTTACGACTGGTACCATAGTCTGCCAGATGGTTGTATAACCTCTTTCTCCAGATTCAAACAAATGTTTCTGGAATGATTTTATGAGAAAACAAATGACATGACTATGTTTGCCCTCATCAAAATTAGAAAGCGACATAATGAAACGACCAAACGGTTCATTGAACGATTCCGCCATGAGACACTCAAAATGCCTTTCGAAACTCCAGATGCTTTGACGATAAATACTTGCAAATCATACCTATTGCCTATAATCAACATGTGGACTTGATCAACGCAGTTCCAGGATTGGCCTTCATTCATAGTGAATGCTAAAGCAGCGGAAGAAAGTGCTGATAAGTTCAAACAATTAGGTATTTAGATGCCTAATCTTGACAGAGATGAACATGCTACATCAAATAGCGGTGGGCATCAGAAGAACCGCAAGGGCAAAGAGGCTTTGGCTATCAATGTCAAAGTCAAAGAAGCTCTAGTCGTTAATATTAGTCAATCGACACCTACTCCAACGTACCACCATAGAGCACCACATCCGAAAAAAGAATACTCTTTCGATGAAGATGATGTAATGAGCATCTTTGATTGCTTGATCAAGAGCAATAAACTTCAGCTGCCGGATGCATAACGACCATAGGAAGTAGGTAAAACTGACCACCCTAAATATTGTGTTTACCACAGGTTTATCGGATATCCAACTCTAGCATGCTACGTGCTCAAAGTCAGGATCCAGGAGATGGTCAATTCTAGTGCAATCACTCTCCAACAAGATGAAAAGAATGTAATGGCTAACATTGTCTCTCTATAATTTGGTGATTTTCCTACTCAATTTGTGCAGAACAGCGTCGTCCCCATCCCGAGAACCACTTTGGAGATTGTTAATCTCCCACCTACATGAACTGATGGTCTTGTTCTCATGTCTACTGATAAAAGAGAAATCATGTGGATCCATCCGAATTTAGTAGCTGATTTCGAAGCACCTTCTTCATCCATAAAGTCCAAGAAGACGACCGAATACAAGTTATGTCATATGACATCATTGGGTGAACATTGTCTTCCACCTTTAACTGATACCTTCATCTCAGTGGCCGATTCTTCTTCTTCCTCTGAAGGAACAATGCCAAAGTCAGAGGACAAATATCAACCAGCTTTCCATCTATATAGTCCACAATCCCGTGAATTAATGACAAAGACGGGATATGATCTACAGAAGGCTCCCGGCTTGAATCATGGAAAATGATCTCCAATACCTCTTTCTCTATGCCTTCTACGCAATCAATCTCGTGTTGGCTTGGGTTTCTGGACGAACTCTTCATTCTGTCAAAAGAAACATTCTAAAAACAAGCACTATATGAAGAATTCAACATGGTGTCCTTTGAACCTGTATCTGGAAAAGAAGCTTTAACTGGTACCAGGTCTGGGAGACTTTACTCAAGAAATTATTCAGAAGGTCAAGATAATCCTGCTCCAGCTCCAGAGGCTATCCCAGCACCTTCTTTCCCTGCTGTGAATGTTCCATCTACTTCATCACCTTCAGTGGAACCGACTCTTTTCAAACCAACGACGATAGACAAGGGAAAACAGCCAGTCCATTTCGATAAAATATTAAGACCCTACCTCTAGGACTCGAGAAGCCGTATAACTTTGATATACTGGCTCAGCTGGCTAATACCCCGGCAAGGTTATCAATCTTTGAGCTCCTACATCTCTCAAAGGAAACTCGAGAAACATTGAGTGAAGCTTTGATGCAAGTCGATACTTGTCTGACACTCCTCAAGAAGCCAGAGGAGAAGCTTGTAACATGCTTTTATTGTCATAGTCTGATGGAACTGATGCCCAACATCACCTTTACACAAGATGATATGCTGCTGGAAGATAATCATCATGATCGACCCCTCTATTTCACAGGATATGTCGATACCATGAAAGTTGATCGTATCTTGATCGACCCTAGGTCTGCACTCAACATCATGCCAAAGACTCTACTGGATACATTAAAGATTCCTATGCATAATCTTTCCACAACTATCACAATGATCTTGGAATTTAATTCTGGAAGAAGTGAACCCCTGGGGAAAATTTGCCTGAAAGTTCAAATTGGCAACCTTCGTACAAAGGTTACCTTCTATGTGATCGATAATCATGGCTCCTATAATGCTTTGTTGGGAAGACCATTTCCGTATGAGCATAACATTGTACCATCCACTCTCCATCAATGCTTCAAATATGTGGACGTCAATAGAGAAGTCCAGAAGGAAGTAGCTGATCTAAATCCTTTCAGAGGTATCGAAGCATATTGTACTGATTCTCGGATTACAAGGAAGAGTTCATGAAGGTTGTACTGGCGATGGATAGTGAAGAAGATCAGAGAGACACCTCAGATGATGTTCTCATAATCCCAGTCAAAGGGCGTACTACTCGTCCATCTTCTTCTTAGACATTGACTATCCATCTTTCCTCTCATAACAAACAACCTTCTGCTGGAAAGATGGAACAAAGGGAGCTCACCTCTTCTGAGCCACTTGTTATTGACCTTCGTCGTAACAAGCCTCCTCTTTCTTCTCCTTCTCCCCTGGTTATCAATCTGACTAAGCCTTCTACTAAGGCCAAGAATCCTGTTGTAAATGATGATGTAAAAATTAATAAAATAGCATCTTCTTTGCAGTATACTCATGTCTTTTATTATGTACGATATTATTTGGAAATGCTAGATAATTTTGAACTACTTACAATAGGAGTAGTTCAACCTCTCAAAAATAAAGTACTACTTGAACCATTAATTAGATTCCTTCTTTTTAGTTCCTTCCAGAAAAAATGATGAACTTCCAATACTTTTTAGTGAAGGAACAGAACAGAAAAATATTCTCAATAGCGAACAAAAATGAAGATAATAGGAGACTCCAACTTCGTCATTATAGCCAACAATCAAAATATATTATTCAAAAAATGGATTATAATTTTAAAGTCGGTCTCAATGGCGGTAAAGAAAGGCGAACTCCTATTCGTATTTCTGCTCCAAAAAGAAAATCACTGCAATACTACAGCAAAATAAAGCATGGATTATGCTATACCTCGCCAATTCCAACCCCAGAAGCTTTCAAATTTGACAAAGAAGAGCAATCTAACTCTTCTGATTTTGTTACATGGGATTCTGACACCAATGTCGGACACGTCCATCACGTGACACTATCTCCTAATATGGTGTCTGCCGAATTTTCAGAGGATGAGGAGGATGATGTAGTTGAAGCTCCTGAAGTATATCCTTGGGCACAAAGAATGGACACTCAATGGAAGCTTTGTTTCGAACAATGAGAACCACCTACTGAAGAACAATTAATTCAGGTCGATATTGGAGAATAGAGCTCACCAAGACCTATCTTCATCTGTAAAAGCCTTCCAGAAGTAGACAAGCAAGAATTAATTCAGCTTATCCGGGAATACATTGACGTCTTCGCCTGGAGTTATGAGGATATGCCAGGACTAGATCCTCAAATTGCTACCCACAGGCTCAACATCTTGTCCAATGCAAGGTCGGTCAAACAATAACAACATTGATTCTGACCTGACATGAAGTCAAAAAACTTATCTCTTGTGGTTTTGTCAGAGAAGAACAACATCCTGATTGGGTGGCTAATGTCATCCCAGTTATAAAGAAAATGGGGAAGGTTCGAGTCTGTATTGACTTTAGAGATCTCAACGATGCTTGTCCCATGGATGAGTTTTCTCTTTCCATCACTGATGTCATGATCGACAATACTTGCAGATTCAAACGAATGTCTTTTATAGATGGATTCTTAGGGTAATCAAATTAAGATGCATCCAGAAGATGCAAAACATACATCTTTTTGCACTCCTCTCGGAGTCTACTATTATACTGTTATGCTGTTCGGTCTTAAGAACACTGGTGCCACATATCAGCGGGCTATGAGTACCATCTTCCGTGATCATTTACGAAAGACTGTTGAATGCTATGTCAACGATATTGCTATCAAAAGTCGTATAAATGAAGACCACATCCAAGACTTGAGAACTATCTTCGATCTAATGCGCCAGCATCAACTCAAGATGAATCCTACCAAGTCATTTCTGGGAGTCTCTAGTGGCACATTTCTCGAATTCGTCATTACCTCTAAAGATATACATGTTGATCCCGAGAAAATCAAAGCCATTCAAAAGATGTATCCTTCATGCAACCTAAAAGAGCTACGAGAATTCCAGGGTCGGCTTGCTTATATCAGGAGATTCATTTCGAATCTGTCTGGACGTTGTAGACCATTCACTCAATTGACGAAGAAAAGTATGTCTTTCATTTGGACTAAAGAATGCCAGCAAGCATTTGAAGACATAAAGCGATACTTGATGAACCCACCAGTCTTAGTACCACCAATCTCAGGAATACCCTTCTTGATGTATGTTCGAGCGATGGATCATTCTTTAGGTGTATTACTAGCTCAGAAGAACAAAGAAGGTCATGAGCAAGCTATCTATTATCTCAGCCGTACAATGATCGGGCTGAACATCGATATAGCCCAGTAGAAAAATAATGTTTACCTTTGATGTTTGCTATTCAAAAGACGAGATATTATATTACTGGCCAAACTATTCATGTTATTTCCAGAGTTAACCCTCTTTCGATCTTAATGAAGAAGCCCAATACACTCAATTCTAGGCTTGCTACATGGGCCATATTATTAGCATAATATGATATAGTTTATGTTCCTCAAAAGTCTATTAAGGGTCCTGCCCTTGCTGACATCCTAGCAGCTCATCCAATTCCCAAAATGTCTAAACTCTATGACGAGATTCCTTACAAAACTTTGGAATCTAACATGATTTCAGAAGAAATTCTTGCCTGGCGTCTATTCTTCCATGGAGCATCCAGAATCAGACCAAAAGGAACAATTGTTGTAGGAGTTGGAATTATCCTCGTATCACCGAAAGGATTAGCTATTCAAAGAGCTTATTCCTTGGATGAGTCATGCTCCAACAATGTGGCCAAATACAATACTCTGCTCATTGGTCTCCAATTAGCTAAACAATTGGATATTGAATATCTCGAGGTGTATGGAGACTCTAAACTGATTGTCAATCAGGTCAGAGGAACATATGAGGTCGACATCAAGATCTTGTCCCATATCATGAGGCAGCAGTCAGAATGGCTTCATCATTCAAAGGATTTTTTATTGAACATGTACGTCGAGCATACAAATATTGAAGCTGATGCATTCACCAATCTTGTAGCAGTATTGACAATTCTAGTCAGAAGACAGCAGATTATTGTTATTACTAATAGAGAGTTATTTTGCATCGAGAATAATTCAAACATTGAGTTCAGCAATTCAACTAAAATCAATGTCATCAACGAAGACTGGAGAGTTCCTTTCATTGACTTCATGGTACATGATATTTTACCCGAAGATCCTAAAGAAGCTACAATCATTCGTCAGCGATCACTCTGATTCTATTATAATCATACCACCAAGACCCTTTATTGACGAACATTTGACGATTTACTACTACGGTGTCTTGCAGAAGGTGAAGCAAAACAAATACTACGGGAGGCTTACGATGGTGTTTGTGGTGTACATCAGCCAGGTCCTAAACTGTAGGATCGTATTGGACGTATGGGTTACTACTGGCCCACTTTGGTATCAGATGCCATCGAGTTTGGAAGAAAGTGCCGAGCCTGTCAAATCCATGCAGACTTCATCCACCAACCATCATAATTTCTTCATCCGACTGCCGTATCATGGCCCTTTGAAGCTTGGGGCATGGATGTCATTGGTCTTATCAATCCACCATCGTCTAGAGGACATCGGTTTATACTGGCTATAACCGATTACTTTTTGAAGTGGGCCGAAGCAATACCTTTGTCTGAAGTTAAGACCATCAATCTCATCAACTTCGTCAAACATCATATGATATGCAGATTTGGCATTCCTTGATGAATCATTCATGATAATGGACCATAAATCATCAGTCAGAAGTTTACTCGATTCTTGATAACAACAGAATCGATAATGTCGCTTCCACTGCTTATATTTCCACAGCTAATGGTTTGGCTGAAGCATTCAACAAGACTATCATCAAACTCCTCAAAAAGTTTGTTTCTACTAACAAACGCAATTGGAGTAAAAAGCTTAGAAAATGTTTATGGGCTTATCGTACTACTGTACGTAATCCTACTGGTTGTACACATTTCACTTTAGCGTGTGGATGTGAAGCTGTTTTACCATTAGAAATTTAGATTCCCTCTCTAAGGATTGCAATTGCCAATGAACTCACAATAGAAAACAACGATCATCTTTGACTTCAAGAACTGGAAGCGCTTGACAAGAAAAGGCTGCTAGCTCAACAACATATCAAGCTATACTAGGCCCGCATCTTAAAAGCTTTCAATCGTAAAGTCAAAGTACGAGCGTTTCATAAAGGTGAACTAGTTCTTACTGTCAGACGTCCTATGACTATGACACACAAGAGCCAAGGCAAGTTCGAAGCGAAGTGGGAAGGTCCATATTTTGTAAGTAAGGTTTTCTCGAACAGAGCTTATCAACTAACAGAGATGGATGGCCTAGACGCTATGATGCCTATTAATGGCAAATTCTTAAAGAAATACTATGTTTGAAAGATGTATAAGATATCTTCTGAATATATATATATATATATATATATATATATATATATTTTATATATATATATATATATATATATATATATATATATATATATATAAGGAAAAAAAAAGAAAGCATTGAGTTATTGTCTCTTATTCATTCTTCTGATAAACTTTTAAATCCTCAGCGAAATATATCCATATCGTATTACTTGATCATAAACCCTATCTTTGAAATCTCAGCTGATTCAAAGATAATCAGAATAAATATTTGAATTCATGTTCACATTATCTCTGAATTCTAATATCTACTCAGTGACCTATCACGTCCACATTATCTCTGATAAAGTTGTCTATTAAAATGACAATATTTTAAGAATTATATTCTGTCATGTCCACATTACCTCTGTACAGATATAATAAATATTGTTATTTTCAGGAGATATGTCATGTCCAGTACCTCTGAACATACTTTCTGTTTTTCATCTATTACTTATGTCTATCACAGACATGCAATAAGTAATGGAACCGAAAAAAAAAGATCATTAATTTTTATTACTGATGCAAAATATCAAAAATACATCATGTGAAAGATGATTAAAAAAACAACATGAACAGCTTCATTGGGGAGGTTGTGTACTGAGCTCAATGATCTATCACTTCAAATTCTCAACTCTTTTTGTCCTGGAATTGAGCACCCGTTGTCAAGCTTGAGTTCTCCCAGGCTCTAGATTAAATGGTAACAGTAAGGCAGCTCGGCGTTCTAATTCAGCATTTTTAGTTTGGACAAATTCACCACTTTGTCGCCTCAGATCATCTTATTAGCTCGCAGAAATTTGATGCAATTCTAGCACTTCTTCTTCACATCGCCGAGCTACTTTAAGTATTTCTTGGAGCCGGGCCATCTCAGCTTCTAGCTTCCGAATGCGGGCTTGGCATTCAGCAGCTTCTTTCTCCTTCTCTGCAGCTTCTGTCTTGTGACGCTCAACAGAAGAAGCTGCTTCAACGATATGAACTTTTATTTTTGCAGAGCGCCGTGAGAAAGCCACCACAGAAGCTTCGAAATCAGCTTTTCGTCTTGCATCCTCACGAGACATCACCTCGCACTCGGCGTCTACAAGCTTCTGAATATTTTCTCTTATCAAATCTTTGTATGATTTGATGGATTCCTCAAGCGCATCCAAGATATACTCCAGATAAATAGCTCTATCCAGATCTCTGATTTTACGAATAGCTCCGATTATACAGGAGGAGGGGCCCCTTACCGACTCATAAGGATTATCCTTCTCCATAACCATCAGAAGTAGAGGCCTCAGGAATGTAAAGAAAGCGTTGGTATAGGATTCCACGATGAGCCTATTCATTGCTAAGACACCCGGTGTAGCCACTTCCGCTTGAATCCCTCCTTCTGTAGCAGCTGGAGGAATCGCAGGCTGTACACCAGAAGACCCAAGTACATGCATCATAGACGAACTTCCTTCACCAGTCTGGGTCCCCATATCTAGAGGAGCCGTCGTTGAGCTGAAAATGAAAGCGGTCGAAGGAGCTGGTGCAATTGTCCCCACAGGACCTTTTACAATCAAGATACACAGTCAGTATACATCATCAGAAAAATAAGGTTGATTAAAAGTCAAAAATTTACCTGAAGTTGGTAGTACATGTGGGGTATCGTAGGGTGTGACCAGATTCGTATGGAGCCTGGCCATGGTAGTTTCAGACACGGCTGCCTGACTACTTCCAGCTTCGGAGCCGCCTGATAGGAAACGACTGCTTCCGGCCCCTGATTCTGCCTAGTCAGCTGAGGCAATCTCTTCTGTATCCCTGAATTCAGAAGCTTGATCGGTTGGGGTCTGAGTCTCCGCAATAACAGTGTTTGGATTTTCATCATTCCTAGCATCTTCAAGAACCGTAGTCTGATCTTCGTTATTTTTAGGCTCATCAGTTTTTGGGATTGGATGCCTCTTATCAACAATGGGGTGTTCTTCACCCTCAATAGTTATATGGCCTTCGTCAATCGGTATCAGTGGGACATCTACTAAAACTGGTTTTTCTTCAGCAGTGCTTGCAAAATTATCTCCGATTGACGCATCGCTATAGTCACAATCCAGGAGGGCGTCTATCATTTCTCGATCTTCTTGAGAACGAGTAGCAGTTTGAGCGACCAAAAGATCGGCAACCCCAGCCTGAGATTCCATAGGAGGAAACTCCCCCTCGAGGAATATAGCCTCTGGGACATCTGGAGTCCGGGATGACATTATTACTCCTGCTGCAGCCAGTGCAGTTACGAAAATAGTCATTCGTACGACTCGATATTCTAGATTTCCTCGATAGTAATTGAGACTGGGATATCAATTGTTGTAGTCTTTGTATATGAAAAAGAATAATATCAATATATATTATTCAGATTCCTTTGGTTTGGAAGGAGTAGAGGAAGCGTCAATTGTTTGATGTTCTGCTCGAGTCACCAGCAATTTTCTTCTGCGATGGGAGATCCTTCTGTGAGGGTAATGATATATTAGATTCCTTTGGTTTGGAAGGGATGGAGGACGCATCAATTGTTTGACGTTCTGCTCGAGTCACCAACAATTTTCTTCTGGCCTTCCGTAGTAGAGGTGCTACAGGTTCTTCTTCGACCTCATCAAGGTTATCTTGCATTCTGGGCACTTCTTCTCGGGTGACTCCATTCTATTTTAGAGCCGAAGGAGTTCTCTCTCTTTCCCCAGGGGATGCCCCAGTATGTATCTGTTTCGACTGGGACCGGGTTGTCCTGTAAGTAGGTTGTTTAGTAATGACCAAAGTGGTCTTCGTCTTTTTTCTTCCCTGGAGCCTGAGGTGAAGAAGGAAGATCATCATGATGTGAAAGAGCAGATGAATATCTAGTCTTCCTTTTCTTAAGCCCCTTGGCGGGAGACTTTTCCTTTTATACCTTTAATGATACGTCCAACGAATCATTTACTTCATCCAAGAAGCCTACAAGAGAAGCCTCCAGAGGTTCACCGGCAGAGTCTCGATCTTCTGCATCCCTGAACAATTGTGTGCAGTATGGACTCCAGCCTTTGATCACTTATCACTGGCAAACCTGTGGGGCAGATGAAAGTTTTTGGCAAAAGTGTTAGCTGAAGTATAGAAATTCGCGTATGTGTATAACATACGCGGATCCTGAGCAAGATTATTGGACATAGAGAACATAGCTTTGGTACCTCTGGCATTACGATATCTCCAAGCTCTAGCAATATAAATCAAGAAACCCTTGGCCTGAAGGCAAGTAGTGGCATTCCCCACATGCAACTGGTCATAGCCAAACTGTCGAGCGAATCGACTTAGCAAATACGGTTCCAGAAAACACTCTTCTTCAAATCGATATACTAGTTGAGACGGCCGGATTGTCTTCAACCATGCAAAATTAGCCGAAGATAGATGGAGAGATGTCGTTTCTAAATCCATAAGTTGTGGGAGAAGATTCTCATATCCTGGAGGAGGAGGGACACATTGAAATTTCCATCCAGATCCCCGGTTCAAAGGTCTTCTGCATTCTGAAAGTACGTTTATATTCCATCGAGCATTGGAATAACGCTTGATAAAGTTGCCTCCAACTTTACCCATATTAGGGTCCATCAAGCTGGGATTGTGTAGCAATAACTACCCAAACAAATAAGTATAAGGCATTTTTGTGCAGGAAAAATCCAACCGAGCAGCCTTATCATGCAGCATAGTGTCAACAAAGGAACGCAGTCCTACGTTCAGGCGACAAGTCATCGCTGAAAGAATGTCCATCTTGTGGCCAAATACTATACGCACAGCAACAAATAGTATGCCTCGGTGAAATCTATCGATTGTACTGGCTCCGGGAATTACAAACGACTACAGCCACAAAGAAAGAAAACCCGCCAACTGGGCTTCTTTTGACATGAGTCTGTAACCCTTCCTGAGATAACTTTTAATAGTAGCACCAGCCTTAAATGGATGCCAGTCCACATCCAAGATGTTATCGGTATGCTTGGACTTTTCCATCAGTTTTTCTATATCGCTACGACTAAGCGGTTTGAAGAAGCAAGGATCGCAAGCCTGACTCTCGACTATCTTGTCTTCAAAGATATGGCCTAAAAACAAATACGACAGCCACTTGGTTGTACAATAATTCCATACGGAAGCACTTTTGTAATAAAGGGAGCATATCTTATGATGGCACAGAAGCTCCTCAAACACAACCACCATCTGAGGGTTCTCTATAGACAGAATATCCAGTTCCTTATTAGTGGGCACATATTCTTCATATGGGTTGTTACCTATTGGAAGATGTAAGAGATATTTCATCTCGTGAAGTGCAAAACCAATTTCCCCGTGAGGGTTCATGAAGGTACCGGTTCTTTTATTGTATCTTTCAATCAGAGCCAAGAACATATGAGCATTTGGGCAAAAATCGTGAATAGTGGTCCAGATGGCCTCATAAAGTTCTAGTTCGAGGAGTTTGTCCTTGAACTGATCCAGAATCCAAATCACTAAGCTGCTCTAGCGTTTCATGTTAGGGTTCACTAGGCCTGACAAACGCATGGCATGATCTGGGTATCTTCCTTCAGCCTTAGCAAATGTGTTCGCGAAGATGGGTACCCTGATGGAAAGAAGCATTGATGAATCTTTCGTAGGTATATAGCTCGGCTTCAAACCCCTCAAATGGAAGCTGTACCTGTCTAAAGTACTGTAAAATAGGTCCTTGCTCTGCAGACCTAATCTGTAACATATTTTTTCGACTCTGGCTTGCTGAATCGGAGTCACCCATACCATCCATCGAGGGTGACTGGAGAATTCATATCGGGACAAGGACATCTGTCTCGACATCTCAGTGAGATATATAATTCTGTCTCCATATTGATAAATCCTTTCTTCTTTCTTGGTCTTTGGCTGAGATCTCTTCTTGACTGCATCTCCAAACAAGAAGGCTGGTTTCTTATGAACCATATTATCTGCACTCTCCAAAGGTTCACCGTTCATCAGACATAACAAAGTTTTACTTTCGTGAGCAGTAAGTATGGTCTTTCTGGATTCAGGTGTATTGTATTATGGATATGAGATATGAGATAAGTCTTTTTTATATTATGGTATATTGAAAGCAGAAGCAAATCTCTCGGCATCAAGGTCTTCTCTAAGGTCGACTACAAAAAAAAAAGAACAAACAAAAGTTAGTCTAAAAAAGAGCTTAATTCTTTGAAGCAGAATATACAAAATCATAGGTTGTGTGACATCCGTATTGCACGACATCCATGTTGTGCGACATCCGTGTTGCACGACATCTATTTTGCACGGTATCTACGTTGTGCGACATCTGTGTTGCGCGTGATTTCAAGTTGCACCACTTTGATATGCGCATTCCCACAAAATCAGAAAGCACAAATTTAAGACCCGCACAACACAGTTCGTAAAAATGAACAGTGTGTGGATAACAATCAAACTCTAAACAGAGAAGGCGCAAGTTGTGAAGCGCGCCTACACTCTAAAAAGAGGTAGCACACGTTGTGAAATGCATGAGTCGACCAAAACTCTAAAAAGAGTTGGTCGATCCAGTCGACGTTCGGTCCTTTCTCGAAGAATCACCTTCGAGTGCCAGGTTGGCTCTCTCAGTTCTTGATGATGGTGGCGCATGTTGAGGTGCTCCTATTGGCGGTGCACGAGATGAAGGCCCAACAATGGCCTTTCCCTTGACGACGACAGACTTCTTTGGGGTCATTGACGATCGTCGAAGGAGCTTCAAGAGTTGGGAAGAAGAAGATGAAAGAGTTTAAGATAATTAACTTTCGATAAAAACTTAAAAATTCTCTATGGACAGCTATTTATAGCCTAAAGAGTCTTTTTGAAACTGTTGCGCAACTGGCGCTTAAAATTCAGAATCTGTTGAACATTTGACTGGCGCAACCCGTGTTAAGTTCTTCTAATTCAAAGTATTTTTGAAATCTTTCAAAACATTGAAAACTTTGAAGGGGGTCTTGTAGAAGTTAAAAATCAAGAGGTGCCACTCATTAAAGTGCACCATCATCAAGTGACGCCAGATCAATAGTATGCGCCAGTCTCAGGTTGCACCAAAGCCAGAGTGCGCGGCGCCACGTGGTAAGCCTCCTCGAGAAGCTGTAACGGCTATCATCATTATTGACAGCTTTGACAGCACAAAAATTGGAGAAAATCTATTTGAATCCCACACAACGCGGCGCTCGAGAAGATTTTGTCAGCATATAATTAATGCTGATAGCTGGCACCGCGCAAGTCGTCAAGTGGCACACAAATTAATCAGTACAGTACAGAAGATCCAGTCAGAGGTGCCAGTTGTTGAGTTGCGTCCGCGTGCAACCTGGCTAGTTGGTGCCACTTGATCAAATTTTATGTCCAAAAGTATGATAATGTGGCACGTATGCTACTAATCTCGAAGAACGTGTCTACTATACTGCCTACGACCACGCGCATCTCACTTAAATGATGCCACATATCCCCAGCAGTTTAAGTAACCGCTTGCACAACTGGACAAAAGGCGCGCAACCTGAAGTGCCTGCCACTCAGAATAACTACTTAACAGTTATTTCAAGAACTCTATAAATAGAGTTTCAAATCAGTCTCAAAGCATGACAAAAAAGGATCATAATCTTCTGATAAAGTGCTGTTGCATTCTCCAGAGGCTAGTGTCTTCGATATCACATCGTCTAAGGGATGAAGTGATCATCTTCTGATCAGATTCCTACAGTTGTACTTTTCCAGAAATTAATTATACTCTTGTACTCGTTTCTAAGTTTGTAATAAACTTTTGTTTTGGTAAACAGAGTCGTGCAACCTAATTCCTCAATTCGTATTGTTCTATGCAATCTCAAGTCATTGAACGACATCCATTCTAAATCCTTAGTCATTCTTCGTATCTTCAAACCAACATTCATGCACATTATCTTCTAATCGTGCTATCATCGATCCCATCTATGAGTATTTTACCTCAACTCAAGTTTCACTCTATTCAACTATTCTAAAATCGTACATACGATCCACCAAGTTTTCTCGACCAAGACATCCATTCGTTTCATCATTTTGAATCTCAATTCAACTGTTTCGTAATTTGCACTATACATTCACAAATCGTCCGAGCGATATCTCGTTTGGGACTCTCTGATACACTCATTGCTCCCCGTAAATCCTTAATTTTGCTTGAACCATTTTTTAAGATTGTCCATACACCACTCAGGGTTCGAGCCACTCGACTAATCGTCAATACTCACTCTTATTCTTCTTCGAGACTATCACGTACACCACTCAGGGTCAAGTCATTCTACAAATCCTCGAAATGATCATTAGATTCACAATCGACACGTTCGAATATACGGTCGCCCGTTCCACAAAATCTAAGGACGATTCTTGTGTTCGCCTTAAGTGTTGGTTCGATAGCGTCTCTATCGACATACATTCTAAGTCACTTATTCTCGTCCAAGTGATAGTCAATCTCGTTCGCAATGCGTTTGCCCCAGAAGGTCTAGGTACGCGATACTCAGCACAACTTAGTCGAAAGACTGTGTGCATGGCCATCCTGTTTGGACTATACTTCGCTCTCGTACACTAATTTACTGTTGTCAGCATAATGTCATTCAGGTATGCACAACCTTTGCTAACTTTTAGCATGGGTTCCTTCCAACTCAAGTCCGATACAGTTTGGCACAAAGGCCTTCGCATCTCGATTCGTTCAACTGAATACTTGTATGAGCTTTCAAGAAATATTAGACTTATTATAAGGAACATCCCAAGGCACAATGAGAGATATCGTACACTTCTTTTACTTCCAAACGAGCTTTTAAAACTGAAAGACTAAAAATGAATTCCAAGGACATAAATCCGTGCTCTGATACCAATCTGTCACGCCCCGCTCCTGGAGGAGCGATCGTCCTCGCTAAGACGTGATACCGCACGAGCCTAGTTTGCGCTCGTGCAAGGCCAAGTCCAAAAACGACCGATTGATGCTAGGCCACAGAGTCGCATAGAGTGTCCCCATTTGCAGCGGAATATAAATAAACACAAATTGAAACAAACTCGATAGTCATTATTGATATTCAAGAAGTATTACAAGTGGCGCTAGGACGAGATTACAAATCGCTCAAGCTCTCTCTCGAAACATAAAAGGCATGCCAAGCGGCTTACAACATGGGATGATACATGGCGATGTTTCAATACATTATATCCTGTATATGGTGCTTCAGTTCCTTTGCAATGCTCCAAGGCTCCAGAGTTAACTCCGTGCTTTAGCACGTTCGAGGGAAGTCTCTGCACCCGACAAGGTTCTTCCACAGGCTGCAAATAATCTATGTGGTTATCAGTACATTATTATACACTGGTGGGGAGGCTAGCATGCCCACTCACTATCATTACCAAACATGTTCATTTTACTTTTATACATCATCTATCATTTGATTGTCTTACTAATCTTGCCTTAAGATCAGTTTTATGGTATATAGTTTTAAAGCCAATCTCGTGTTACCGATATTAAGTGTCGCATAGGAATAACATACGCAACTTACCATACTTACCGTACGATCTTTCCTATCTAAGGTAAACCAAGTTAGCCAAAATTTATATATGTAAAGACTTAACAGATTTGAATAAGTATTCAAAAGTATCAAGGGCGTGTTCCTGTCTCAAGTGGACGCCTCAAGTGGACGAAGTAATCAAGCTGTCAAGTATGTTATCATCAAGCTTTGTTAAATGTTCATTCAGTTATTCAATTGTTCAGCCTATTTAACATGTCAGTTTGTGTTACACTCAAACGTTGTTCAGATATGTTACAGTCAGTAACTTAGCATGTTCAGCTTTGTCAGATTACTTGTTTCAATGCAAGGTCTTGCATGCGGATTGTCGCAAGCGAGCCAACTTAATCTATATGCACCGGTCGCTGGCACAATAAGCTATTTGGACATCTTACTTATGGTATTTATACATATCAAGCATGATGGCTAGTACACCCTGATAGTCTACACAATACCTGGCCTTATGCCTCTTGTGTGACCGAGCCCGTACACAAGCCGCCCATAAGCCATGATTTTGCCTAGGCCGGCCATGATATCGTTGATCGTTGCCTTGGAATCCTTATTCACTTCTCTTCCTTGTGCACCGAGTTGTCCGCGACCATTTCGTATCATCTTGTCATAATTAACTCAACGGGCTGTCTTTGAGCCATAGTCGATTACCGAATAGGTTGGCGGGGCGTCCGTGCAGTGTGGGTAGCGAGTCCCGTTGCACGTCCCCGTCATACCTGTCGCTAATCCTTCTTTCATTTCTTTCACGCATTCTTTCTTTTCTTTCTTTCACTTATTATATCATTTACTTGTGCGCATTCGTTCATTTGTTCATTTGTTTATTTATTCATTCATTTGTTCATACATTCATTTACTATGTAGCTCCCTGTGTAGGAACCGCCTTGGTGACCCATCAGTCCCGAAATCTTTTGATGTTTCTCTACTCTACTCGGAACGACTATGTCGATAGTCTTCCTGCTTCATTTTTGTAAACCATTCATTGTTTCATGTCTCAAGTTATGGTATGATTTTAAGTGACAAGCCTATTGTTCGTTATTGAACGCATAAGTAAATCTACTCAAAATGTAAGTTGTGCGTTGGCACGAGCGTGGGGTACGGTGCAAGGTTAACGTATTATTCCTGTGAGCTTCGGACCCAATTTTTATTATTATTAATAATATTAATAGGAATTTGATATTGTCATCATTGATTTCATATATCAATGTATAGGCTTATGATAAGTGAATAGATTAGGAGGTAGATTTTGACAAAACCCGAAGTCCAGGGACCTCAATGCAAATATCTTTATTTTAAATTCTTTTAACCGAACACTCAACTCCTGTGTCCAATTTCGATTTGAATTCGAAGAGGTAATATCCAAAAACCTTAGATAAGACCAAATCGGATTCTTCTCATCTCCATCCATAGATCCACACTAGTATATATTTGGAGGGGATGGCAGCCGATCCAAGCCCTTGCAAAACCCTAATATTCTCACCTCTTTCCCTCGCTCGAGAAACCCAGAAAGACAGAGTCCCAGTTGGTTCGAAGGATAGTTCAAATCCCGTCATCGACACAAAAGGTAAGCCATCTCCCAAATCTTAAATACTACAAATGTCCTACCATTAGACAATCAGAATAAGGTGACATTAAGTGTTCGAGGTAAGTCCTGGTAGAGGTTATAAAGATTAAATTCACAACATACACCCTGTGCACGCACTGTTCGTATTGTATTTGACAAACAGGGATGGGGTTCGTCAGTAAGAAATCGGGGTTACTTCGTATCAAATACACTAGTGCATCCAACTACCAACTAATATGCTAAAACACAATTTCATATATTGCATCGGTCACTAGACAGAGTATCATATTCGATTCTTGATCTAGACACTTGGTATCAAATGGTATGCCTTAGTATCAGATCTGATGTCGTACTCGACTCTTGCATCGAATTTGGTAGTTGGTATTGACCAACAAATCCAACTATTGGTACCAGGTCTGATACTGAAGTCATACTCGACTTTGGCATAGGATTTGTAGTTGATACCATGCCTGACGTTGTATCAGATTTGATATTTAGCATCATACATGATTGACACTTGGTGCCATATTTAACCCTTGATACCAAGTAATAGGCAAAACTCGAGCATACCAGGTCTGAGACCGCCTACTGTAGATGTTAACCGCAAGAATAGAATAGGGGTACAGGTTACCTATAAATAGGTTTTCTAGAGGCCTTGTTATGCAATGCACATGTATAATTATAGAGAGATGATTTATAATTATAATGAAAGCTATGTCAATGTTCTTGGTGTTGACATCAAAGCTCCATTCTAATAAATCGTTGCTGATGTGCTTCTAATTGTAGCTAGAGAGTTGAAGGAGTAATACAATGAAATGTCACCTTTCTCATATGTTGGAAAGCATATTCTGAGTACATCTGATCAAAAATATAATTGAACATACTAGAAGTCAGTGGCAGGGTAGATAAATGGACTTCAGGGCTGGGTGCATGTGATTTTATCAAGCATCAATAGCTGGGTTGCTATACGCCCACATGTTGTAGTAGAAAAATAGGTAGTTGACATATCTGGTACCAATAAGTGGTAGAACAGAGGAAGTAATCTTAATAACGACTGTACGCATAATTTGGACAAGAGAGACGGGCATCCCCTACTCTCGAGTTTAGTGAAACATTGACCCATGCTTACCTACAGAACAAGGGAGAGTGCGAAAAGTAGGCCAGTAGGTTGTATGCTAAGTTGTACTTAGGTACACCTCTATATATATATATATATATATATATATATATATATATATATAGTTATGACAGGAAGAATGAAATAGGCGTATAGGTAAGGACTGGGTATATGCATAGTGAGCAGGATGGTGCAGCTAATGGTTTAGCCGAGTAAAGAAGGCCAAATAACCCCAAGTCAATGCATAACCATAGGTACAAGTTGGGCAGCACTCACAAGTAAGGTAAAAAAGAGAACACACATCCTGAGGAGACTTTAGAATAGGTGAATAGAAGTATGGCTCTGAGGTTTTACAACTGAGAGGAATAAGGATAGGAGGATGCCCAGAAATAGGTATTTTCTTGGTACAGCCATATATCTAAATTTGGATTCCTTCTTGAATCCTGCCATGTAAAACCTTCTTTGTAAACCAAACTAATATTTAGGTATGAGTTTTCCTTAGTATCCCTTAGGAATTGATATGTGAACCACTCACATTGGCACTAACCTGGACATCCCTGATAATTTAATTGATAATGACGTAGGGTTTTCCTTTTGAATCAAATAGGAAATGCTATATGGTGAGACCTAAACCCACATCCTCCCTAATCGGAACATTAATATCTGGCACCTGAGACCAACTCGACAGTAGTATTGCTACTACTGCTGCTGATATTTATTATGATCCATCTCTGTGTTTGAAAGGTATGAGGAAAAGATAATAGATGGAATAATCAACTCCTGCAGCCATAGCATACAAGTAAGAATTTAATGGTTCTTATGTTCTATAATCAAGTATAGTTAAGTATCAATTATCTACTTAATGGTATATTTAATGGGTTCCTTGTATATATTCTGATTCGTATCTGTGTTTTACTCTAACCTTAGCTTATATGCCACCCGAACATGTGTTAGACAAATAGAAGACCCTAATAGGAAATGGACTTCTGTGGGCATCAACCAGGAATCATAGAGACCCGAGCATACTATAGGATGTTAACAAATTCCATAGATGCCTGTAATAAGAACTCATTCAAGCATTATGACCCCTTGCAGTGGAGAGCATAACCAGAGTAAATAGGTAAGTAAAAGAGGAAGCATAGTACACATATGTTAGACTATTAAGAAATTGCTAAGAGCAAGTACCATAGTGAAAGTTTACTAAAGGGTAGGCTAATCTGTTATACTAGGTACCAAATATACCAAGTTGCAAATCATGTACTAATTGCATAAGATGTACCAGATATCTTATGTTGCAAATCATGTACCAATAGCATAAGATGTACCAGATATCACCTGGATATATTAGCTACATATCATGAGTCGACTAATAAAGGAAGCCCAATAACTACTGTCTTGGAACATTGATTGTAAGGGAATGCATCCAGGTTATAAGGACTAACTCAGGATGGGTTAAAAGCGGCAAATAGACAATGAGGATAGTTATAGGTAATCTCACCAGTTTGGGTATAGAGGTCACCATGTTAGAAATCTAATAAATAATTAGATAGGGGTGGTATTGATTTATATTTTAGTTTATTGACAATGTAATTCATAAACAACAGGTTACTTGGACCCCGATACGGATTCTGATCCGTACCAGCAGCTCAGGACCATAGGCAAGTGCATATACTGATTGTTACCATTTCTGATAGTTTCCTCTACATGTTATACATATATCTTGCTGCTTGTTGACATGCTCATCACCCGAAGATTAGTATCATAGATTTATTGTATATCTTGATTGTCTTTTTACATGTTTACCCTACTTGCGATTGATTCCATGAGTACTAGATGGGCGGAAAAATATCTTAGTAGATGTGTGAACTACCCATTCCATCCCAAATGTCTATTCTTGAATAATAGCAGCTGCACAGGACACGTGCAGGGTGCCGGATTTACCCCTTAGCCGTTCACACATCGAAACTGATATTTCAATACACATAGATAGTTAATATTCCAAGTTATTTCATCTTGTTCTTCATACTTGTCATGTTTCTATAGTTTACATATTGCTTTCTGGTAGCCATTTCTTGAGTTACATGTTCCTTTCCATTACACCATGATGCTAGTTACTTTCTAGTTTCATTCTCATATGCTATATACATGTTCAGTGACTCTGTTGTGTCTCGGATAGCTGTCATATGTGTACTTGTTCTATTCCTGACTAAAAATTAACATTTTAGGTGATGAGTTAGAGGAGTTCTGTACCACTTATTATGAGCAGACTGTGGACCCTGATCTGAGCATGCAGGAGGACTTGGATGCAGGACTACCCTCCGCAGGAGACATTTAGCTAGACATTATTCTGTAGAGCAGGAGTTGCCTTCAGAAGCTCTTTTATTTATTGTACTTTACTTTATTTGAGGATTATGAGAGTTGGGTAGTGGACATCCATCTTAGCATATTTTGTTCTCTTGAGATTACTTTATCTATCACATTTTAGTCTCTATCTTAGAGATTATTCAGATCAATTATTAGCTTTTCTTTCACCATGGTTATTGTATATATATCCTGCTGCTGTGGACGGATATGTAAATTCTGGTTGTATTGTGGAAATCTATAAACTACATGGTTGTATTTGATAAAATGTGGAGATGACTAGATAGCGTTCTACCGTCGATACTGCGGCGTAGGCTGGACGTACACACGGCTCATGCCCAAATATTGGGTACGGGTCGTAACAATTCCAAGTCCCTTTCCATGTTCTACACAAGCATACAAAATGGGATTATTCCCTTAGCTAGGTGCGTTGAGTTATTTTGTTAGCATGCAGAGATTATCGCCTAACGATTCTAGTAATATTGTCCGTATTATTATGTGTCTAGGTAAGCAAAGATAGGTTCATCGGAGCCACCTACCTTAGAGATGATCGCATCGGCCGAATGAGATTCTGAGCACGCCTTTGAAAGTCTAAGTCTCGATTCTTCTTGAAAGGGCCAACTTAACACTTGCATCGATTCGGATCGATACTTCATCGGGTCAACGGAACTCTTCGAGTCAACGATTCATTTGAGTCGTTGCACATGCCATTTGAATCGACGTTACGCTAGGGCAGAGTAGGTCGTTATAGCCCATGTGTGCGGGGAGTTATAAGTTACCCCGTATTTTGAGATGTAGCATCACGAAGCGTATTATGGATAAAAACATGTCTTGATGATTATGTTGCAAAATAGTTGGATTGTCTAAAGTGACTTAGTTTTCGAGGAACGTCGGCTTAGTCATGAGCGCAATTTTGATGATAAAATATGTAGAAAGTATGTTCAAGAAAATTTAAAAGTATGCTAGGTGAGATAAGAGTGTATTACATGTGACAAGTTTATGTACTCGGTAATTTTCGAGGACGAAACTTATTTTGAGTGGTGTATTATGTAATACCTCGTCCCATTCAGTTCGATCGGAGTAACCGAAACACAATGTCGTTTGGACTTAGCCATGCAATGACATGCTCAAAGTCCTGCTCGGTCGATTCAACTCCTAGTTCAGGGGGTGGCTTCGGTAAACTTGCCTCAACTTGGCGTTAATACTAATAAAGGGAAGTTTTTATTGCACTGAATAGGCTTGATAATAAAATAGATGAATCCATATAGCTAAGAAAAAAATTCCATCGTATCAAATGTATGTAGAACTTGAAAGTGTTAGCATGTTGCCTAAATATCAATCCACGATGGTTTTCAAAGTGGCACTCGGTCTTTCAACCGCATGTATGGAGTTAAGCAAAATAATGCTATGCACTATCGATTTAATGTCATAGCAGATACTGTCCCACGGTTCTACGACTTGGTATTGCTACGCATTTATACGGTCTCAAGGCTCATCATATATAGTATGACTTAGGTGGTAGTGCGTACAGAACACAATTGGTTTAAGGCACGAAACACAGTTGGTTCAATAATAAGTATGCCATAGTATATGTCACTTATGGAACATACTTTGTTCAAGTTAAGTGGAAAGGTTATATAGTAGCCGTTTCCTTGGTTTCAAAGAATGAAAAGTTCACGCGACCGTTTGTCGTCGAGGTGGTCCCTCGTTTGGGAGTCTCTAACGAAGTATAAAAAGTATGATTTATGAGCACCATTTGCAAAGGATTTGAGTCATACCATAAATTAGGCCATGCATTTACGTGAGTTTAGATGTTCTCGTCGGTGCGTGGTCATGAACAACTTGTGCACAAGGACGATGTTTCTTCGGACGACAACCTGGGAACACAGGATCGATCCGGCCACGGATGAAACATGGTATAGTTGATGCTGGGTAGGTAACCAGAAATTCAATAGGCTTTCAGTGGGGCTAGCTACCTACATTGATCGACCCACTTTCTCTCCTAGCTATGTCCAAGATGGCTAGTACCAGTGAACTTTCATATAGATGAGTCGATATGCTGAGTGACAATCCACATACACAGTGTCGGTTGAGTCTTAATAATGTGTAAGCATGGCACGGATAAATCAAAAAAATAGATGCACGATTTGCACCACGATTATGGAGCCTAAGATTTGGTTATACGTAACACGTGCTTCAGCATGAAATATGGCATCGTGTTTTGAGTCATTGACATAAAATTTGTATAATTTTGGGATTGTGTCATTGAGTTGAATAAAAAAGACCGTATGGCAAGGTATGGTTAAGTCACACAGAGTTACGAGACACGGTCTCGATGTTGTTGCACGACTGAGTTTATGGCACGACCACTGAGTTGCGAGGTACGACCTCGATATTGAATCACAAAGGAGTATTATGGAACAATTGTGTCGTCGCTTCACAAAATAGGCTAGGAGCGTCCTAAAACTGATCCTAAGGCAAGATTAAAAAGACCACAAAATAATAAGTTTTACTCACTAAAATAAACCTGTTGGTTTTTGTATAGGTGGGCGTGGAGCTTACTCACCAGTACGGTTGTGTATTGATATCCCACCAGTCTTCATATGCAGGTTCAGCTATCAGCACGCTCGGAATGGAGCTAGCTTGAATGCGCTAAGGCATGGAGTTCCTTGGCGTTTTGAGGCATGCATCCGCATTGGAGTCTTTACATATACGAAACATAATTTCTGGACATCGCCTTCTAAAGCATCAGCAAAGTAGCAAGCCTTGGACCTTTGTATTGAGAGATGAGAGAGAGCTGAGTGATTGTATTCAGAGAGATTGTGAGCTTGAGTGATTGTAATCTTGGCTTCGTGTCCTTGTAATCTTATTTTCATTATCAATAAAAAGATTTGATTTTGTTCAAATACTTGTGTTTCTTTTGTTTATTCAATGCTTCTGCTTCGGGACTTCTGTGCGATAATCCCGTCGTTTAGTCTATAATCGGCCTTTATGGAAATCACGTTACGCGAGTGCGACCTAGGCTTGCACAGCATAACGCCCAAACGAGGACGATCGGTTCTGCTGAACTAGGGTGTGACAGATCGGACAACCCATACCGGATCCAAAATTTTAAAAGATATAAAAATAGTTTCTTATATTTTTTTCTTTCTTATATATATATATATAAGAATATATTACTCCATCGTTTAGTCTGTAATCGGTCGTTTTGGAAATCGCCTTGCCCGAGCGCAACCTGGGCTCGCACGACATCACGCCCAAGCGAGGACGATCAGTTCTATGGAACCGGGGCATGACAGATCGGACTACCCGTACAGGATCCAAATTTTAAAGGATATAAAAAATAGATATATATATATATATATATATATATATATATATATATGTAATTTGATAGAATGACTAAGTTAACAATTTAGTTTTTCACTTATACCTTTTATACAAAAGAACATGAGCTCAAGCTCTACTGGATTTTTTGTTATTTAAAAAAAATAGTTTTTAATAAGGTATATCATTTTAAATTTGTTCTGGGCATCCTAATTTTTTGGACTGGTACTAATAGTGAGGTAATGGTTGTTAAGGAGAAGATCAATTGCAAAGCACAAGAAGATTCAACCATATAAGGAGACGGGAGTTGTTAAGCAAAACAAAGGATTAAATTAGATTCTCAGCAACTCCTAATGGTAGAGAAAAGAGATTGGAGACAACAATTCCAAGCTAAATATTAATCAAATGTGTTTCTTGAATATTGGTTTTGTAGAAACTACCGACAATGAACTTGCCTTAATCCTTTAATAGTAAAAAGAGTAGCAAAGCCAGGAATTTTTGATGCAAGGGGCCAACATTTTTTTTATAAGTCTATAAATCAAAGAGACAAACTTTATAATTACCAACTATGTACTAAGGCGTTTCTAGTTACTGAAAGTAAAATAAAAAAAATGTAAGAAATGTCAATCCTCGAACAATTGTCAAGGATAATTACTTGATGACGCTTTGGACATGTTTGGTTTAAGAAAATGAGAATGAAAAGTGATAAATTAAAAGTCAGGAGTGAATTTTTTTATTAAGTGAAATTTGTTTGATTGGTTAAAAAAGTAATAAAAGAAAATATTTATGAGTTATTGTGTTTTCTTAGTGGTTGAAATGGAAGTAGAAAGTGATTTTTTACCTTCTTTGTTTGGTTGGAATAGAAAAAAGTGGTATGATACATTTTAAAAAAATATTGTATACTTTCACCCCACTTTTCCTTATTTCTTTTTTATTTGCTTCTTATAATAACCATATTAAAATAAAATGGAGAAAATATTAAAGAATATAGTCTATTCCTCATAATTAATTAGTAAACCATGGTCCTCGAAAGACGATATACAAAAAAAAGTATATATATTTTTAATTTTACACAACAAATAAATAATAAAATTTTATTTAGTATAAAAACTATATAATTCGTTTATTTTTGTTATGTTTTAGAAAATATATATTTTTGCTTTTGGCCAAAATTTTTGCGAAAACGACACTAACCCACATGAAGATAAAAAACTGATGTCTCATGCAAGCACAAAGACTGATTAAACATAGTATATGCTTGATAAATCTGAGAGCTCTAATACATGTGTTTATCTACTCCGGAGACATGGTTGCACTTTTTCTCTCAAAATCCTGAGAGCTCGGATACAAATTGTTGGTCAAAAAGTTATGCAAAAACTATACAATCTACCTCAAGATAAGAAACCCCCATCTTACCCAAGCACCAAGGCAGTTCAGACATAGTATATGTTCGATGACTATGTCATCTGGACAAATCCCAATCTATATATCTCAATAATATAATATTGATTACAAATACATTGAACCCTTTGCCTCCAAGTTCAATCCCTCACCAGTCTCAAGAATGAAGAAGAATATTACAATTGAAATCACTCACCCAATTATTTAATCATCTCCGTGAACGAAGAAGATGATTCCTTAAACAGATCTTCCCTTCAGTCTATATCAGAAGAAGAGCCCTAAGAGCAAAGTACGAACTTTCTCTTAGACTTTTGGGGACTTGACTCCCTTGAATCTCTTGTATGAGCTTCCTTTGAGAAAACCCCTTTATCCTCCTTATATGGATTAAGAAATCCTAATTTATCCTTAAATTAGCCTAGCAATAATCATGTCCATCCAGATTAGATCATACGGTCAAACATATGCTGACTTTGGGCCACTTCTAAATCGAATCCATACCATCGGTATAACGTGGTGTATCGACAGGCCTTTAGAATAGGTTATGAAATAAAACACATAAATATAGGTATATCGTCGGTATAACGTCGCCACTATTTTGTCTCAATTTTGAGACCCTATTTAGCCACTAATTCTCTATCGCCTTTATCGCAATTTTTGTCGATGCTTTACGATATTTAGACTGTTCTTTCACACACCTTATTTCAAGGCTAGAACCCAACAAGCTCTCCATCTAGTCTAATAAGAGATGTTACCTCTATGGGTTCTCAACTAAACTCTATGATTGTCGTCCCGCGGTAGTATTCCTGCCCCTTTCCTTACTGATCTCGAGTTCTCCAGGCTGCTTTGCATCTTCGTCCGACTCCAGCTCTTCGACCACCATGTCGATGCTAGCTGCCATGTATGGCACCTCTCGAACAACTATGATATCACCGACAATAATAACTCGGCCATGACCGAAGTCCTTGACCATCAACCTTACTGTAAGTCTTGGCTGCATTTTGTCTTCTATCGAAATGTGCTCCAGTTTTGTCGAGCTTCCTCACCATTGGCTAGTCTAACCAAGTGGGTGGTTCAATTCACTTGATGTTCAAGCTTCTGAGCATGTCTACCTTTGCTTTCGACATTGAAGATCTCTCATACACCTGTATCCATGAGTAGAATATTATGTATTATGTATGTCATCGATGATCCACAACTCCTTCTTAACTATATAAATGGAGATGTATCTATCTTATCTTGAGTGGGTTGTACACAAGATCTTCTTTTTGGTTTTGAACTACTGAAATCGATGTCACTCAATTAAGCTTTCACAAGACACCCATTACCAAAACCAGTTCAGTAGAGCAAACCCACCTTGAGATCGACCAACTTTTATGGGACCAATATATTGACCCTTAAAATTTGATACATCTCTGTTCATTACTTTGTCTCAACGAATCAAATTCTTATCCTTCAAATCATTTCGAAGACTAATGTTAGCAAGTTTTTAACGATCCATAAACTCCTGTCGAATATCCCTCAAGCCATCATCTATTGTTTATCGCCTTCTTATACATCTCAATGGTTTGAGCCTGTACATACCACAACATATATCTTCTTGAGCAAGTAGCTAGGCACTCTTCGTAAGCTTCTAATCTTTGTCCCTCAATACACTGCAATATCTATCATTTGTTAGCTTCCCTAATGATACCAAGTTGCAGTGCAAACTCAATACATGATGAACTTCCACGAAAATGAGCTTCTCGTTAGACTCCGTAGTCAAGTGCACGTCATCGATGCAACTACAATTGTACATTTGTCGTCTATATCTACACGTTAAAACATGTCACTTTGGTATGACATAGAGATCCTCCTCTATGGAGTGGCATGATACGATGCCCCTAAGACTCGATTGTTGTGATAATATGTGCCATAAGGTTCACCTGTGTCGGTTGTTGCAATGAAGATATCTTTCATAGCCATAAAATCTATCCGATTGTCCTTGCCTTTGGCCTTCTCATCTTTGAGTTTCAGGCAATTCCATTTAAAATGACCCTTTTGCCATACTAATAGCAGCCTTTCTTGTGGTTTACTCTCGTAAAATCTCGAGAACTCCTTTTTGTTCTCGACTATGACCGGCTTAGTTCATAGTTCATACATGATACTTCCTTCTACATACACACACCTCATGTGTTAGTGTTAGAACCTTAGAAATTTAATCCTATAACTATATACCGGACTAATATATTTATTTTCTTCTGGTTTTAAAAATTGGAGCAGGCGAATATGAATCCTTATGAGTAGATCAAGAATGGTACTAATGAACCAACCATGATTTCACTAGATTTGTCTCTGGAGTTGTGACATTATGATGTACTAAAAGGATGCTAGTGGACTGTAGCGATCGTGTGCGCACTGGGTTTTATTTTCCTACTTTATTATTTTTTGTGATTGAGAAAAAATTGATTCTTAGGTATTTGGCAATTATTGAGGTCTAGACAGCTTACTACCGTCGATTTCGTGGCAACGGTTGGACTCGCTTCCAACTCGTACTCGATCAACCGGGCACGGGGTGTGACAGTTTCCACTGCCGCAACTTTTATCGATGCTTCATGACGTCTAGATTGTTCTTTCATACACCTTGAATTAAGGCTAGAACCCAATAAACTCTACCTCCAGTCAGATGAGAGGTGTTTCCTCCATGACTTCTTAACTGAATTCCATGTATATCGTCCTGCGACGGTATTCCTTCCCCCATTCGTCACTAATCTCGAGTTCCCCGGGCTACTTTGTATATTACTTCATCTCCAGCTCTTCGCCAACCACATCAACATTAGCTACCATGTATAGCACCTCTCGAACAACTGTGATCTCACCAATATTAATAACTCGATCAAGAACAAAGTCCTTGACCATCAACCTTACCGTAAGTCTTAGTTGTATGTCTCCAACTTTTGTCTTCTACCGAAACGTACTGTCATTCTGTCGAGCTTCCTTACCTTTGGCAGAACCAACCAAGCAGACGATTTAGTTCCTTCAAGATTCAAACTCCTAAAGTTGTCCTCATTCATATCCGACACAAAAGCTCCCCTGTACACCATCATTTATGAGCAGAATATCATGTACTGTAAATGTAGTCGATGACCCATAATTTCCTCTTAACTGTGCAAATAGAGATGTACATGTCTCATCTTAAGTTGGTTGAACCCCTAGATCTTCTCATTGATTTCGAACTGCTAAACTGATATCGTTCAGTTAGGCTTTCGCAAACTACAGATTACCAAAACGATATTCGTAGAGCAACCCTCACCTGCAGACCGACCAATTATCACGGGACATACATACTGACCCTCAAACTTTGATGCACTTTTATTAGTCACTTTGTTTTGATGAACCGAATCCTCCTTATCCCTCAAATTATCTCGAAGACTCCCTTCATCATGTTTTCGACAATATACAAATTCCTATCAATATCTTTTGAATTACCATTCGACGTTTATGGCCTTCCTATACATCTTAACTGTTTGAGCCTGTACATACCATAACGTATATTTTCTTGAGCTGTAGGTGGGTACCCTTCGTAAGCTTCCAATCTTTGTCCCCAAATATTCTACGACATCCATCATTTGTTAGCTTTTGTATTGATACCAAGTTGTAGCACAAATTCGGTACATGACGAACTTCTTTAAGAACAATCTTCTTGTTAAACCCCGTAGACAAGTGTATGTCACTGATGCCTACAACTATAGCCGTCCCCTTGTCGCCCATCTTTACACATTTAAACCTTTCTCTCTGGTATGACGTAAAGATCCTCCTCCCTGGAGTAACATAGTACGATGCCCTCGTGTTCGAGACCCAATCGCTGTAATGATACGTGCCACAAGGTTCATCTGTGTCAGTTGTTGCGATGGTGAGATCTCCCATAGCCGTAAAATCTACTTGATCGTCCTTGCCTTTAGCCTTCTCATCTTTGACCTTCATTTAGTCCCATTTAAAATGACCCTTTTTTCTATAGTAATAACATCCTTCCTTGCAGTCCACCATCTCAAGATCTGAGAACTCCCTCATGTTCTCGACTGTAACCTGAGCCTTCCCTTAAGGAAGCAACAAGAGCGGGATCATGTGATGATTTTGACTACTTATATCATATCTTCTCATTCAATAAACTACTTTTGACTATATCCATCGTGACAACTCGATCATGGGTAGAGTTGCTTACAGACACCATCAATATCTTCTATTTTTTCGACAGAGAATTGAAAAGCAGAATGAATTGAATCTTATCCTTAATCACCATCTTCATCGTTGTTAGTTAATTAATAATACCCTGAACCTCGTTCAGATGTTTTGCCACCGAGGCACTGTTACGCCACGATTCCACAGAGTCATTCGTCTACGCATTTATCTCTGAGAACCGATCTTCCTCGCTTGGGCATGATGTCGTACAAGTCTGATATTACACTTATACAAGGCAAAAACGGTATATAATTGATAATCATCAAATAAGAACACATCGCAGCGGCAAAAATAGACAAATTAAAGATAATAAGGACATATTTATTTCTATGGAAAGGAATACCTTATTGATTGATAATAGTAGAAATGAGCAGATAATTTGAAGTCAAACAAATATATGTAGAAATAAGCTCTATTTATTGATAATTGAAGTAAAGTACAATGCTTACAATAAGAATGCAAATTTATAACACATCTCATCGTACATTTGATAGCCAACTGAAATACCTGCCAGTAGGATTATATTTGATACATAGACTTTATAACTGGATATGCTGACTTGGCTTACAACATATTGGTACCACAGATATATAATGTTACATATATTATGTCCACTTCTAAAATAAGTCATATTAGTGACGGATTTAGCGACGCTGTTTCAAAACGTCGTAATTTTTATTACATTTAGCGATGACAGAATAGAATGTCACTAAACGTCACTATCAGCGAGGTTCAGCGTCATTTAGCGACAAGTTTATTACTAGGAAAGCAAACGTCATGCTAACATTGCAGTTTCATCGAAAAATGTCGCTGTTTCCTTTAATACTGCAACGTTTAGCAACTCATGTAGCTAAATGTCTCTAGTTTATTAATATACGACGACGTTTAGCAATGCCAGACAGAGACGTCACTAATGTGTTTCATATATGGTTTGTAGTGGCTGATCGATTTTTCAATCTTTTCCTCAATTTTTTACTCCTGTGCGCTCTCTCCAAAATTTTCCTCTCCTCTCCGGCGACCCCCTCTCTTCTCCGGTGAAGCCCTTCCCCCGATGCACCTCTCCACTCCGGCGACCCCTCTCTCGTCTTCTTTCTCGACGCCCCTCTCCACTCCTACACCGGCGCCCTTGGGCATCGTTCGACCCCTCTCAACCCCTTGCCCCGATGCCCTTTTATCCCGACGACCCCCCTTGCTCAAATAATGCCTAACCCTAATCTTATCTTCCTTAATCTGCTATGACACAAATACGGACATGGATAAAGATATTCATGCACTGAGACACAGACACAGACACACTAACACACAGACATAGACATACGCACCCTAACACACAGACACGAAAGTATATAACATGAAACACAGACACGTGGACTTATACGACACATAGACATGTGGACACACATGGCTTACAGACACATAGACACACATAGCTTGATTTCTTTACAGTGCTTGCAATGGCAGCAACATGGCTTAAGCAGCAACAACAGTATGGCTTAGCAGCAGCAACATGGCTTTAGCAACTACAATAATGTACTGCAGACGCTTGCTAATACAGCAGCAGCATGGCTTGGCAGCTGTATTAGCAGCAATAGTAGGCTGCTCTGTTAGCAGCAAATAGAGCTACTTTAGCAGCAGGGGATCCTGCCCCTTTGGGCAGTGTTGGTTTGGCCACTTGGCTATTAGGCCACCATTGCTATCTTGATGTGAATACTTGATTCACATTTGGGGTTAGGGTGAGGGTTATTAAAATGACTTAGGGTTTTTACCTAGTAGTAACATAGTTAAGGTATTACATACTCTAATGTATAGGTAAGGACTTACCTAGGATAGGTAATGTGAATCCTAATTTAGGTTAAGATATTGGGGATTACTTACTCAAGGTAATCTAAGGTAATAATTTACCTAACAAAATAAGGTAATGGCCTTACCTATGTCTAGGTATAACTTAGAGTAGATGACCTAATAGGTAATGGATAATATTGTACCTATCTAATCTATATTTGAGTGTTATCTAGACACGTGGACACACAGACATATGTCAAACTAAGGTAATGGCCTTACCAATATCATTGACCAATACTCATAGGAATAGTCCGATACCGATTCCGATATCGATACTGAGAACCTTGCTAAGACGTATCCTAGTACCTAGAGTGTATAGAGTATCCTAGAAGTGTAGGTATGATTGGTACAGTGTCAAGACATATGTCAAGATACTAGGTAAGGGCTAGCTAGGTATCGCCAATTATTTTGTGGTAAGTGCTAGCTTGGACACTCCGAGGTCAACTTTTCCTTATGGGGTCACAAGAAACACATGACGACAAAGATATCATTATCCGTTATGTTAAGTGTCCATGTTAGCTTAAAATCAAGTGTCCATGTAAGCCCTTCTCATGGCTTCCTCTACCAAAGCAAAATGTAAAACCAAACATGAAGTAGAGTTTTATATTCAAAACATCAGAAGTAAAAGGATTTCAATAGGTGGTAGGATGAGCCAGAATCCTTTGACGGAGAATCCTGGCTCGTCCCACCACCAATCCTTTGATGGAGAATCCTCCGTCAAAGGATTATGGCTTGTCCTACCACCAATCAAAAATTTTTTACTTCTGATACCGATACCAATACTGTTGGTTAATATTAATATTTTCAAACTTCTCTAGGCTTTGGTTGAGGTGGATATCATATGATGCGGAATAGGAGGCTGAGAGAGTCGAATAAGAAGAAGGGAAGTAAAGGGGAGACAGAGAGGGGGCCTTCTTATTGAACACGTGACGACACTCATTTAATACTCATGTGCCTATGCATCCAGTTGGAATATACTCGAATAATGTGTATCTATCTTTGTAGAATTATTATCAAATAGATATGAAATACTATCTGCGACATCGTTCGTAGATGTACAATCATCATCTTGATGACATGGTGGTGTGCGGGACGAATTTATACAGGGGGTAGAGCAGTTCCTGCAGTTCGCCAAGGCGTTCCCTCAGTACATGGACTGTTCCAAAATTAAGTGTCGATGTGTGAGATGTCGCAACATGAAATATCATCCAGAAGTGGACGTGACATATCATTTGTACTCGAGAGATTTTATGCCGAATTACTATCAGTGGACCTCACACGGAGAACTTGTGCCTTTAGCATCGGAGCTGGAGCCTAATTTGTCGTATATGGATGTCCATGACCACGCTGGTTACGACGAAGGGTAGAGAACATGGTTTTTGACACCGCGGGGCCTAGTTTCGATCCAGACAATCATGATGTGGCTGAGGAGGCATCGAATTTCGATGTTACAAAGTTTATGGAGTTGCTGGAGAATGCAAGGACACCTTTCTATCATGGTTGTGAGGATTATTCACCGTTGGAGGTGGTTACAAGACTGTTGACCATCAAGTCCAATTTCAACATGTCTCCAGAATGCTATAACCGAATCATCGAGTTGATTATAGAGATCTTGCCAGAGGGTACAAACTTACCTACAGGCATCTACCGGTCTAAGAGGATGGTGAGATCTCTCTGGATGGGATACAAAAAAATCGATGCATGTCGCAACGGGTGCATATTATACTACAAAGATGACAATGATGAAGATGTATGCAGATTTTATGGTGCTGATTGCTATAAGACAACAAGTTCAAGTAGGACTCCCAGTGCAAGGAAGCGACCGATTCGATGCACTACTTGCCTTTGACGTCGCGATTGTAGAGGTTGTTTAAGGTAAAGGAGACTGCTAAGAAAATGAGTTGGCACAGGTGGGAATAGATTGTTGGAGTTTTGGATCATCCATCCGATGGAGAAGCATGGAAGCACTTTGATCGAGAGTATACAGATTTTGCTTCTGATCCGCTTAATGTAAGATTGGGGCTATCCTCTGATGGTTTTACTCCATTCGGACTTTCGAGTTTCCAATATTCTTGTTGGCCAGTGAATGTCACTCCGTTATCATTTCGGTCCGAACAATCTGAAAAACAATATCGATATGTACTTACAACCGATGATAGATGAATTGAATCAGCGGTGGGAAGTAGGTGCCAACACATATGATGTTTCTATAAAGTAGAACTTTTAGATGAGGGTCGCAGACGGACGATACGACGCCAGTCTCAGCCGCAGACGAATAATACGATGCTCATCGCACAATTTGATATGCTCGAGAGCACCATTAGGGAGACGGGTAAGAGCACGGATTATGCCGTTCAGACGGTGCAGGAGAGGACGGATCTTGCCATTCAGGCGGTACAGGGATCGCAGCTGGCCATGGGCGATCAGCTTTCGAGGCTGGCAGCTCTTATGGATTCCACCAACTCTAGACTTCTAGCCATGGAGCAGACACTTCCTGGTCGTACGTCGGCATCTACACCACCTATATCGGTTCCACTGTCTCCTCCTCCTTCTAATGATGAGTCGTCATCGATGACGTTGACCCCGACGCAGTATAGGTTCATGTTATCCCAGATGTGGGGACTGCCTCCTCCTCCTCCTGACTTGGCATAGTCCTTTATTGGACTTATTTTCATTTGTTGTGTTGCTGACCTATTGTTGGGTCTTTATGTATTTATTTTATACATTTAGTGACAGTTTGTGTTATGTTGAACATTATCGGACGAACCCTTTTTATAGCCGTTTGGTAGTAGATTTGTATCCACCCGGCTATTTTCTGTCTTTCTGATCGATGGATTCTATTTATTTGATTATTGGTAGTACATTTTTAACATTTGTCTCTATATTGGTTTACCGGTATTCAGTGTTCCACTAAAGGGGTCGGTGAACCCAGAAAATTCTACGGAGGGTTGCTCTGGGTCTACTATTTATAAACTGTCATTTAAAATGCAAGTACAATGCTATATAGAAAAAGCAATCAGAATCCTTTTTTTTAGAATTTAGCTATGCTTAGCGACGAAATTCTACGTTGCAAATGTGTATCTGAACGTCGCTAACCTGAAACCAGGACGTCGCTGAACGTCGATATTCGTCGCTACTAAACTGACATGGCAAGTGGGATATGTCAGCAAAAATTGTCAGCCAACGTCGCTAATAACGTCGCTATGTACGTATCAGCACGTCCTAGCATGTGTCAAAAACTGTCGCTGATTGTCGCAATACGTCACAAAAAAACTGACGTGGCAAACCAAAATTGTCAGAGTAAACGTCACTAAATGTCGCTGATTACGTCACTACATGTTGTACTGTCAGCAAAAATTAGCAATGACTTGTTATGTCGCTAATTAGCAATGTGATGTCGGCAAACGTCGTTAGACAAATAAAATTCTAGCGACGTTGGAGTTGCAAAAGTACGTCTCTATAGCGACGAATAGCGACGAATTTCTAGTTAGCGACCATGTATTATATGACATGGTCTTTTCGTCTCTAATTTTGTCGCTAGTAAGAAGTAGCGACATTTTTCTGCTGTTTAGCGACGTCCTTTGGCGTCGCTAATATGACTTATTTTGGTAGTGGTCCTTTATAAATAGTAGACATCATCTTTTGCAAGGAGAGCTTCTGCATGCCCAATAAATCTTTGATGCCAAAGGACTGATCAAGCCAAATCTTAGTGTACTGAACTTCTGTAACGCCCCAATCCCAAAATACTTAGGACTAAATACATATCCATGCCATCTATACACATACGAAGTATACTTCAATATATGGAAACCTCTAACGAATACATAAGCTGTGTAATGCAGTAAACCACGACAACTAATCTCATCCACAATAAGCAAAATAACTGTATAATAAAAACAAACCCTAAATTTATCATTTGTATAAAAGTTGGACAGAGACAGATCCACTACCAACCATTTAAGTGTAAAAAATAGTACAAGGAAATGATGGATAAGAAGGGTAATGGAAGATCCAAGAGTAATCCTCCTCAATATGGAAGGGAAAACCACAATCTTGGCTAGAGCACCTGCGAAACATCAAAAAGCACACACACCTGGAGAGATCACCAGGTCCTCAGAGGGATGTAATAAGGTACATAAAGAACATGCCATATAAACTGTCATATATAATAAATAAAAAAAGTACATACAATAGGGCTCATAACTGTTCTACTGTGAATATGCAGTTGAGATACAATCCTTCGACGCATGAGCCTTGGTTGTAGATGTGATCGACATAGTTCCCGTATAGGGCACCAAGGGCCTACGTCCGTAACATCCGAAGATCGTCAGAGGGCATCATGTGCAAGGGGGTACGTCCATAACGCTCTAGAAAATGTCAGAGGGCACCTGGAGCCTACGTCTCCGGAGGAGCGCACAGGTAATCAAGGAAGTACAAAAGAAGCCCATACGTCAGGTATTGTTCTCCCCACCCAATGTCTAGTGTCATCATCTCTATAACTGATATGAAACTCAAGTAACCGCCAAGTCTACTAACATGCAATTTATTGACAGTTACTCCTATTTGTCGCACGCCCCATACGTATCGGTGGTCAGCCGACTACGCGAGTGCGTATCCTACATATGACTCACAATACATGATAAAGCATGTGTCAAGGCCTATGTGATATACCAGTACCTCATCATCAATGGGTGGTCACTAGGCTAAGTTAATACAAGAAAATAATATAAATGCAATCAAAACGACCGATATAGTCGCTTGCACCCAAGTGTGACTTGGAAGCACAGTTATATAAAAAATAGAACAAATATAAAAAACTAAAAATAAATAACTAAAAAAATAGAGTAAAGTAATCACAGAGTAAGGTGGCAAGGTATCTTGCCTTGTGGTGCGAGGATGGCAAGTCCAACTGTCAATCACGCCAGCAATAAAAACTTAAAATCCACGAACGGCTCCAGATGCCGAAACAAATATCAAGAATGATCTCGGTGTAAAAGATATATCTAGAAAATGCTGTCCAAAAGTCCAATTTCGGACATAAGGGCAAAATCATAATTTTTGGTCAAAACGATGTCTGCCGTTGGACCTGTTTTGTACCAAAATGTGTGCCAGTATATATGGTCTCTAAAATTGTCAAACTACAGTCTACGGGTCCGGTTTGAGTAGACGAACCCAACCATATGTTCAACTTGGATTCGGCGGGCCGTACACAAATTCTTCCGTTGGGTCGGGTCGCGGGCCTACAAATAGTCGTTTCTGTCGACCTTCTCAGAATCGGACCAAACTTGGCACACAGGACCAAAAAAATGATACGCTTCTGCTGGCATAAGTTTTGTCTCGATTTGACGAATATGCATAAATTAATTGAAAATTTTGCAAGAAGACCGATACGGTAAATATCGACGGATATGCATCAAATTCGTCGTACACATGCAACCAATTTGAATTCCATCAAAGCCCATACATCTATAAAGTCAATACGCACCTTTCCATGCTTTCGGTTCGCGACCACGTCGCTCGATTTATCGGGGCGCACACCGTATCGGAAGAAAACCATTAAAAATTACTGTTTTGAAAGATGATTTTTTTAAAACTTTGAAGTCTCTTTTCTTAGCGCTCATTCGATAAAATTGAATTCTGCGAAAAGGGTTATAATCTCATATATGTTGTCTATAAATCCTATTAAACACAATTTTGAGTCTATTGATAGGTTGGCCGGGAATCGCCTTCCAAGTGGGCTGTTTGAATTAGTTTATCTGTTTTCGAGAATTTTTTCAGCAATTTCGTATCGATTATTTTTTTGAAACAGCATCAGTTCGATATAAACTAATTAGAGGGATACCTAGATGGTTATGTAGTCTGTTCATAGGATTTTACGGGATCGAATTTCATTGAACGAGGACGAAATCATACCTAAAAAGTTGGGTTGTTGCTTCCTACTCTGCCTACGCTTGTTGGTGCCACTGCTTTTGTTGCCGGCTTCTGGCCGCCGGTCGGCCACCACGGCGGTGGCGCGGTGGGGCGCACGAGTGCGCGTAGGCGTGGTGCACCGTCACGTGGGAAGGGGTTAGGGCTTTGGTGATCACAAACTTTATATAAAGAGAGAGATGGGGTTCCTTATATGTGCGACTCGGGGAGGGGTCAATACGCGCGCCTGGGGGTTTCTGTGTTCGAGTAAAATTTTATTTTTCTCTATTATCTATCTATCTATATATATATATATATATATATATATATATATATATATATATATATATATATATATACATATATATCTTAAAACCAAAATAAATATAAAAAAAATATTTTAAATAATCTGATAACGAAAACAATATATTTGTATAAAAATATTTTATAGATAAATTTATTTAGTTAATATAATTTCTTTAGTATAACTCTCTCTCTCTTTATATATATATATATATATATATATATATATATATATATATATATATAAATATATATATATATATATATATATATATATATAACACAAAAACCGAGATGCTCTCCTTTTCCCCCACCCGGATCCTCCCCCCCTCTCCACTACCTCCTTGCCCCCATCATATATATATATATATATATATATATATATATATATATATAACACACAAAACTCCCCTTCCCCCCCTCCCCCTCCCGGATCCTTCCCCCTCCCCGCTACCTACTTGCCCCCATCCCCGTCACCTCCTTGCCACCATCCCTCCTCCTCGGTACCATCTCCTCGTCGATCTTCGGGTGCAGGAGATGCGGCTCTTCTTCCACCCTCTTCGCCGCTTAGTGTTCGATCCCCCCAGTTTTCCTTCCGTCGTCGGGCACGGCGCCTCCGTCATCCCTATCTCCCCCGGCTGCGGCATCCCTACCTCCCCTGGCCGCGGCCCCCGCGGCAGCCCCCGGTGGCCTACCCTTCTATCCTAGGCGCTCCCCTTTCCCGTGAATGGACGGAGGCTCAACTCGCCCTCCTTGGGCGTTGGTGGATGCAATCGCACCCGAACGCCGTACCGCCAATTGTCCGCCCCACGCCGTCTACGTATGCTCTTCCTCCGATGGAGGAGACTCTGCCTGGTACTCGTCCTCCCCCCCAGCCATTCCGAGACGGTGGGTCCTCCTTTCTTCGTCGCCGGCGGTCCAGTCGGCCTGGCGGGATTGATGGCCACCGACTCGGGACTCGGTATGATCACCCACCCCCTCCTCGGGAGTGGCATCGGGGCATGTGGCTGGCGTGGGCATTAAGGCACAGCTGTCCTCTGCGTCCTTCAGTTCCCTAGGCACCTCGAGTACCGAGCGTGCAACTGGCCCTTTAGGCTTCCCTCCGAGGCGCGGTCTACCCTCTGAGGTGCGGTCAACCCTCTATCTCCTTGGCACCTCGGGTACCGGGCATGCAGCTGGTTCTGCAGGTGTGAGCACCCTGAATTTTGGGTTAATTTTTATTTTATTTTATTTTATTTTATTTTTTGATTGATTTGGTTTCGATGAATAATTTATTCTGTTATTTTTTCTTAAGTGTACTTTTTCGTGCCTTTTATATTTGGAGTGTCAGGGATGTTCAACTCTGGAATTCTTCTTCACGAGTTTTGTAGTGGACATGATTGCCTTCATGATGGTATATAGTGTCCCACTCAAACTTATTCCCTTGTGCTCTTTTTGCTTCGCAGAACTTCTAGTCGAATTGGACCATTTGATAATTAATTAATTTTCCCACTCTTTTCCTTGATCATTTTTAGCACGTCACCGTGACTTTTAATTTGGGAGCGCAAGACCAGTCAGTTTCTTGAAACCAACTTCTCATGCATGATCTACTCGAGATGCTTGTTACCCATGACCTTCGTGTCCCACTCAGACACGCTATTTTGTGCTCCATTTGCTTCGTACAACTTTCCTGACACGTGACCCGATTTTATTTCATCCCACGGTGTCACATTCATTTTCCAACTTGATTTGTGGGTACCCTGTCGACCAAAACCTGTCAGCCCCAATTATGGGCATGGCCCATATTGAGCCTACTACCCGTCCGACACTTGTATCCTATTTATTGGAATCCTCATGTGCTACTTATTTACCCATGATCATCAACACCTAATTTTAATTCGATTATTGTATAATATCTGATTTTGACCCAATCTGGCTCCACCAAGTCCAGCCAGTTTTGAGCTATCCACCATCATGACACCCTCAGCCTAAATATCCTCGAAAAATATCAAGTACTCATTTTACCTATTTTTAATATTTAATGGAAATTTTTTATTTATTTTGATTCCCTTGGAATGACCAATTTCCTAATATTAATCCTAGCCATAGGATCTTCCCATTTAATCCTACCCATTAAATCCTATATGGAAACTTTTCTCCACACCCCTTGGCCATGTGGCCGGCCCTAACTCCCAAGTTTCTTATCTCTCTCTTATCCTCTCTCTCTCTCTCCTCCCTCTCATTAATTATTACTTTTTCTCCCTCTCTCTCTCTAAACAATTTATTTCCCACACACAATAACACCACAGCAGCCCCGGCCACCCATGGCCCGACCTCCTCCTGGCCGAGCTTGGCTCCGGCCACCCACCCTGGCCGGCCATCACCGTGGCCTGGCCGCCACCACTCCATGCACCATCTCTCCGCCTTCTTCCTCCTCCTCTTCATTAACGCCACACACCGACCAACACCATACAACCCGAGCCACCACCTCCTCCATCTCGCCGTGGCCGCCGCCCCTTGGCCGTGCAGCCCTCCACCATCGCCGAACAGGCCAGGACGTAGCCTCCCCGTGCGAGCCCCGGCCAGCAGCAGCAGCTGCCACCGCACAGCCGCATGTTGGCACGCACGTGCACGCGCGCGCGGGCCGCCGTCGTGCACCGCCGCACTGCCACACGCCCGCCGTGGCCCTCCTGGCTGTGTGCCCCCCTCCGACGAGCAGCCCCCTGACGGCCACCGTCCTCCGGGATGCGGCGTCGAGACGATTCGTGCGTTTTGCACGAAGTTCCGTCGTGACGCGCGCGAAATCAAGTCCATTTTGGCGCTCCGTCGCAGCAACTTCGCACGCATTTTTCCGAAAATCCGACCGTTGGATCGGCAATTTCTTTGCTCCACCACAATCTTGGTATATCCACCTTCACTCCTGTCAATTTTCGTCCGTTGATTTTATCGTTTGATACATCAAAACCGGCCACCAAGTTGACCGTTTAAATTGTATTAAATTTAGACAGTTTTGCGGAGCCAACTTCGTCAGCTTGTATCTCCTCCACCGCAGCTCCATTTAGCGTGCTACCAGTTCCTGTGCGAAGCTGGTATAACCCTCTTACTACCCCTCCAGTTTCGTTCCATTGTGAGCTTGTTTGATTGGTTGAATTCGACGCCAAAGTTGGTCGTCCGAATTCGTAATTTCCAACTTATAAAATTCCATTTTTGAACACGGGACTCTAGATTTCATTTCTGACACCACCATTAGATTCGTGGCATCGTTCTGACATATTTTTATATAAAATTTGTTAGATTTGGAGAACGTGGGCCCTGGCACATTTTTTGGTGCAAAGTAGGTCCCACATTCTGGGTCAACGGGATTTTTTGACGCCGGCTCATCGGAATCTAATTCCGGATATACCGTTGAGTTCGTATCATCATTCTGGACTCGTTGACATGTAGTTTGCTGAGTTTTGAGAACTTTGGCTCCGGCACGTATTTCCGTGCAAACCGAATTCCAAGTTCTGGTCAACGGACCAAATTGAGATCGGGTCAACGGAATCCAATTCTGGAGATACCGTTGGGTTCGTATCGTCATTCTGGTTTCGTGGACAAATAATTTGTTATATTTTATAGACTTAGTTTCTTGTACGTTTTTCGGTGCAAAACGGCTCCGACACGGACACCGTTTTGACCCAAAATTACCTTTTTGCCCTTGTGTCCAAATTGGACCGATGGGTAGGCTATCCTAGCTAATTTTACCATTCTGGACATGTTGGCAATGTTTATTTCATCGTTCGACAATATTTGTTGATAATTTCTCTGAGTTTAACCTTTTATAATTAATTAATAATTAATTCTTATAATGTTCGTATTTCGGGATTAGTACAACGAAACTGAGATCAGTCAATTACAGTGATCTCACATCGCTGAAATTGATAAGTTGGACACGTGGGTCACTATAATAAGATTATCAACTTTACAGTTGATCATCTCATCTCGATTTGCGTGTCGTAAGTTTCGACGTACGAATAACGAAGTACACTTTATATCTTTAATAATTAGACTAGAATTGACCCTGTTTGACCAGAGTTGACCAGTTGACCCAAAGTCAACTGTAAGTCAACACTTGACCTAGTTTGACTAGATTATTGACCGGAGTTGACCTAGAGTTATTTTGACTTAGAAGAACCTAGGATAAAATAGATTGCTTATAGAGATTTATTTATTACAACTTGAACACCTTGTAACCTGTATTGCTTTAAATAGGACTCTGTGGCTTCAATTGGACCCTATACTTATCAGCTGTTCAGGCTATCAGACGAGTACATTCTCTGATCATTTCATATCCTGCTTAGAATTATTTCCTGCATTAAATTACTTTACTTGTACTGTCACGTTGGTCACACGGATTGGTACTATATGGATCCCTTCTTGAGATGTTATCCTTAGGGAGCATCGGGTACTTCATGTTCTGTGCGTTTCACTTACATGGCGTATCACTATGCTTCATTGGTTCATTGATCACTTGTGACATGTACTCTCATGATCACAGAGTCTTCCTTGAATCCTTATCCCATTTATTGGGTTTCCTAGAATCCCCATTTATGGGACATCCATATATCACCCTTCGGGGGCCTTTGTATGGAATCATAACATAACCTGGTTGGATCCTTGTGTATTGATTGGGGGTACGGGGGAGTAGAAGTAGACATGTGAATAATACACCAGTAGTGTAGCATCAGAATCATTCCATAGTGTAGTATCAGAATCATCCCATGTCATTTACTTGTCTATGTTGTACTCTGACTCACTAGCCATATGTTAGTTCTCTATTTATTATAGATATTTCTATTACAGCTCTCTCTCTATTTACATACATCATTTCTTTCAGTACCTGTATCTTACTTTACTGCATGATTATATTTTCTAACCTGCTATGAACCGTTGAGATGTAAAGTGCTCGCTCCTGTCCCGACTCGACCTGTTGATAAATTTTACAGATAGCTTGGAGGTTGCCTGCTAGCCTAGAGGAGACACAGTAGAGGTTGTATAGGTAGCTAGGAATTGCTCAGTTTATTTTCAGTTGTCTTGAGTTGTATTTATGGATTTCTGTATTTGAGTTTTGAGATGTATTTCTGGGTTGTGTATCTTAGACACTTAGACTTCTATCTGCTGTATTTCTTTTGGATTTCATGTTTTATCTATCTTCCATTATGCTCTACCCTAGATGTGATTGAGTTTATATTCTGCTATGTCACCCCCATTCAGGGAGTATAAACTGCTTAGCATTATATTGTTAGATGTTGTGACCTAGGACAGCGTTCTACCGCCGACACTGCGGCGTAGGCTGGGCGTTGTTACGTTCTCGTACCCTAACAGTGGATGCGGGTCGTGACAGCAGGCCTCCAACCCGGGCGCAGTCAACCCTTCGAGGCGCGGTCAACCCTCTCTCACATGGACGCGGTTGGTTGCGCCCACATTGTGGTAGCGGGAGACAGCCACTCCCCTTCGGGAGGTGGAGCGATCCTAGTGATTGGTGGGGGTTCCGAGGAACCCATGCCACCTGGTCAGACTGGCGCAGGCGCAGCTCAGCGTTTGACCGCCTAGCACGGTCCACGACCCGACGCAGCTCAGCATCTGTGCAGTCCATCAGAGGCCCACGTGGCCCGGGCCCTCCTTGTGCCCCTCGGCGCATGTTGGAGACTTTTCTCGCCCCTTGGCTCTTGCTGAGGGTTATACGCGCTCCCCTGTGCGCACTCTGACGTCCATCGAAGGTTTTGCACATCCTAGCCCGTTCGGAGCTCCGGTTGGTTCCCTTTCCGCTGCGGCGGCCGCCACCCCTCCTTCGGGCGCCGTGCCTGGACCTCTTCCTTGTGCAGGATCCTCCCGTACGCCGACGGTCTCGTCGTCTGACACACACCTTTTTGTCGAGGGCCTCGTGCGTCCCCTCCGGCACTCATCTCTTCTGAAGCCGACATCCGAGAGGGCGGCCTTACCCCCCTCCCCCTGTGCTCCCTGCGAATCCCCTACCTCTCCGTACCTTCCCTCCCCTAGTGCTCACCGCGAATCCCTCCTCCTCCTTCATTCTCGGACTCCTCCCTCGTTAGGCATTACCTATCTTGTGGCCCTACCGGAGCCACATCTTACTCTTTCATCCCTAGTGCGACTGTCAGTCACGCTGAGTTGATCAGGACAGAGTCAAAAGTCACGCTCAGTTGATCCAGACAATATTTACAAATCATGCTGGGGAGACAGCTCATCATTTGTCAGAGAGTAATTATGTCTGACAGCACAACAGTCGAAGAATGTCTCTTCGTATGCCACGTATGTACAGACTTCGAGAGATCACAGCCGTCTATTGCGTGATTTTCGAAATCTTCTTCAACAAGACTCAACCTTCATCAAGTTGGCATACCAAAAGAGCTTCTTGTCATTTAATGTGACTGACAAAAACAATTACTGCCAGAGATTTTGTGTCAGTCGAGGCACGCTGAATCAAGACAGCTGGCAGTTCTATCCCAAGTCTGCGTGTATTTTGAGTTTTCACTCAAATCTGCGTGGATTCTGAAGTTTTCTTTCTCAAGTCTGCGTGGATTCTAAAGTTTTCTTCATCAAAGTCTGCGTAGATTCTGAAGCTTCTTGCCCCAAGTTTGTGTAGATTTTGAAGCTTTCTATCCCGAGTCTGCGTGAATTTCGTCTTCACCAAGTCTGCGTGGATTCTGAAGCTTCTTGCCCCAAGTTAGCGTGGATTTTGAAGCTTTCTACCCTGAGTCTGCGTGGATTTTGTCTTCAACAAGTCTGCGTGGATTTCATCAAATCGGAGTACGTGGCAGCCATGCCACTGATCTCTCGCCTGCGTGTCCTGTAACTTGCACACGACTCATGCATGATTGCCATGTGTCCAACAGTTACAGGCCACGTCCAGTAACTGCTCACAACCTTGCGTATGTTAAATCCTGCATGATTTTCAACTAAGCACAGGCTGTGAAGACAGTTATCTTTTCAGTTATTATTTTTGACTCTATAAATAGAGTTCTTTTTCTCATTCATTATAAGGGATACATAGTTATCTACTGTCAAAATTTTGAGAGCTTTTCTTCTTCGCATAGTCCAAGGGATAAAGTGATCGTCTTCTAGATCAGATTCCCACAGTTGTAATTTTCCCAGATACACAATAAATAAAGGAATTTATTTATGGAAAACAAATTGGCGACTCTGCTGGGGAAAACCATCTCCTCTTCTGAGATGGCAACAACTCAATGCGATACTTCGTCAATCGGCTCGACGAAGAAGGTGATGACGATCCAATTCGATCAACTCGCCTATGAAGAAATACAGCGGGCTAAGAGTGGTAAGCCCACTACAGCCTCCATCATCACTGCCAAGTCGAAGGGACACTCTATCTATGTCCCTAAGAATCAGTTGGCAGCCAATGGTAAAGTCTCTGCCACAGTGTCTGCTCCTAACACTGGCAAGAACTCTACTGCAAGCACGCACACTCTTGTGCGCTCGAAGATGACAGCAATCAAAGATCACGCTAACAGTACTGGCTCCTTAGCCAAATCTGTTCCAGTGTGTGTCTCCAAAGTTGAAAGTCACGCTGACAGTACTGGCTCCTTAGCCAAATCTGTTCCAGCGTGCAATTTCAATCTCAAAAGTCACGCTGACAGTACTGGCTCCTTAGCCAAATCTGTTCTAGTGTGCAATTTCAACCTCAAAAGTCACGCTAACAATACTGGCTCCTTAGCCAAATCTGTTCCAGCGTGTATTTCCAAAGTCAAAAGTTACGCCAACAGCACTGGTTCTTTAACCAAGCCTGTTTTAGCGTATATTTCATCTAAGAAGAATAACTCTTTAGCTATCTCTTCCTCTTTGCCAAGTTCTACCAGAACTGGGGGTGGTCTTCCACACAAAGTCCCTTCGAAAAGAAATAACTCTTTAGTTGTTTCTTCTGCTCCTGTAGTTTTTACTTCAGGAACAGCTTTGACTGACAATTTTGTTAGTCAAAGAAAAGGAGATGGTCTTTTGACTACTCTTCCTTCTGGACATTCTATGTCTCAAAACTTGAATGATTCTAAGAAGAAACATTCCTTAATGTTTTCTTCTATGACTTCTTCGAATTGGGCACAGAATTTGTCTAGAAAAGGTCTGTTACCAACTCCTAATCAAGGGGGTGGTTCAACTCTTCCTTCTCTGCAAATATCCAGATCAATGGAAGGAAAACTCCATGTGTCCAAAACCAATGTGTTACCTCCAACTGATCTAAGAACAAAAATTAACACTTCTGGTGTTAAGAAACCATACCAGTTGGAAACAAGGATAAGAGATCCAGATGCAGAGTATGCAAGAAACTATGTGGCTCATATTAATCATTCTCTATATAATCAAGAGCCGTCAAGACCCAAGAACAGGAAATATACTCCTCAATCTTCACAAACAGATTTACGAGAATATCTTCAACAGAAGAGAAGAAGTGATTCCGTGTCAAAGGACCATGCTTAATGTGACTTCTATCCAAGAGTCATAATTCAATGCAGATGTCAATCAATGGCTTATGATCATGTTGATCATGAATGTGACTTCCAGCCAAGAGTCACAATGCAATGCAGATGTCAAACAAAACGACAATCTGTCTTCAATCGGATTCAGTGTGAACCCATGCCTGACGAAGATGAGCCTTTGTTTGCTTCTGTCAATATGACCTCTCGGGATACTGGGGGTAGAGTTGATAGTCCAGATGGAGTATATATAAATACCAGAGCAAGAGTCCTGGCCTCTAGTCAAAGAAATTTGATCTCTGAAGATGATTCTGAATTCCTTGGGGAATCTAACTTCCCACCTCTTCCTACTGGGGGTAGTTCTCCTATAATTGACTTTGATGCACAAAGCAATGATTCAGAACAAACAACATCTACCAGTTCATCAATAATTCCTCATACAGTCACAACTTATATGGTTGATGGGAATACTGATGAACTTTCTTCTTTCTTGACTCCTCAAGATCAAAGAATTGCTTCTTTGGAACAACAAATGAAGTCTATGGCTGATACTATGAAGTCGATGTATGAACTCATGGCAACACAGATGCAAAATCGACAGACTATACCAGATGCCATACCAACTGACACTGATATGAGTCCAGTACAAGTTCCTCCAGCAGTACAATCTAATACTCCTGGACCAGCTCAACCAAACCCTAGTCTCTCTGGAGCTGGAGGTAGTGCTTACAATGCTGTTCCTCCTCCCAACTATTCTCTACAAGTTATAACTCCACAATCTTCTGGAATTGTTAATGAAGAATTGAGGAATCTCAGAACTCAATTCGAGGCATTCAAACAGAAAGATGGTTTACAAAGGTTAGGCATCAAACAACCTTATCCGATAGAATGGAAGCAAGTATCGTATCCTCCTAAATACAAGCCTCCTACTATTTCATTCTATGATGGAACCACTTCTCCAAGTCAGTTCATTAATCACTTTGAAGTGATGACTGATCAGCTGCAACCAAGCGACGCCCTCCTTACTCGGGTGTTTATTGGATGTCTCAAGGGAACGGCTTATGAATGGTATAGAAGTCTTCCAGATGGGAGCATTACCTCATTTTCCGATTTCAAACAGATGTTTCTTAAACGGTTCTATGAAGGGCTCAATGACATGACTATGTCTGCTCTTATTAGAATCAAGCAGAAAAATAATGAAACTACAGAAGAGTACATTGAACGGTTTCGAAGAGAAGCTCTGAAGATGCCTCTTGGAACTCCTGATGCTGTCACCATCGACACATGCAAATCAAACTTGTTGCCAATCATCAGCATGTGGACAGGATCCACTCAATTCTAAGACTGGCCTTCTTTCATAGTTAGTGCCAAGGCCGCAGAAATTAGTGCTGAAACCTTCAAAGGTTTAGGAGTGCAGATGATTCCTAAAGAAACAGGTCAAGGTACTAACAATAAAAACAATGCTCGCAAGGGAAAAAAAACTCTTGAAGTTAATCTTCAGAGAAAAGATGCATCAACTGTTCAAACCTCTCCTACAACTCAACAACCAAGAACACCTCGCCCCAAAGAAGAATATTCTTTCGATGACGACGATGTCCTTGGTATCTTTGAATGTCTGCTGAAAGGTAATAAGATACAATTACCTGAGATTAAGAAACCTGATGAAGCTAGTAAAACAGATCATCCCAAATACTGCCCATATCACAGAATGCTGGGTCATACAATTCGTACATGTTATGTACTGAAAGGAAAGATCCAAGAAATGATTAAATCTGGAGCTATCTCTCTTACTCCAAAAGAGAAGACCGTCACCTCCAACGTCGTCTCTATGCAATTCGGAGATTTTCCTCCTCAACTCCTTGAAAGTGGGATCGTTCCTATTCCCAAGGCAACTCTTGACATAGTGAATCTTCCTCCTCCACGGTCTGAAGGATTAGTGCCAATCACTTTAGAAACTGGAGAAATCATGTGGATCCATCCTGATCTAGTGGCAGATTTTGAATCGCCTTCTCCTCAAAAGACTACTTCTCGAAAGTCCAAGAAGGCTGGAAAGATTAAATCATGTCATATGACTTCTCTTGGATCTATTCCTGACACAGAGCCAAAAGAGAAAGAAGAAGCACTTGTTAGTGCTACTCGAACGGGAAAACCTTATCTAAAGGATTATTCCAGAAATCCTGAGGATCCTCTTGATATTCCTCCAGTTGATAGAGATGCTTCTAATGTTCCTCCTGAAGAAGAATCATCCACTGAACCTGTTCCTCCCAAGCCTACAGCTCTGGAGAAAGGTAAACAACAGGCTCGATTTGATAAGCCAATCAAGAAGTCCTCTCCTCTTGGACTTCAGAAGCCTTATAATTTCGACATTTTAGCTCAGCTTGCTAATACTCCAGCTAGAATGTCCCTCTTTGAACTTCTACGTCTTTTCAAAGAGACTCGGGAGACATTAAGTGAAGCACTTCTACAAGCTGACTCTTGTCTTGCACAATTGAAGAAGCCAGATGCAGAACCTGCCACTTGCTTACATTGCAACAGTGTATTGGAAATTATCCCAAATATCACCTTTACACAAGACGACATGCTATTGGAGGATAATCAACATGATCGGCCTCTCTAATACACCGGTTATATCGATACAATGAAGATAGATCATATCCTCATTGATCCCGGGTCTGCTATAAGCATAATGCCAAAGAGTCTGTTGGATGAACTAAAAATCCCTCTTCACAAGCTCTCTAAGACGGTTACTACTATCCTGGGATTCAATCAAAGCCGAAGTGAGCCTTTGGGAAAGATTCATCTGAAGCTTCAAATAGGTGATTTCAGATCCAAAGTCACTTTCTATGTGATTGAGATCGTGGGATCCTATAATCTTCTTCTGGGGAGGCCCTTTCTTCATGAAAATAATGTGGTGCCTTCTACTCTTCATCAGTGTTTTAAATACATTGATAGCAATGGAAGAGTACAAAAAGAAGTTGCTGATATAAATCCCTTCCATGGGGTTGAAGCTTATTTCAATGATTCCCGAATGTACAAAGAAGAGTATACAAGGGTTATACAAGCTATGGAGAAAAAGGATTCACAAAGTGAGACCTTAATAATTCCTGTTAAAGGTCGAACTATTCAGCAACAATCTCCCAAACTCTCTGAAGAAGGTTCTTTCATCATTCCGGTGAGTGGACGGATTTCTCCGTTACCTCAGTCATTTTCTCAAGACACAATAATTATTCCTGTCAGTGGGCGTACTGTAATTCCTGCATCTCCACATATGAAACAGGATACTCTGCTAATTCCAGTTGGAGGGCGGATTATTCTTCTATCTCAAACTTCAAGGGAGCTCACCTCTTCTGAGCCATTTGTTATCGATCTTAATCGAAACAACGCTTCTTCTCGTTCTTCTTCTCCCCCTTTAGTCATTGACTTGGCTAAAATCTCTAAGGCTCAGCCTTCTCCCAATGTAAATACTGCTGCTTTTACATTTAATGAAAAGTCTCCATCTTTACAGTATGCTGATGTGTGTAATTATGTTCATAGTTATTTACATTTGTTAGATGACTTGAACGCAATAACCATAGGGGTTGTACAGACTGTTCATACAGAAGTATCCCTAGAACCTGTACAATCTTTATACTTTCTAGTTCCCAGCAGAAAGCCAGGAGACATTCCAATATTCTTCTATAAAGGGCCCCAAAGTCCTTCCGATTTAGAAGATGAAGACAAAAATGATGACACTGAAAGATTATAACTACGTCGTTATAGTCAGCAATCTAAAGACATCATCAAAAATATAGGCTATGACTTCAGGACTGGCCTCAATAGTAGAAAAGGAAGAAAAATGCCTGTTCGTATTCCTCCTCTGAAATATGGAAGGACGAAATGCGGATTGGGCTATATAGCTCCTACTCCTTTTATCAATATTGTCCATGAAGATCCCGAGTCTGACGAAGATAAGAGATCTGATTCTTCTAGTACCACTTCTTGGGATTTCGATACAAGTATCGGGGACTTCTACTGCAATATTCTGTCTTCCAACATGGTTTTCATTGACCATTCTGAAGAAAGTGATGAAGACGAAGAAGAGTTTAAAATCTCACCTGAATCGGAACAATGGGCCCAAAGATTAGATAATCAATGGGAGTTCCGTTTCGAGCAAAAAGAACCTCCAACTGAAGACAAACTTGTTCAAATAGAAGTTGGTGAAGAGGGATCTCCCAAACCAATATTCATTAGTGAAAGTCTTTCTGAACCTGATAAGCAAGACATGATCAAACTCATTCGTGACTACATCGACGTCTTCGCTTGGAGTTATGAAGATATGCCAGGACTTGATCCACAAATTGCAACTCACAAGCTCAATATCTTGTCGAATGCTAAACCGGTCAAATAACAACAGCGACGATTTCGTCCAGATATTATGGATGCAATTGAAGTTGAAGTCAATAAACTCATAACCTCCGGGTTTATTAGAGAGGAACAACATCCCGATTGGGTGGCTAACATAGTTCCTGTCCTTAAAAAGACTGGCAAGATCAGAGTATGCATAGACTTCTGCGATCTCAATGCGGCATGCCCTAAAGACGAATTCTCTCTACCAATCACTGATGTCATGATTGATAATACTTGTGGATTTGAGCGGATGTCATTTATGGATGGGTATTCTGGATACAATCAGATTAAAATGTTTTCAGATGACGAGAAGCACACTTCTTTCAGAACGTCGATTGGTACATATTGTTATACAGTTATGCCATTCGGTCTCAAGAATGCAGGAGCAACTTATCAACGAGCTATGAGCACTATATTCCGTGAACATTTGCGGAAAATAGTCGAATGCTATGTTGATGATATTGCAGTCAAAAGTCGACAAAGGAGGATCATATCCAAGATTTGAAGACTATATTTGATCTAATGCGTAAGCATCAATTAAAGATGAACCCTACTAAGTCCTTCTTAGGCGTCTCTAGTGGTAAATTTCTCGGCTTCGTCATTACCTCTAAAGGTATACACGTGGATCCCGAGAAGATCAAAGCCATCCAAGAGATGCGTCCTCCACGCACCTTAAAAGAGCTACGAGGATTTCAAGGAAGGATCGCTTATATCAGGAGATTCATCTCTAATTTATCAGGACGCTGCAGACCATTCAATAAACTTATGAAGAAAGGTGTTTCTTTTGTCTGGAATGATGAATGTCAGAAAGCATTCGATGATATAAAATAATATCTGATGAACCCTCCAGTATTGGTACCTCCCGTTTCAGGAATTCTATTTCTCCTATATACTCGAGCAATGAGTCATTCATTGGGTGCATTACTTGCTCAAAAGAATCAAAATGGTCATGAATAAGCCATCTACTATCTCAGTCGTACTATGACCAGAGCTGAACCTCGATATTTACCGGTCGAAAAAGAATGTCTAGCCTTGATGTTCGCTGTTCAAAAGACACGACATTATATCATTGGCCAGACTATTCATGTCATCTCCAGGATCAATCCTATACGGATCATGATGAAGAAACCCAGTGTTTTAAATTCTCGATTAGCTAACTGGGGAATCCTACTTGCTCAGTATGACATACATTATATTCCTCAAAAGTCAGTCAAAGGACAAGCTTTAGCTGATTTTCTGGCTGCTCATTCAATTCCAGAAGATTCAAAACTCTATGACGAAATTCCAGATGAAGTCCTAGATTCAAATCAAATTGCTGAAGAAGATCCTACTTGGCGTCTATTCTTTGATGGAGCTTCAAGGATAGGTCCTAATGGTGATATTGTCGCTGGAGTTGGAATCGTTCTTGTATCGCCAGAAGGTCTTGCTATCCAAAGAGCTTATTCTCTCGATCAGCCATGTTCAAACAATGTAGCTGAGTACAATGTATTACTCATTGGTCTTCAACTCGCTAAACATCTAAATATTCAACATTTGGAGGCGTACAGAGACTCTAAACTCATCGTCAATCAGATAAGGGGTACTTATGAAGTCCGCCATCAAGATCTGGTTCCTTATCATAGATCAGCTATAATTATGGCTTCTTCGTTTGAAGAATTCTTCATCGAACATGTTAGACGAGCATGTAACACAGAAGCTAATGCTCTAGCTAATCTTGCAGCGGTGTTGGCTATCCCAATTAGACGACAACAAATGATTATTGTTCATAATCGAGAATTGTTCCATCTTGAAAATAACCTGACCCTAGGACTTCCAGTTGACATTGAAGAATCAATATCTCATGACGTCAACACAACAAGAGGATTTGGATTTAGTCGTAAATCTTTATCATCTTCATATGATTCCAGCATGGAATTCATCTTCAGTAATTCGGCCGAGAATCAAAATACGGATACGGATTGGAGACTTCCTTTCTTAGATTTTGTATTGTATGATATTCTTCCAGATGATCCGAGTGAAGCAGCATCTATCAGACGACGATCATTCCGATTCTATTATAATCATACAACAAAGACCTTATATCGTCGAGCCTATGATGGTTTACTTCTCCGATGTGTTGCCGGTGATGAGGCTCAACAAATTATTCGTGAAGCACATGATGGAATTTGTGGAGCACATCAGCCTGGACCAAAACTTCAAGACCGTATTCGACGTATGGGTTATTATTGGCCTACTATGGTATCAGACGCCATCGAATATGCAAAGAAGTGTAAAGCTTGTCAAATCTATGCGAATTTTATTCATCAACCTTCGGAATTTCTACATCCGACAGCAGCATCATGGCCCTTCGAAGCTTGGGGCATGGACATTATTGGTTCGATTAATCCGCCGTCATCCAAGGGTCATCGGTTTATTCTTGCAATAACCGATTACTTCTCCAAATGGGCCGAAGCCATTCCTTTGTCTGAAGTTAAGACGTCCAATGTCATTTGCTTTATTAAGCACCACGTCATCTACAGATTTGGTGTTCCTCGACGCATTATTCATGATAACGGACCACAGTTCGTCAGTCAGAAGTTTACTCGATTCTGTGACGATCACCGGATCAACAATGTGGCTTCTACCGTATATAATCTAGCAGCTAACGGATTAGCAGAAGCTTTCAACAAGACCATCATCAAACTCCTAAAGAAGTTTGTCTCTACTAACAAACGAAATTGGAGTGAGAAGCTCGGTGAATGTTTGTGGGCTTATCGTACTACAGTTCGTAATGCTACTAAATGTACACCCTTCTCTCTGGTGTATGGTTGCGAAGCTGTTCTTCCATTAGAGATTCAAATTCCTTCTTTAAGGATAGCAATCGCTAATAAACTCACTGCAGAAAATAATGATCGTCTTCGACTTCAAGAATTAGAAGCTCTGGATGAAAAGCGGTTATCTGCTCAACAGAATATTGAATTCTATCAAGCTAGAATTTCAAGAGCTTTTAATAAGAAAGTCAGAATTCGGGCGTATCAAAAAGGAGAACTTGTTCTAACTGTCAGACGTCCTATGACTATGACTCATATGAGCAAGGGCAAATTTGACGCAAAGTGGGAAGGACCCTATATTGTGAGCAAAGTTTTCTTAAATGGAGCTTATCAACTCTCAGAATTGGATGGTCGAAAAGTTTTGATGCCTATTAATGGCAAATTCCTTAAAAAGTACTATGTATAAATATAAATGCTTGTAATCATCAGACAATTTCATGTTTAGAAATAAAATTTTTATTTTATTTTTATCATGAATGATGTTACATGATATTAAAGAAGATCACTATCATCCTTTTCTACATTTGGATGTGGGCCACTACCGTCCTTCTCGAAGACGTGATCAGCAAAAGAGTCGAGAACCTCCTTGCTAGAACCCACGAGGAACTTGCAAATAGCCATCCTCATGGCTTCTTCTTCTTCAGTCTTTCCTGGTTCGAACAGGAAATCCAGAATGTCCCTTGGTGGCTTGGGTGCAGACGAACCTTCGCCTGCTTTCGTCTTCTTCGATTGAACTGGATCAGCAGGGTGTTCTTCAGTGCTTTTCTGAACTTTTGAGGCAATTCCAGTTTTCTTGAATGCTTCTTCAGACGACATTTTTATGTTTGAAAGAAGAAGTGTTCATTCTTGTCAAATTTCTGCTATATTTATAGGCAGAAGTTCTACAAATAATGAAACGTCACGTTCATCCGAAGGTTCATCCATCCATTAATTGCGTTCATCCGACGATTCATCCGTTCATTTATTCGTCCGTTCATGATCTTCTATCAATTTATTAAAGTGGGGATTCGTTATTGATCATGTTTTCATAACCTCTGAATCAATTTCGAATCTACTTGCTCATTTGTCATTTTTGACCTCTGCATTGAAATCAATCTATTTTCTTTTGAGTTCATACATATTATCACGTCCATAATACCTCTGATAATATCATATACTCTAAAACAGAAAAGAAGATTTCATTATCTATCATGTCCACAATTCATCCACAAATACAAATCTTTGAGCATAGAAGAATTATCATTTCCATTCTCATTTCACCACAAAAAGTCTATTACATTTTCTTAGACTTTCTTACAAATCATAATGGAAATCTATTACAAATCTTGGATTTTCATTCTACACCACAACAATAACCTAATAGAGATCCATCTTCTTCTTTGGATCTTCTCCGTCGGACCTTCTCCGTCAGGTTCGTTGTTGGTAGCAGTTCCTGACTGTCTGGGTCCCAGTCACGACCAGATCAGCAGGAATCAAACTCTGGTCTTCTCTCTCAAACGAGAGGAGAACCACAGAGGATGGCAGCCCGAAGTCGTGGTGCTGCCAATACAACTGGTGGATTGGGGGTAACCTCTCAAGGAAGACAGGAATATATCCAAACCTTGGGATACAATTCCTAGTTCTCCCGTGAAAGAAACTCTACTACCCGATTTCTCGAGGTAGAGCTGACTCCACCATCCAACTCTCGTGTATAAAGGCTCTTCCTACTATCTGAGGAAGACCCTTCTATCCCACGAAGAGTTCTGAGTTGTTTGATTTACGCGTCAAAAGCGTATGAGCTCCCTGATGTAGATGTCAGCAGGATATTCTCTACAACATCCACATTCCCAATGCCAGTTCTGAAGAAAATTTTTAGCCAAGTTTCTGCAGAAAGTATCAACAGAAATCATTCAGCGTGCATTTATCAAACAGAGACATGCGTGTATTGTTCAAATCAGAAACAGAAAGCTTATCTTCAAACAGCAAAAATAGTACACGTATTACACTGACTTACCTTCAAGTTTGGTGCTAAGGATTGGCAAACTCATGTTTGATACAGTGCGCAGAAGTCGAACATTAGAAAACATTGCTTTCCTGTTTGAGAGTAAAATCTCCCAAAAATTTTATTCTCAGAGAAGAAGAAGAGGAATGGAAGATGAGTATCTGTGAAACTCTTCTATCTATTTAAAGGGTAAAGTACAAGTCTATTCTTGGAAAAGATCTGCATAAATAGCGCTCGTAAACCATGGAATGAGTGTTACGTGTGCTTTAGAAGACAGAGCAACATTGGAAATAGTCAAAGGGTGCTAATTAATATTCTTCATTAATGCACGCAGATTAAACATAGAAGTTGTACTTCATTCTTCAAGACAGGCACTGATGGCCTTACAAAAGACAAAACAAAAAGAGTGCAACAAAAGCACAAAAGACACGCTCTATTTTCCAGAGCGACTGAGCTTGGTACCTAGTTCTTCTACGCTCCTAACTCCCAGACGGTGCAACAGAGCCTTAAACACTTTACGATGCTGTATGAGGCTGCACCCACCAGAAGAGGACAAGCCATCCAAGCCAAAATAGCTCAAGAAATTCTTGGCTAGTTGCAAGGGATCATCTTTGAGTTCGAAGACAAGGGGCTCTGGCTCTTCACCCCCAAAAGTGGGGTCACCATGGGAACAAAAGCCCAACTTGCGTGCTTCTTCCTCAGCTTTCTCTTTTGGTGTCATGTTGACGTAAGATGAAGATTAAATGAATCCTCTCCCTGTTTATATAACAGAGCACTCCGGCGGTTCATATTCCACCATAAACTGGATGAAATCAGTCTTGAAAAATGAAGAGTCATCATGACATTTAATAAGTTCATTTGGATATTCTCAAAGAACTTCGAAGTCTTTCCGACTTCCGAAAAATTTAAAGTCATCTCAGCGTGACTGATTTCATTTTATCATCTTATTTTCAAAGTATTTCGAAAATTTTGAAGTCTTTTCAATTTTTCGAAAACTTTGAAGGGGGTCTTGTAGGCCTTTAAAAATGACAGTCACGCTGAGTTGATCAGGACAGAGTCAAAAGTCACGCTCAGTTGATCCAGACAATATTTACAAATCATGCTGGGGAGACAGCTCATCATTTGTCAGAGAGTAATTATGTCTGATAGCACAACAGTCGAAGAATGTCTCTTCGTATGCCACGTATGCACAGACTTTGAGAGATCACAGCCGTCTATTGCGTGATTTTCGAAATCTTCTTCAACAAGACTCAACCTTCGTCAAGTTGGCGTACCAAAAGAGCTTCTTGTTATTTAATGTGACTGATAAAAGCAATCACTGCCAGAGATTTTGTGTCAGTTGAGGCACGCTGAATCAAGACAGCTGGCAGTTCTATCCCAAGTCTGCGTGTATTTTGAGTTTTCACTCAAATCTGCGTGGATTCTGAAGTTTTCTTCCTCAAGTCTGCGTGAATTCTGAAGTTTTCTTCATCAAAGTCTGCGTAGATTCTGAAGCTTCTTGCCCCAAGTTTGTGTGGATTTTGAAGCTTTCTACCCCGAGTCTGCGTGAATTTCGTCTTCACCAAGTCTGCGTGGATTCTGAAGCTTCTTGCCCCAAGTTTGCGTGGATTTTGAAGCTTTCTACCCCGAGTCTGCGTGGAATTCGTCTTCAACAAGTCTGCATGGATTTCATCATATCGGAGTACGTGGCAGCCATGCCACTGATCTCTCGCCTGCGTGTCCTGTAACTTGCACATGACTCATGCATGATTGCCATGTGTCCAACAGTTACAGGCCACGTCCAGTAACTGCTCACAACTTTGCGTATGTTAAATCCTGCGTGATTTTCAACTAAGCACAGGCTGTGAAGACAGTTATCTTTTCAGTTATTATTTTTGACTCTATAAATAGAGTTCTTTTTCTCATTCATTGTAAGGGATACATAGTTATCTACTGTCAAAATTTTGAGAGCTTTTCTTCTTCGCATAGTCCAAGGGATAAAGTGATCGTCTTCTAGATCAGATTCCCACAGTTGTAATTTTCCCAGATACACAATAAATAAAGGAATTTATTTATGGAAAACAGCGATGGCCCCCCCAAGAGCTCCCTCTTACGTCGAGGTTCTTCATCCAGATCGAGGGAAGAACCCATTCACGTCCCTTTCGCTGCATTGGAAATCTTCTCTCTAGCCGTTCCCTTCAATAAAACGTTTAAATTTGGATCTGGATGCCCAAAAATCTCCTTAGTCACTGAAGCAGTCGCTAGGTGGGGTATCTCTTCAGCCTACCGGGTTGCTCCACTAGACCCTAAGCACATGCTCATTCACCTGTCATCCGAACCAGACTACTTCCTAGTCAGGACCAAGGCCATCCACGAATTTAGCACACAAATTGCTAAAATTGTCAAATGGTCTCCTAACTTCAACCCCAAAGTCGACTCGACTATTATTTCCACATGGATCACCCTTCCCAACTTGCCACTGGTCTCCTTCCTCGCAGCAGCCCTTAAACGGATTGACAGCTCCTTTGGGACCCTGGTAGCCATCGTAGAAGAAACTCGCAACCTCTCCAAATACAACAACGCCAAGATATGTGTGGAGCTAGACCTCGAGAATGATCCTCCCAAACTCATAGAAATTGAGCTCGGAGATCGAACAAACCGCCAAACACTGGTCTACGTCAACAACATCATCTTCTGTAAGCACTGCCAGATGAGCGATCATTTCGAGCAGCACTATTACAGGGCCCACCCTGAGCTTAAAAAGCCTAGATGGCACAACTTGTGTGCCACGACTGGTCCACGCGATCCTGATTCTGAGAATCTATATCAGTCCCCCAATCCATCCTTTCTGAGGGAGACGAATGATCTAATGCCCTCCCTGTGTCAGACCATCGGGACAATCTCCGCCATCGTTCCATTCATTCCTTCCGCTATCTCCCTCAACAACTCCTTTGAACTTCTTACTTGCATCACTTCCAACAGCACCCTTGATAACCTCAGAGCTCCCGCCCTCGCCGATGCCGTTCAGCCAGATTCCCCTCAGCCCAGTGGCTCTGCTGAGCGACAGAACCTCCTACACACCCTCACCCGAACATCGACAGTACTTCCACTGCCACATCCATCACATCTACCCACACTTTCTCCGAGTTCATCACTTCCTCCTTCCGAGGAGTCTCACTCTCCCTCTCTCAACACCTACCGCTCACACCAACCAGGAGAAGACCAGACAAAGATATGTCCTGAGCAGGAGCCTAATCCTCGACCTCCACTCAATACCCCAACCTGCCCCGTTGATAAGTCGACTATCCCCTTGACGGGTGCGGGGCTCCCCAAACCCCCTCAGCCTCGTATAGCGGACATGCAACCCAGCCTTAACCCCCCTTAACCGGCAGGTTCTGGTCTGCCAAGGAAGGGGATCCTCAGGACAGTGGCCACTGCACCGAGAAAGGTACAGCTAATCCCGCCTTCTCCGACAGACTCCAACAAGCTACCGAAGCGAGTTTCTTAGACCGCGGCAACCCCCTAAGCGCTCTGGAAGACCACCTTGATGAGCCAATTTCCTGGACAGAGACCGGTAATGGGACTTTCAGTGACAACGGGGGCAACGGACCCACTACCTCACCCACAAAGAAATCCTCCTCCAAAAGGATCAAGAACAAAAACAAACAAAAGTAGCAGTTGGCCATGACAACTAGGTCTGTCTTGAAGCTCAATCTTCCCCCTCCCCCTACCTCGTCCAATGTGTAACATCATCTCCTGGAATGTCAGAGGGCTTGGGAACAAACCGACGATGAATAGAATCCTCAGCCTCAAGAAAACCAACCGTATCGACCTCTTAATCATCATTGAACCTAAAATTCCCCAAAGGAAAATCAAAGCCACTCAACTCAAGCTTGGTTTCACACACACCATCTATGGATGCAATGGCATCTGGTTATTCTTCGTGCCGAAATTCAGATTTGGCATCATAAAAGATTTGCCTCAGACTTTATCTTGTTGGGTCGAGCACCCGACCCTCAAGACCCGCTCTATCCTATCCGCTGTCCATGGTAGTTGTGACATCCCTTCTCGTCTTCTTCTTTGGGGTGACCTGTTGGAAGCCACCTTACCCTATCAGGGCCTCTCGTGGCTCTGCCTTGGAGATTTCAACATGATGTCTTGCAGAAAGGAGAAATTCGGGGGTCGACCGCCCCCCCAGCCGGCGATGGATGATTTCAACAACTTCATCTTCCATGGAAGCGTAATCCCCATCCCCTTCCATGGAAGTGCATTCACTTGGTGCAACATGTAGGAGGGACATCACCGATAATACTTCCGGCTGGATCGAGCGTTGGCCAATGACGGTTTGTCAGACATAGGCCTCATAACTCAACTCTCTCATTTAAACTCTAGGAAATTGGACCACTCCCCCCTGCTCATCAGAATTAGCAACAACCATACCGGCACTAAAAAAATCTTCCGCTTCCTCGACTTCTGGCGGCATCATCCTCAATTCCGGAACGTCATCAATGACGCTTGGAACTATGTTTCCATTTGTGAGACTCGTCTCATAGTATCGATATTTATATACGGATACGTATTTTATAGTATATTTTGTGTTTTCTTAGTTTTCGTAATGCTTTAAAAAAATTTCCTAACTTATAAATTTTCTCTTTGGCGACATACCGCCAGTATACCGGAGTATACCGACAGCATACCGTCCAGACAGATTTTCTATATTTTAGATATTTTCGATTTCAGATATTTTTATGAATAGTGTTTCCGATATTTTCGTGAATAGTGTTTTGGATATTTTGATGAATAGTGTTTAGATATTTTTCTAAATAATGTAGATGCACCCTATTACCCAATGGATATTTGGTTTGTTTTGAATGGCCATGATTGACTTAGATTTTGACATGGATCACCATCCAACGATTAAGATTAATTCTCCCTTCTATATATACCATTTCACTTTCTCTCTCCCCTCTCTTTTCATTCTCTTCACTCTCTTTTCTTTTCTTCTTCCCTTCTCTCCCCCATGGAGCTTGCCAAGAGCTTGGCCTTGAGGCCTTGGGTGTGGTGTCTAACCCCCTAGGAGGAGGAGTAGAAGATTAGGCTTGGAGCTTAACCTAGGCAAGTACATCTTGCCAAATCCATGAACCATATTATTTGGTTATCATTTTTGTTTTCCTTGGTGTTAAATGCTTAGAATTGCCTTAAAGTCATTTTGTTAAATATGTTTTTCTTATGATTCTCGTCTATATGCATGTTTCTAAAATTTGTTTAAGCAAGGTTTTGATTTTCTGTTAAAACCCAATATGGACTTAGTAGAAAACTTGGTATAAAGAGTGATACTAGTGTTGCCATCATGTATCTTGGTCACATATACATATATGAGGCCCTCACCTAGTTTGTATATCATGGATTTTGAGTTTGATGGCAATTAGAACCCGTTTCGGTGTCCCGAGAACCTCTGTTTGGGAGTATTTTGAGGTATTGATCTATCAAATGTTTTTATTTGTGAAAAATAATACTTCCATGTAGTAGAAAATTCAATTCTATGCAATTTTGACTTTTGAAAATCCGAATTTCGATTTAAAACGAAGTTTTTATGGCCGAAACAAGTTTTGAGTTTTCAAAAATTAACTTTCTGTGACGGTTCGGAAAATCCGTCGAAAATCTGTCGGAAAATCCGAACTTGCACCACAAAACTTACTGTGACACTTCGGAAAGTAATCCGCCGGATAATCCGGTTAGGCTGTTTTTGTCTGTTTTTGCCCGTTTCTGTCCGTTTTTTTTTTCGTTTTTGATATTTTCTTCGATTGTAATGATTTCTTAACATGATTAGATGAACTTGCATAGTTAGAGAATGATTGTAGACCCTATATACACTTGACACTAGCACATGTTCAATCATTTTTCTATGAAATGTACTTAGCTTTAATTATTGTTTCCCATATGCCATGATATGTTTTTGATAGATTCTTTCTTACAAGCTATAATAATTGTTACATATCTTCTTTGCTTACATGATAGTGGCCCGTCGTGGCGCACTCTTCTTTCATGTCTTCTTTGCTTATTAGATAGTGACCCGTCGTGGTGCACTCTTGTATATATCTTTCTTTGCTTACATGATAGTGGCCTGTCAGGGCGCACTCTTGATTCCAGTACATGTCTTGCTCCTTGATAGTGGCTCGTCGTAGCGCACTCCTGGCTTCTTGTCTATTAAAATGTTCTTGTTGTGGCTTGTTATGGTGCACATTCTCTTTATTGTCCAGTCTCGCATGTCTCATGTCTAGGATGGATTCTGCAGAATGCCACACCCAGAATCCAACAAGAAAAATGTTAAGGACTAAACAACTAGCTTGATTACTTAGATCATTGAGCATTTTCCAGTTACCTGTTGCCCCTTTGGTCTTGGCATTATATATATATCCTTGGGATTTGGAGCTATCTGTCATGATGAGCACTCTTCCAGCACACCGTCGAGTAGGACACCTCTTTAGGACACATGTATCTTACTACAGTGTGCCTGCTATACTTCTTTTCTTTTTGGCTTGGACCATTCATGTAGTAGCAGGCAGCTGCTGGACTTGGAATTCTCAAACTTGCATTTTTTAGTAATTAGGATTGTGACAACCCTAGATAGCTAATGTATAAAGTCGTACTCATTGCTTGGCCGTGACTATTGTATGGAGTCCAGTCTAGTCTAGTTTGTCTAGGCAGTGTCCGGATTTGTTTATTTTCAACACATCTTTGTTTATGCTTCACTTTCGTCGATAAATGATTAGATACTAAAGTTTTGTTCAGGAGAAGGGTTACAACCCCGATCCTTGTTTGGTTTTCGGGTTATAACTTGGGTTCCAGAATAGTTTCTAAGTCATCTAATCATTTGTCGTTCTATATAGTATCTCACATGCTCACATGTCTCAGTTACCCTTCATGCTCACATGTTCCAGTTACCTTACATGCTCCAGTTATCTTACATGCTCACATGTCTCAGTTATCTTACATGCTCACATGTTCCAGTTACCTTACATGTTCCAGTTATCTTACATGCTCACATGTCTCAGTTACCTTACATGCTCACATGTTCCAGTTACCTAACATGCTCACATGCTCCGGTTATCTAACATGCTCATATGTCCCGTCTACTTAACATGCTCACATGTCTAGTTTGTCTTTCATGTTCACATGCTTTCTTTTCCTTACATGTACATAGTTTACATTATGTCACATGTCCTTTACCTTATGCTACATGTTACTTTACTTATTGTCTTTCCTATTCTCGGGATAAGTGCATTGGTAGCGTACGAGTCTCGATTTGCTTTTACTTATTTCTGTCTCTATCCCTTGCTATGATTTGTATGCGAGTTTTAGTTCATAGTTTGGCTTCCTTTGTGGTACTTGCTATTGCGGGTCTGACCCTCCTGGTTTTGTTTGGCCAGATCTGATAGAGGAGCCCGGAGGATCTTTCGTACCTTCCACTCGTTGGTGATTACCCAGAGCACCAGAGTACCTTAGTGGGTTTTTTTATTTTATTCTCCTACTAGTTATGTATATTATTCTTTTGTGGCATTTATCCTCCGAGCACGTGTTTAGCTCGTGTTTTGGACTTGACATTTAGCCTACAGTCTAGAACATGATTTGCGTATTCTAGACTATAGCTAGAGCTTATCATGTATGACTATTACTCTTGCTAGTCTTCAATCTGTTTTACTAGCTTTATGATCATTAATATATGATAGTTTGGGACGCTTTACTATTTTATATTCCAGTTTATCTTACTTCTTGTACACTGTTTACTGCATGTGATTGAGATACCTAGTATTGCTTGACCTAGGATTGACTATTGGCTTATAGTAGTAACCCCCATCTATACAGCTTATAATTATTTTGGAGTACTGGAGTACTTTGGTATACGTAGCTGGCCTGGTCCGTCCCTACTTGCCAGTATTCTTGTTCTGGGGCGTGACACCATCCTTGATCCTTTGGTGTGGATGGCGGTCAAACTCAAAGCCACTCGTAAGGCCTTAGCCTCTTGGAGCCGACAAGCCTTTGGTGATATCTTCCAGGCTATCAAGGAGGCGGAGGACGACGTCACTCGCGTCGAGCAAGTGTTCGCTATTCACAGTTCCCCGACTACCCGCGCCTCGCTCAACCTTTCCAGAGCCCTCCTCAAATCTAGGCTTAAAGTGGAAACAAAATTCTGGAGACAAAAGGCCAGATTGAACTGGGACACCGATGGAGACCGGAATACCATTTTTTTTCCATGTCTGCGTCAAAGGCCGCAGAAACAAATTAAAATTACTCCGGATATGCGACGACAATGGCGCCCTTCTGGAGGACCAAGACAGCATCCAGGCGGCCGCGAAAAACTTCTACCGTAACCTTTTCACCAAAGAGCTGGTCGTGAAAGACGATGCGCTCCTGTCCGAGATCCCCTCCCTAATCAGCGAGAGCGAGAATGAGACCCTGTTGGCTACTCCTTCAGAAGAGGAGGTCAAGGAAGCGGTTTGGTCCATTAACGAACACATTGATCCAGGGCCAGATGGATTCAACGACGTCTTCTTTAGAAACTGTTGGGACATCTTAAAAGCAGACCTTCTGGAGGCCACCATAGCCTTTCTCCAAGGGGCTAGATATCCCAATTCTATCTCTTGCGTCAACATCATCCTTATTCCCAAGAAAGACAACCCGGAAACCTTCAAAGACTTCCGCCCTATAAGCTTATGCACATTCACCAACAAGATCATATCGAAAATCATCGCCAACCGGATGTCCAATCTCCTCCCCAAGATCATCTCCAATAAGCAAAGCTGGTTTGTTAAAGGCTGTAACATCACCGACAACATCCTACTCGCACAAAAAATGATTACATGTATGAAGTTCCCATCCAGGGGGAACGTTAACATCAAACTTGATATGGAGAAGACTTATGACCGACTGGACTGGCAATTCATGATCTGGGTCCTCAGGGCATTCGGATTCTCCGAATCCTGGATTGACATCATTTTTAGATCCATCAATATTGCTTGCTTCTCCATCGTCATCAACGGCCAGGCTGCAGGATTCTTCCGTTCCACCCGCAGGGCTAGACAGGGGGACCCCCTCTCTTCTACCATTTTTATCATTGCGGTAGAAGCTCTTAGCAGAAGCCTCAATAGCATGCCCAGATTGCCCAGTTTCAATCACTTCCATACCACCACAGGTTGCCCGCTTATCACTCACCTGGCGTATGCAGATGATGTCCTTATCTTCTCCTCTGGAGACCTCGGATCGATCGAGGTGGTTCTTCGAATTCTCGATCGATATACCAGATGCTCCGATCAGCGCGTCAATAACAACAAGGGCGTCATCTATACCCACCATAAAACTGACATATCCAGCTCTACGGACCTCTCCAACATGACCTATTTCACCACAACCTACCCGCCGTTCCAATATTTGGGCTGCCCGCTGGTGTACGGGAAAGCGAACTCTGGCATATTTGAACATCCTGTTGACAAGATCCGTAAAATGATTGCGGGATGGCACAATGCTACTCTTTTCCCTGGAGGCAAGAGGATTCTTATCAAACACGTTCTTTCTTCCATCTAGCTAAACACCCTTGCTGTCTACTCCCTGCCCAAGAAGGTCTTCCACTCTCTCGAAGCCCTATTCGCCAAGTTCTTCTGCGGTCATAGCGACGGAAAGGACAAATACCACTGGGCCAGTTGGGATACCATGGTCAAACCACAGCAGAAGGGGGTCTGGGATTCAGTAGGCTAGTCCACATCGTGGACGTATGTTCCATGAAGCTGTGGTGGAAGTTGCGTTCAGAGACCTCGTTGTGGACGAGTTTTATGAGAGCCAGATACTCCAGATTCTCTCATCTGATGGAGGCGGTCCCCAACAAAAGATCTTCGGTTTCGTGGCATCGCCTAACTCGGGGACGCAACCTCGCTGAACCTTTCATTCATCTGACGCTGGGCGACGGGAGATCATCGGCCTGTCTTGAGCGATGGCGTGGTGCAAACACCATCCGGCCCAATGTCCACACTCCACAGGGATGCGATATCAGGGATCTTTGGGAGAAAAGTTCTGGATGGAATTGGGAGAGGGTTAGAAATTGGCTCGGGCAGCCGGCGGACGACGATCTCCTTACAGCTAACCTTTGGGTCACTGACACACCCGACACGTGGAGTTGGTCCCCTAACCCGAGCAGGAATTTTATGCTGGCTTCCTCCAGAATAGTTCCCAGAGGCAGTGGCATGCCGCATCCCTTGTACACTAAGTTTTGGCATTCTTGCATTCCCACCAAATGGTCCATCCTCATATGGCGTGCATTACGCCAGAAGCTTCCGACGGACGATTCCATCAGATCTTTCGGATTCAGCCTCGCGAGCAGATGTCATTGCTGCACGGAGCACTCTTCTGAATCGGTAGAGCACGTCCTCCTTTCTGGTGAGCTGGCGAGCCAGATATGGTTTAATATTCACCTTAGACTGAGCCTTATCCCCTTAACTGGGGGTCTCCACGATCTCCTGACCAGCTGGGCCAGCTCCTACGGACATCAGATCGTCGTTGCCGCTGGTATCTGGGTCTTATGGAAGAACAAGAATAAATTCAGATATGAAGGCTGTCAACTCCCCCTACTCAATTGTACAGAGAAGTAATCAAACAAATTCTAAAAGCTAGGAGGCGATGCTCCCATGCCCCCAACTCCCTCGGGAGGCCCTTGCTTAGCTTTTTTCGAGTTCTTGTGCTCCTTTCGATGCCATCGAGACCCGGCCCTCCTTTTGTGCGTTATCTGCGCAGTTTCTTTTCTTTTGCTCTTACCGCGTTGTGCGCGCTTACTTGTATAGGCTTCGAAATTTTGTGCCTATTACTTCAATAAAGTTTCGTTTGCTTTTTATATATATATATATATATATATATATATATTTATATATATATATATATATATAACCATAATATTATTATTCTAATTAGAATAGAGAATTAATTATAAAAAAATAAAAAGTATCTAACTTTTTTTTTTGTCTCAATAACTAATATCTATAAAGCTTGAGTAAATTTTTTTTTATAGAACTCTATATACAAAACATTATATTTTATATATCAATTTATAGTGAAAATTATATAGTATAGTCTAGAGATCAAATTTATATATGCAAAAATCTAAATAAAATAGACTGCCTACTAAATATATATATAAAAATTTAACAAAATTCTGGGGGTTTACAACCTACCCAACTTATAAAAATTTCGTCCTCGAAATTAAAATAAGTCCCATTGATAAAATGTAAATATATAACAACTACGAGATTTAATACAAGGGAGGGTAGTACGTCCATTTGCAACGGAGTTTCCGAAACGGGTAGTAGGTGGCTATCACAGGAATCTCAGTTGACATCATATTCTACAAGATTGGGTATTCTTGGTTTAAGGCCCTACTCAACTTATAGAAGTTGGTAACCGCGAAAATCATTGCAAGGGTTCTGGGAAGGACAATCTCTAGGGAGAGGAACGAGAGTAATGGATGCCTCTGACTATCACGGTTTCTAAGTGAGCCTCGTTATTGTCATAGTGTTCTTGGTCATTAATTGCTATTAGAGGATTGTTAAAATCTAACATCGTTTCTATTTGTCATGCCTTCAGCAGGAGGGTAAATTTATTTATTTATTATATTTTTTCCCTTCAAGTGTAACTAGAACATGTTGGTTCAAAGAATTTTTTGTTTTCGTCTAACATAGGTACTAAGAGATGATATTGAAGAACTTACGGGAGGAAGAGTTCATGTGCCATGAGGAGAGAATCTATAATAAGTACAGAACCTTGCTATAGAGTATGCGTTGGTGAGTGTTTGGAATCTTTAAGTCATAATTAGTAGGGTATGCGGGTTGGTGTTTGGCATCGTGTTTGAGGTGTGTGCTTGCTTGAGTGAAAAGTATACGTCATAGGTGTGATGCATCTTACATGGATCATGGGTGTTTAGTTTGCTCGAAGGAATGGGTTGATATTGTATGGTTAAATAAGAAGTGGAATGAAAATTGCCTCTTATGGTTTATTCTAGGGGAAAAATGTGTCATACCTGTGGTGTAATTGAAATGAAGCACAAGAATGAGTATTTATGTGGGGCAGGGATGTCATGTGTGTAGCTTGACTTGTCTAGTTCATGGGTGTGAATTTTTTTCCAAAGAGAACAGCTCGTGTTGTGCTATAAATATCAAAGTCACAGTAGGGGGTATCCATTGATACAAAATAAAGTAAGCGTTTATGAACTACTGAATTACTGGCCTAACTTGGAACCAATCATTTCCAATCCTTGCTAATTCTTAGAGAGGCTGGCCTTTTCATTTCAGGAATTTTATTCTCGAAGGTAAAACTAAGTCGCGTTTCTATTATCGAACGAAGTTTGAAGAACCCAAGTTGCGATATTTTATCGCAATTATCTAAACACACTAGCAAGGGATATAAGGGCAATACGAAGATCGTATCGTAACTCCTAACTGATGGAAGGATGGTTACGATGGAATCCAAACTTGATATCGCATTCCAAGAGATAAAGTATGCTAAGTTCAAGGTTTTAACATAATTTAGTCAATCGAGGGAAGCACATTAATAGGACTTCTAAGAAGTTTAACTTCAAGGAGATGTATGAATATGAGGTACTCCTGATCGTAGTCATTGCCTCTCTAAGAAGTCGAGGTGTTACCTATTAAATATTGCTGATATATTGACCTTGTTTCATCAAGGCAGTAGGGGAGGTCTTGGTCAGGCATAACCGGAAACAAGTTGGTACAATAGGATTCTACTCTTCGCACAACATAGGCAATGAAGGGATATAGTTAAAGGAATTGTGGAAGAAGGATTTGTGGACCAAAAGATAAGGACTACGCAATAGGTGTATGTACTAATTTCACAAAGTTTGGTTTTTATAGACCAAATATGGCGATATGCACGTATGGATTTAACTGGGTCCTAATGGATTCCCAAATGGGATATCGATCTTTGATTGAAGGAGTCATAGGTTTTAATCTATATCGACTGGACAAGATGCTATGAAATCAATCTGAGCCATTCCTAGTAGGTTAGGGTAATCTTATATAGGTTCCAAGTCAATATCGCAATGAAGTAGAGTACAAGGGGACGTATTTTAGTAGGATGAAAAGGGTAATCAATCTGAGCAATAAAATAGATAATAGAAAGGTGGAGTCATAAAAGTAGAGTACAAGGGGAATAAAAAGGGTAATCAAGGGGATATAGAAATATAATTTTATAGTTTAATCTATATAAAATAATAAAATAAATATATTATATTGTATTAAATTATATTAAAACTATTTACTGTTTTATCGATTGATTACCCTTTTACCTATTTTGATATATTTTATCATATTTTAATCTATATCGTCCCCTTGTACTCTTTACTGTTTATTCCTAGTAGGTTAGGGTAATCAATCTGAGCCATTCCTAGTAGGGGACGTATTTTAGTAGGACATGTTACGTCTATATGAAGGTGGAGTCATTTATGTCTTGTATGTGAAATTTGTTGGAAGGTAACAGCTGGTCTCGTGCTCCGAATATTAATGTCACGGTCGAGGACGCCAAATGATCTAAATGGAAAGTGGGAGTTCATGGGACACTAATTATCACCCTAATGGAAATCAACTTATCCTGATCCATCGGTAACCTAGTAAAAATTTTATAAGGCTTAGAATTTATTTACTCCAAAATTTCTTTCTCTGAATTAAACTAATGCACGATTTTAGGATTAATAATGTTAGAAAATTTCAAAGTTGTGATATCATGCTTGGGCTTTGAGTATAAAGGAATACTACACAATGTGATAGATAACGTGATATGGTCGATATGCATCAGTTTGGAAGGTGGTTCTTCGATTTCGAATAGATGGAATGATTGTGTATACATAGCTTTCATGGCCATAGGTGGTATGGAGAAATAAGGGGGACATTTTGTGTCTTGCTTCCCTCAAATATGAGCGTTTATTTTTTTGCAGCAAGTAAAAAAATGAAAACAGTAAAGAGTTCAAGGAAGATGGAATCCATACGAATACGGGGTTCCAAGGACGATTGAATAATTCAAATAGAGTTGTCAAGACAGTTGTAGATGAGTTCATAGAGACACATATATCTCTATCTACGTACGTTAATCATATAAAGAGCGAACCGATATACTAAGGTTGACCAGACCATAATAAATCGATTCTAATTAGACAATATGTTAGCGGGCATCCCCACTAGACACATGTCCTGAACAAGCTCGATAAAGAATAAGCTTTCAAAAACTAGGCTATAATAGCGGCGCTAATCATGATAGTCAAAATATAACTACACAATATTTATGATTAAAAGAAAGCACCAGTAGTTCAAGTTCATCAAACTCTAAGATTTGTCCGGTGTTCGTGCATCTAAGTTGTCCTACTATTTTATTTTCTCAGGCCTTGGTTGTACTAATAAGCACAGTCTAGGTAATCTGATAAGTTATGAGATATACTACACAACTTATAAAAGTTCAACTAGTAGGGTGATTGAGCAGTATACACGTATACCTAGTATGAGTCACCTTTCTTACCTCTCCATCAAGCATGAAAGGAAAGAGAGATAAAATTTATGGTAGAAAAAGAATCAAGCAAGAGACAAATCAAGGCAGTCAAACGAGAGTTCAAAGATAGAATTCAAGGAAGGAGATCAAGTATGTGGATGAGATTCTATACTCTAATCCTATATGCAGGATCACATCAGTACAATAACATAATCGAAGTGATAAACTCGACCTGCATGGGCCACCACAAAAACATGTAACGCCCCAATCCCAAAATACTTAGGACTAAGTATGTATCTACGCTAGCTGTACACATACAAAGTATACTCCAATATATGAAAACCTCGTACGAATACATAATCTGTGTAATACAGTAAACCATGATAACTAATCTCATCCACAATAAGCAAAATAACTGTATAATAAAAACAAACTCTGAATTTATAATTTGAACAAAAGTTGGGCGGAGACAGGTCTACTACCAACCATTTAAGTGTGAAGAGCAGTACAAGGAAATGATGGATAAGAAGGGTAATGGAAGATCCAAGAGCAATCTTCCTTGATATAGAAGGGAAAACCACGATGTTGGCTAGAGCACCTGCAAAATATCAAAAAACACACACACCTGGAGAGATCACTAGGTCCCTAGAGGGACGTACCAAGATACATAAAGAACATGCCATATAAGCTGTGATATATAATAAATAAAGAAAAAAGTACATACAATGGGGCTCCTAACCGTTCTACTGTGAATATATAGTTGAGATACAATCCTTCGATGCATGAGCCCTGGCTGTAGATAGGATCGGCATAGTTCCCGTATAGGGTACTAGGGGCCTACGTCCGTAACATCCGAAGATCGTTAGAGGGCATCATGTGCAAGGGGGTACGTCCATTGCGGTCTGGGAAACTTTAGAGGGCACCTGGAGCCTGCGTCTCCGGGAGAGCGAACAGGTAATCAAGGAAGTGCAAAAGAAGCCCATACGTCAGGTATTGTTCTCCCCATCCAATGTCTAGTATCATCATCTCCATGACTGATATGAACCTCTAGTAACCGTCAAGTCTACTAACATGTAATTCTATTGGCAGCTACTCATATCCGTCGTACGCCCCATACGTATCGGTGGCCGGCCGACTACGTGAGTGCGTGTCCTACATGTGACTCACAATACGTGATAAAGCATGTGTCAAGGCCTATGAGATATACCAATACCTCATCATCAATTGGTGGTCACTAGGCTAAGTCAATGCAAGAAAATAATATAAAAGCAATCAAAATGACCGATATAGTCGCTTGCACCCAAGTGTGACCTGGATGCGCAGTTATATAAAAACATAGAATAAATATAAGAAACTGAAAATAAATAACTAAAAAAAATAAAGTAAAGTAATCACAGAGTAAGGTGGCAAGGTATCTTGCCGGGTGGTGCGAGGATGGCAAGTCCAACTATCAATCAAGCCAGCAATAAAAACTCAAAATCCACGAACGGCTCCGGATGCTGAAACAAACATCAAGAATGATCCTGGTGTAAAATATCTAGAAAATGCCTATCCAAAAGTCTAATTTCGGACACAGGGGCAAAATTATAATTTTGGATCAAAATGATGTCCGCCGTTGGACCCGTTTTGTACTGAAATACGTGCCAGTATATATGGTCTCTAAAATCGTCAAAATACATGTCTATGGGTCTAATTTGAGGAGACGAACCCAATCGTATGTCCAAGTTGGATTCCGACGGGACGTGCACAAATTCGCCCGTTGGGTCGGGTCACGGGCCCACCAAATAGGCGTTCCGGTCGACATTCTCAGAATCGGACCAAACTTGGCACACAGGACAAAAAATGATACGATTCTGCTGGGCATACGTTTCATCTCGATTTGAGAAAGGTGCACAAATTAATTAAAATTTTTGCAAGGAGGCCGATGCGGTAAATTTTGACAGATATGTATCAAATTCGTCGTGCACATGCAACCAATTTGAATTTCGTCAAAGTCCATATGTCTGCAAAGTCGATACGCACCTTTCGATGCTTTCGGTTCGTGATCAAGTCGTCCGGTTTGTCTGGGCGCACGCCGTATCGGGAGAAAACCATTAAAAAATACTGTTTTGAATGATGATTTTTCTTAAACTTTGAATTCTCTTTTCTTTGCGCTCATTCGATAAAATTGAATTCTGCAAGAAGGGTTATATTCTTGTATAATTAAACACAATTTTAAATCTGTTGATAGGTTGGCCGGGAATTGCCTTCCAATTGGGCTGTTTGAATTAGTTTCATGCTCTGTTTCCGAGAAAATTTTCGGCAATTTTGTGTCGATTTTTCATCGAAACAACATCAGTTCAACACGAACTAATTAGAGGGATTCCTAGATGGTTGTGTAGTCTGTTCATAGGATTTTATAGGATGGAATTTCATTGAACCTGGAGGATGAAATCATACCTAAAAAGTTAGGTTGTTGCTTCCTACCATCCCTGCGCTTGTTGGTGCCATTGCTGCTGTTGTCGGCTTCTGGCCGCCGATCGGCCACCCCGCGGGCGGTGCGGTAGGGGGCGTGGGCGCACGTAGGCGTGGTGCACCGTCACGTGCGAAGGTATTAGGGTTTTGGTGATCATATACTTTATATAAAGAGAGAGATGGGGTTCCTTATACGCACGAGCCGGGGGGGTTTATATGCGCGCCTGGAGCTTCTGTGTTCGGGTGAAATTTTTTCTCTCTCTCTCTCTCTCTCTCTCTATATATATATATATATATATATATATATATATATAAAGATATATATCCTATCAATATATCTTAAAACCAAAATAAATGTAAAATATTTTTTTTAACTCATCTGATAACGAAAACAATATATTTGTATAAAATTATTTCATACATAAATTTATTTAGTTAATATAATTTAGTTTGTACAACTCTCTCTCTCTCTCTATATATATATATATATAGGGGTAAAGTGCAAAAAACCCCTCGTTAAATATATGCCTTTTGCACTAAAAGACCCCATGCTCTTAAAATACCTAAAAGTATGAAATATGCTCATTTTGTCCCCAAATGACAATTTTACCCCTCCCTCCCCCCTCCTTCTTCGGCTGTGTTCGTCGGCGACGGAGGCGGAGGGGGGGTGGGGGTCAGACGGTGGGGTGGAGGGGGGGCAGGCCGGGGGGGCAGGCCGGGGGGGCGGAGGGTCGCTCGCCGGGGGTTGGGGCCGACGAGGGAGCGGGGGGGTCGGGGCCGACGAAGGAGGAGGAGGGGGGGTCGAGGCCGGCGAGGGAGGAGGAGGGGGTGGGTCGGGTTCGCCGGCGGGGGGTGGTCGGGTTCGCCGGCGGGGGGGGGAGGATCGGGGGAGGTCAGGGGGGCTGGGGGTTCGCCGGCGGGGGGTGGTCGGGTTCGCCGACGAGGGGGGGATCGGGGGGGGTCAGGGGGGCTTGGGGATCGCCGGCGGGGGGTGGTCGGGGGGGGGGGAAAGGGGGATCGCCGGCGATAGGGGGGTTGGGGGCTCGCCGGTGCCGGCGTCGCCGGAGGGGGGGAGGGGTATTTTTGGTATAATTTTTTTAAAATTTGGCTGGAGGGGCCTAAGCGAGCGGATATATAATCTAAGGAGGGGTAAATTGACAAAAAATTTTAAAAGGTCTTTTAGTGCAAAAGGCACATATTTAACGAGGGGTTTTTTGCACTTTACCCATATATATATATTTTATATATATATTTTTTTATATATTTTATATATATATATATATATATATATATATATATATATATATATATATATAATTGTACAGTCATATATATAGTTTGTACAGTCATATATATATATATATATATATATATATATATATATATATATATATATATATATATATATTTTTATATATATATATATGTATATATATATATATATATATGTATGAAAAAAAAATAAAAAAAATAAATATATATGTATGAAAAAAAATATATATATATATATATATATATATATATATATATATATATATATATATATATATATATATATATATATATATATGTATGACTGTACTATATAATTTTTACTATAAATTGATGTATAAAATATATTGTTTTGTATATATATTTTTATAAAATATTTTTACTCAAGCTTTATAGATATTAGATATTGAAAAAAAAGTTAGATAATTTTTATATTTTTTATAATTAATTCTATATTCTAATTTGAATAATAATATTATAGTTATATTATGGTTATATATATATATATATATATATATATATATATATATATATGTATATATATATATATATATATATATATATATATATATATATATATATATATATATATATATATATATATATATATATATATATATATATATATATATATATATATATATATATTTATATATAACCATAATATTATTATTCTAATTACTATATATTAATTCTCTTTTCTAATTAGAATAATAATATTATGGTTATATATATATATATATATATATATATATATATATATATATTTTTTTATATATATATATATATATATATATATATATATATATATATATATATATATATATATATATATTTATATATATATATATATATATATATATATATATATATATATATATATATATATATATATATATATATATATATATATATATATATTTTTATATATATATAACCATAATATTATTATTCTAATTAGAATAGAGAATGAATTATAAAAAAATATAAAAATTATCTAACTTTTTCTTTTCAATAAATAATATCTATAAAGCTTGAGTAAAAATATTTTATAAAAATCTATATACAAAACATTATATTATATACATCAATTTATATTGAAAATTATATAGTACAGTCTAGAGATCAAATTTATATATGCAAAAATCTAAATAAATAGACTGCCTACTGAATATATATATAAAAATTTAACAAAATTATGGGGGTTTACAACTTCCCAAGCACGAGCACCTAAAAAGAGTGCCCACAACGTGGGTCAGTACATCATCTATACTGGCGAGCAAAATCAGCCTACTCGCCTAAACCAACATTAAGTAATCATGTGAGCAAACATTTATTAGAGTGATCTTTATATTTAGGGCCTAGCATCAGTTTACAGTTTATGGGAAATATCATATTGAAGCATGTAAACAATTTATATATATAGTATAAAACATAAAGCCTTTCAAATAAATCGAGATGTCAACTCTTTCCAATTATTGCAAAACAGACTCTTTTATAAAAATTGACTAGGACCAATATTAGATATTGTAACTAGAATACCCTAGAAATGGTTAGATTGGAACTGAAACATCCTCTTAATTAAATATAGTGTTTCGAGGACTAGACTGAGATCCTCCTTTCCTCCATCTTCCTTTTACAAAACTCAAGGCAAGTACACTACTAGATTCTGGTATTTTTCTTATTGCTTGTTGACACATTACTTCATGAACTTTTTCTCTATGAACTCAATATTGACTCTGGGTATTGAGGAGGAGTGTAGCGCTTGTGACCAAACCCCCTTAGTATTATTGTGGATAGCTGAAGCCACACTTGTACGTGTGTCGAAGCCAGATCGTATGCTAGAATACAAGTTGAATCTACCAGCCGGTCACAAGTGTATACCTATTCAAATCATAATTGTTTCATTGCATCAAATATTTCAATTGTTTCCTTACTTCAAATATTTCAATTGTTTCCTGGGGTCAAAATATTTTAATTATTTCAAATATGCATTTTTAATTATTTCTTAAAATGCTAGAGTTTAGAATTGTGTACTTGTTCATTCCTGACTGGAAACCCCCCTTTCACCATAGGCGAGTTTGAGGATGAAGAGCTAATCTTCAATAGCTATTATGATTCCAACTTGTATCCTAAGGAGTCACTAGAACTCACTTTGGAGAACACTTCCCGGGAGGCACTTGAGCCGGCGACTTAGTTACCTTAGAGTTGCTTTACTATGTTGCTTAGCTTTTCCTTTCTGAATTACATTTGAAGTTGTAACTTTAGTACAACTTATGTTGTTCAGCTTTTACTTTCAGCTACGACCTAACTTGTGTATTTTGAATTATTGAATAAAAAGTTTTTAATTTCTATCCCGGAGCATTTTTTTAGCATTGCTCGACTTCAAAACGACCTTAAGGTTGAGGCCGTAGCACTTCAGATGTGGGACTTGGCGTGCATCTGGTTCAGAAATGAACTACGTTTCCAAATCCAGAGGATAGCTTGGAACACCTTTAAGAAGATGTTCAAGAGGAAATTCTTTCCGGAGGTAGCTCTAAAAGCAATGGAGAGGCAATTCCAATACTTAAAGCAAGAAAACCGTATAATCGACAACTACATAGTAGACTTCAGTCGACTCAGCCGATTTGCCACCTCCATGGTAGCAGACCCCGTAGACCGTGCTAAGAGATTTTGTCACGAAATACGAGAAGAGCTTCATACCCTAGTTACTGAGGCCCACTTATCAGCTCCGTGGTAGCAGACCTCTAAGAGTGCCTCACAAAACCCGTGCTACCAAAGCACGCCAATGTTTTCTCCTAGGCCGAATCGGTCCCAACGCTCCGGTACCGTTCGAGAAAACTTATCTCAAACCTTGTGCACAAGTTGTCCATGACCATTCGAATACGTGTCCGACTCGATCGTGAACATAAACACATGGTAAAATAATAAAAGAAAGTAAGACAACAATGCATCATCTCATCTCATCCAAGTCATGTTCAACGACTTACTTATTTCCATCATCACCATCATTTCACTTGTGATCTCAGCGATCCCAAGCCTCATCATTTCTCATTGCATCAATTCATTCATTTCTTATTTCATCAACTCAAATACAATAAAGCATTATCACATTATTTATTTCTCAAGGGACATATAGCATTTCATTCATCATTGATAGGGACAATATCATTTATTTCATTGCTTATAAGAAAACCGGCTGTATTTTAAATCTTTGCAATAGTTATACAGAGTGTACATAATTCTAGTATTTTATTTATATCTTTGTATCAATAAAATAGCCAGTTCGTTTCTCATGTATTAATTGCATAGCAGTGCAATATTCAGTATTTTATTTGTTTCAGCAACATTAAGCATAAAGGACATTATCGATTTCATTTCATGGCATCAATTCATATTAGCAGTTCATGTGTCATTCATTCAGTAGTTTAATGTTCATATCTTATTCATCTCAACATTAGCCAACTTAAGAATCTCTATTATTTAGCACCTAAAGCATGGGACAACTAGGGACATAATCAAGCAACACGATACTCCATTTTATTAAACATGAAGGAGTAGGGGAGAAGGAACAGTTCCACACACTTGCAAAAAGGGTTTTCCTATTCTGATCACACACATTCCTACTTGACATAGTCCCACCAGCGAGCCACATTCCAATACTCATTCCATCCGTACAGCTAAGAGAGACTGCATCAGTCTCAATTCTTTTGATTTCTAACACAAGTCTCGGTTTAACATTCTGATCGCGTCTAACATGCCACCCAAATGTCTCGCACGGAACGGGGCACTACATAATATACCACTCATAAAAAGTTTTGTCCTCAAAACTTAGGAGAACAACTCATCCTACTAATTACTTAGTCACAACAAGTTACTCATGCAGCTTCAATTCAATATTCATTTCAGCACACTTGGCCATCTCGAGATTGTTATCCAATTGTACCACTTAATCCATGAATGATTCAATCTTGTCTTTCTCTTTTCCAAAATATATACACTTCTCGTTAATTCACCCACATTCTTCCAGCAATGTTATCTTGATTGTAGCCCACGACTTCATCTGGATTATACACATATTTTAGGCGTTCCCAAAATACATGTATTTCACCCAAAGTCTGTGCTAGTGTGATTCGATAATCTCTTCTTCCAGTGTTATCTTGGTCGCAGCCTATCACTTCGTTTGGATCCATACACATACTTTAGGCGTCCCCAAAATATAAGTACTTTAGCCAACTTCCGTGTTAGTGCGATTTGATAAGCCACATATGTAACTCTCTTCCCCAAATCTGACTTGCACATTTTAATATCCAAATTTCGATCTAGGCATTCTCAAAGTCTATTGGTACCCCCTTTAGTTACTTATTGCTATGGTTATTTGCCACAATCGCTATCTTTCAAGCCACAAACACTTAACATCAGAGACAACTCGAATAAGTCACTTATCCAAGCAGAATATTTCTAATAATCGAGACAAGGATCTAACTTAGAGACAACCATACTAAGAGTTCAGAATAATCAATATTCAATTTCTATTCCTTCCCGAATCCAACGATATTTCTTACCGAGGCAATTTATCTTTTCTAAATGATACAATCTGAATCACTCACTATCGATTACCCGAGCCAAGAATGCAATTCTATGCAACATTCCATGTTAATCCAGCTAACCGACTCTAGATACTGGTCTGTCATGAGAAGTTAATTCTATCTTATGGAATAATTTACTGCTCGATACATAGGATTGCAGTCTCCTACTTAAGGCCGACATATTACTTCTTAATAGTCAAACATCTTTGAGGCTCATGTTGCAGCATAGACCTTCTTCGGTTATACTCATCACCATCTGTCACTCAATACCAAAGGTTCATCCTACACCCTATTATTCGGTCAAGTCTCTAAGGCTAGCTATACCGAAAGCTAAACTTAATCATTCATGTGACTCCATAGAATGGACGGCTACTAGGGACCATACTAATTTCTTATTCTTAGGGCCAAACAAGCAACCGACGGTTCCATGCAACTCTATCTAAATCTATGGGTATTAATTTTAATTTTAATTTTAATTTCAATTATTTCATATACACAAGGATCTATATACCGAGGCTAAATATTCATGGTCACTAATTTCGATAGAGTCTCAACAGAACTATCAAATCATATTATTCGGTCTGTATGATAAAATCATGCCACTAAGTCATAACCCAGCAATCTATAACCCAACCGACATTTCTCAGCGATCAAAATCGCATACGAACATTCATAAAATCTCATACCGTAAGGGTCGATTAATCCATTCCAATCCCATCCGATACTTCGTGTATCAATTAACCATTCTCTATGCAACACAAGTATTCAGGATCATTACTTGTTACTTTTGTGATACATTTTAATTTATCGAGCATATATGCACGTATGTAACGACTGTTCATCTCGACAAGCATGGACTCATACTTTACTGAATCTATCATTTGATAGTCAAGATGGATTAACATCTATCACACCTTAGGGTCACAACATAGATTTCCAACATTCATCTGAGCCACTGATAATATTTCCAAAACTTTAAATTTGCAACCAAATGTAATAGTCACACATGATCTCCATTCAACTAATCGCAACTATCGTTTAATGTTCTAAGCCACAACATTCTCTTGCCAAATCTATTACCCACAGTATAATAATAATCCGACTAGTCTGAGTCATCACCCGACTGAACAATTCTAAACCAAGGTACCCGTTACAATTCCAACAATCCATGCTACCCAGCATAACATCCCCATCTAGGAATACTAGAGTCACCTAGCAATAATGTATGACTCCCAGCTAAGTCTCAGTACTACCAAATACTCCCAGCTAAGTCTCAGCACTACCCAATACTCGAGTCACCTAGCAACAATATATGACTCGAGTCACCTAGCAATAATGTTTTATACTATATATATATAACTATATTTTTCTTTTTAATGATAAAAACATGAAGTTGTTGACATACAAAAACTTGAATTTAAGGCGTTCTAATTTACATGAGAAAACCTTTTTTTTTTTAGAAAATAACATTTCAATTTTATTTATAGATAAGGCTAGCGTGCTATACTATCAAAATCAAACACATAAAAGAGTTACGTTATTCCTAAGCTACGCAATACATGACTCAGAGAAAGAAAGAGAAAAATGGGCTTATGTTCTTACAGCACATTTATGAAAATAAATAAAGAAGGAAATAAAACCCTAAGGTACGCTGCAGGCGATCTTCTAAAAGCCGGGAAGCGGTCCAGTCAGAAGATACAAGTGCCATGCACTTAAAATACAAAACGATAAGTAACAAGTTCTACAAAGTCTAAAATAAATTAAAGTCACAAGGTAGGAACATATAGAGTCTCAGACTTTGTCACACAATCACATATTGCTAATAGCTTATGCCTCAACGTACAAGAATATCCAGTAGCGTTTGTGTTTCGCTAAATGCGCTTTCGACCATTTCGGTCGTCGCTAAAGTGGATACAAAAAAACTCAAATTAACCAAAATATGCCAACATAAATGAACCAATAAGATGTAAAATATATATCTATATAAGGTATAATTTGTAGCAGCAAGGCTTTCTGAGAAGCAACAGTAATACTCATACAAATATATATATTTAAATGAGTCCCAAATATTAAGAATATATTTTATGTTAAATACAATTTTTTCTTTAAAAATTATTTAGATATGGTTCTCCAAACATTGCAACACATTTTTTTTTACCAAAGACCACAACAACAACTAACATCATATTAATCTACTAATTAACCATCTAACAGTAACTAATTTACCACAACTACTAACAAAGTAACCAAAACACAAAACATAAGATCACTCTTCTAACAGTAACCCACAACTAACATATGAAAAGATCCCACGTCCGAAATCAAAAATGACGATTCCATGATCGTCCCAAGTATCCACACAAACAAAGCAATCAATAGTTGAATCCAGTAGCGGGATCGAGACCGGGTCATCAAAGACTATGCTAAAGAAAGGGACAAACTACTTGGATAGAAATTTATACCGAAAATCTGTTGACGAAATCCGAAGGATGGCCTCGGACTCGGATCGGTTTTGCAGAGCATCGTCAACGACACGAGGAGTTTCGGAGCACGTCTCGGCAAACATGACAGCGATGCTCGGGGCGGCCAATTGGAGCGGCGGTGGCATTGGGCCGCGGGTCACGGGGAGGGGCACCACGGTCAGGTGGGTCAGGCACGAAGGCGGTCGCGGTCCGGTACGAAGGAGTGCGTGAATCGGGTCTGGCATGGGGTCTCTGCAGGTCAGGGGGTCTACCGTGCGGAGGCGGTCCGCAGGTTCAGGCACCGACGAGAGGGGCGGGGCACAGTGGCGGTCGTAGGGACTGGCCGAGAAGGCACACGGATGAAGGGGGTGGTGGTGATGGTGCTGTGGGTTTGGATGGTGAGTTTGGTGAATGTTTGTAGTTGGGAAGGAGAGGGAATTGTATGGATGAAGGTGCTGATAGTTTGGTTTAGTGGTGTGGTAGAGAGATTTTAGTATGAGGGTTTGAACATGAAGAGGGAAATAAAAGGGAGTTGGAAAATGGTCAGGGATTTGTGTGCTGAGAGAAAGTGAGGGGATGGATTTTGTTTTGTCTTTTTCTTTTTGACACATACATATATGTATAAACTAATATTGTACATATCACACACACACACATTTAATACACACATACGTTCACTCTAAGAATTTTCCTATTGCTGCTGCTTGGCCAAGGTAGCACCTGCTGCTTGCTTGATACCAAAAATTTGGCACACATCCACACATTATTTCCCCTTTACCTACTTGTGGTTTATTGAGCATGGTTTATTTGTCTTTTTATTGTAATTATTTAAGCTGTTGCCAAGTAATATACTTCTAAATTCAGACTATTTTCACAAAGATTCATGTATGAAATATCAGTCCCTTAAGGACACATAACACATACATATACATATAATATATAGACACATGACACATACATATACTACTAATGCCAATTAATCCCATTCTTCTTATGATATCCAAAATGTTATAATCTGGATTTCAATTAAAGTTTCATTTAGGATAAAATTGGTATTGTACAGTACAACATCTCTATAAAATTCCTGGCACCGGCTCTCTTGTTATAAACTTTGTATTATACATCTTATGGGGTGAGGTGCCGAGAAATGGTCAAAAAGCTTTCTTCTCTCTTGCTTATTGGTATGTCACACAATGAAGCTCATACGTGAGGCTGTTCATCTGTTTGATTTGTTAAGCATATTATTTAAACTTGTGTATCATGGAACTCCATTCTTCTTTTGATTAGATGTTAGCATATACCGACATTCTTACTTTTACAAACAAGTTCTCTGTTTTAGGCTCCTTTAAATGTTGGCATATAAAATGTTTTTCTTTTTATTTTTTGATAAATTATTTCTTTTTGGAACTTGTTATTGTCAATATATAATTATTATACATCAAGTTCAATATTCTTTCTTTCTTTGTTTCTTATAACTTGTATACTGATTTTAATTAGGGTATTTGTTCCTTTTTTACTAAAATTCTTGAATTTTTCTTTATAGTTGTGAGACAATACCGTTAGATTGAACGTCCTTATGGACAAGAGCTGGATTAATATATGAAACAAATGCGATCCTTTGTATGAGAAAGGAGCAGAGGATTTGGTGGAGTTTGCTTGCTAATAGATCGAATGCCGAAAGAATATTATGCCCGTGTAAGAAATGTCGCAATATGATATATGTGAAGAAAGATGATGTGTCGAACATATACTACTAAATCATTTTTTAGAGAGCTACACGTGTTGGACTTTTCACGGAGAGTCTCCATCATCTTCAAATCCTTCTTGTGATTCTGTTGTCGGTGATGAAATACGAGAGATGTTACATGATGCCTTTGGAATTCCTCCGACTGACCAAATAAACTTTGTGGACGATGTTGAGTATCATCCACATATGGAAGGTCCTGATGTAGAAACTAAGAAATTTTTTAATTTGATAAAAGAAGCTGAGCAGAGTTATATCCAGGCTGCAAGAAGTATTCAACACTCTCGTTTCTTGTCCGATTGTTGCATATCAAGTGTCTAGTGGATGGAGCGACAAATCCTTTACAATGTTGCTTGAGTTATTAAAAGATGCATTCCCTGAGGATGTGACATTGCCGAAGTCCTTTTACGAAGCACAAAAATTGATTGCGAACTTAGACTTGAGTATAAGAAGATACATGCATGTCCTAATGATGTATGTTGTACTTGAATGAGACAGAACAAGAGCTTGAATGCAATAGGTGCCATACCCCAAGGTATAAACAATTAAAGGTTGAGTCAGATAGGTTTTAATATAGATCAAAAATTCCTGCGAAGGTGGTAAGGTACTTCCCATTGATACCAAGACTTCAGAGACTATTTATGTCGTCAAAGACAACATCACAAATGAGATGGCATGCCGAGGAACGCATTAATGATGGGAATTTAAGACATCCTGCAGATTCTCTTGCATGGAAAACATTTGATGAGAAATATCCAGATTTTGCCGAGGACCCACGAAATGTCAAGCTTGGCTTATCTAGTGACGGGTTTAATCCATTTAGAAGCATGAGTATTGCACATAGCACATGGCCAGTAATTTTAATACCATATAATTTGCCACCATGGTTATGTATGAAACAACCTTCTATGATATTATCGATACTAATTGATGGTCCTCATGGGCCAGGAAATAACATCGATGTTTATTTGCGTCCTCTAATGGATGAGTTGAAGCAATTGTGGGTTGGAGTAGACACTTATGATGCAATTAGTAATCAGATGTTTAAAACGTGCATCATTGCTATGGACAATAAGTGATTTTCCTGCCTATGCAATTTTGTCGGGGTGGAGCACAAAAGGTAAATTGGCATGCCCTTGTTGTCATAAATATACTCATTCTCGATGGTTGTCTAACGGAGGTAAGCAATGCTATATGGGCCATCGTCGATGGCTACCGGAAGGACATAAATTTCGCATGGATAAAGTCTCTTTTGATGGTACAATAGAGATGGATACAAAGCCCACTCGACTGTCAGGAGACGAAGTGTACGCTGAAATAAAAGACTTCGATAATAAGTTTGGAAAAGATCCAGAGTCGGAACGAAAGAGGAGAAGGACGGTTAAAGGAGATGGAGCCCTAACATATAATTGGAAGAAACAAGTATATTTTTTGAGTTAGATTATTGGAAGGACAATTTGCTTCGCCACAATCTTGACATAATGCATATTGAAAAGAATGTGTGTGACAATGTGCTTTGGACTACATTAAATGTTGATGGAAAGGGAAAGGATAATTTAAATGCTCGTAAAGATCTAAAAGAATTCGGTATTCGCAAGCCATTGCATCCTCAAAAACGGACAAACAACAAATATTATTTGCCGCCTGCTTGTTTCACGTTGGACAATAAACGCAAAGATATAGTGTGTAAAATGTTGAAGGTGGTAAAAGTCCGGATGGTTATTCTTCGAACATATCACGTCGTGTTAACCTTAAACAACGTATTATATCAGGACTTAAGAGTCATGACAACCATATCTTGATGCAAGAGCTTCTTTCTATTCTTGAGAAATATTTTGCCCAAGAATGTGCTTGGACCGTTGATTGAATTGAGTAACTATTTTAGGACTATGTACTCAAAAACGATGAATGTAAAGGATTTGGAACATGCTCAAACCGCATTGTGCTCACACTCTGCCATCTTGAGAGGATATTTCCGCCTGCATTTTTGATGTCATGGAGCATTTAGTCATTCATTTAGCAGAAGAAGCGATCATAGGAGGTCCACCATACTACCGAATGATGTATGCTATTGAGAGGTATGATATCATTTATTATTTTTGTATTTATATTTTTTTGTTTCTTATGAAAAACATTATTTATAACTAACCAAATCCCATCGTAGATACTTGTCCACATTGAAGAATTATGTGAGGACCCGCAGTCATCCAGAGGGTTCAATTGCACAAGGATATTGGGTAGAAAGTGTCTAACATTTTGCTCAAGGTACCTAAATGATATTGAGACCAAGTCCAGTCGACCGGTAAGGAACGATGACGGTGTATTAAGTGGGCCGTAAATTAGGGAAGTCAGTAGGATTTGTACTTGATGACATAACATATGCACAAGCACATCGATATGTGCTAGTCAATACCGATACAATTTCACCATTTCTAGAGTAAGTATGCTACATTATTAAGTCTTCTATTTTGTAGCCATTTAAGACATTACATTGATATGGTGTTTTTCTACTACAGGGCTCACCGTATGTCAATTAGGAGTAATTCTCGTCTCAGACCACATGATGTTGACCGTATTCATAATGAAACATTTCATTTATGGTTTAAGATCATGTAAGCAAAAAATTGATATTTAAAAACTTTTACTGTTAAATAGGTAACCTCCTAAGTGAATTGCATAATATTTTTCTCCTTTGAAATAGGTGACGAAGTTGATCGAAGCTAATGTAGAGATATCACAAGAAATCCGATGTTAGCTTTGGGCCCCCTTAAGAAAGCAAAAAGATCACATGATACATTATAAATGGTGTTCGGTATCACACAAAGGCCGTGAGCAAAAAAGAACCACACAAAATAGTGGAGTCATGTTAAAGGCAATGACTGAAAGTTATGCAAGTGCAAGAGATAGAAATCCTATATCTGGAGCGTTAATTTCTATGGGATATTGACAGACATCATTGAGCTCTATTATTCTAAAGAGTATAGGTTGTTTTGTTTAAGTGTGACTGGGTTGACAATAGTAGAGGTCTCATCGAGCGAGATGATTTTGGATTTACGCTAGTAAACTTTCGTCGTTTGTTGTATACTCGGCAACAAATAACAGATGAACCTTTTATACTAGCATCTCAGGCAAAACAAGTATTTTATGTACAAGACCCCGTCGAAATGACTGGCATAGTTGTTAAGACAAAGCCCCGAGATTTTTTTGATGTGTTTGGGGAGCAATTTACAACTCATAGATATATGGCAGATGAAACAGAGTTATGGGACGAGCAACATTTGGACAAGACACCATTCAACGTGATGATGATATTAGTTGGGTTCAACAAGGTGTCGATGGAGTTGAAGTCGACGAGGAACCAAGTGGCGGGATGACAAAGATGATTAGGAAAATCCATATTTCATTTTCTATTTTTGATTCTTTGAAGTTTGGAGTTTCAGTATATGTTTTTACAATCTGAATTCCATAATTTTTTGGTTATGTATCAAGTCACACTCTTTATTCAGGCTTTTTTGCAGCCTGTCCTATATCAATTTGTTTTTCTCTTACAATTTATGTAGTTAAGCCTTGGTATCATACTCTTTCTTTGTTTACTCTTCTCGATATGAACTTTTAATCTTGGTCTTGCCTGCGTCAAGGAAAACTTTCTTTTTTGTAAGGTAAACATTGCATATTATTTTACTGATACTTCTAAACTGATTTTTGCCATATTGTTACTTTTAAGTGAAATTGCGAGCATGAATTAGTTAATTGCGAGACTAGCTCATTAATATTATTATGATTGAAATGTTAAGAGAGCATGTTTATAGGGAATTAGTTACTTTCTACAATGTTTAGAAAAGCCACTTCTTGCTGATTTTTTGTTTGACCAGACTGTCCATAGATTTTTAAAATTGAAGTCTTTCTCCGCCCATTTGTTGTAAATCATCTGAGGCATCTCTTGATGAAGAGTGGGTAAATTTGTAATCGATAGTAATAACACTCCATGGGTTTCGTGGGACAGCAATACAAATTACGAGGTGGTGGACCAAGACCTAAGTGGATACGACTCTTTTGGAAAACATTTAGGAAATAAAAGGTGATCTTGCACTAGTATCAGACTGGCCTTTAATTCCCGTATTTCTAAATCATCCCGTCTTATGTCGTGTAAAAGAGAACCAGTCTGTATTTATACCACCAGTTATTGACGTGCATCCTATTTCAGGAGTATCAAACTTGGATAGTGAAGGGGAATGTTCTGGGCATGATTTTACAGTCTCTGATATGCTGGTGTCTTTTGGGAATGATATTGTGGATTTACAACTAACTAAGTCATATCATAATGCATTTGAATTGACAAAATCAAGATATCCATGGTTACTGAGTGTGTTGAATCATTGAACATACCTGTATATGATATGTCTTCCTGGAATGGGGGCAGCATCTTACTTTTTCCAGTACCTGGTTTAATCGCTTGGGCAGGTAATAGTCTCCAAGTTACATGCTAACAAATATGTCGGTTACTTTCTGAGCCAGCTATTATCGAACGAAGATCGTGATAGGCTGTTCACATTGTTTGCATCAGATTCTGTGTCATCTACTATCTGTGTTTACAAAAGAGAAGAGCTAGACATGTTGAGAGAACTTCCTATATAAAACAGTGATTAATTCCTATACAAGGTTGGTTGGCTCTGATCATTGCACAGTTTTACCAACTGTATTTTTTCATCCCAGGATGAGCGGTGTCTTCTTATTCAAGGGATGAAAATCTTTTTCTTCATGCTTTGGGTGTCGTGAGTTAAATGATCAAGAAAGTACTTGTCAAGTTTGTATTACCTGGCTTTGAAGGAAAAACTGTAGGTGAACAGGAAGACATTTTACTTTATTTGTGTATGAATTGGAAAGACCTGCAATTAGATTCTAATACAGTAACACTTTGAAGGAAACCAACTTTGTATCTAATGCAAATGAACTTTGTGCTGAGTTATTTAAACCAAGGGACCTACTTGATCCCTCTGATTCTTTACTTAGATCATTTTTTCGGGGGTGCAAAACAAATTTCCTAACGAAAGATTTACTACAGATGGATGGCTTCGCATTTTAAGAAAAGTGGGTCTTTGTACATCTTCAGCTGATACCATTATTGAATGCGCAAGGAAAGTAGAGTTGCTCGGGAGTCAAGCGATGACCCATAGAGAAGATCTTGAAGATTTTGAGGCTGAATTTTCAAGTCCACGATCTGAGATCTCCCTTGAACTATGGTCTTTAGTGGTTCTGTTTTGGACTCAATATTTCTAATTTTGCAACTCTCTATGACAATGCCTTTTGGAAAAGATCAGTAGAATTGCTTTTATACTGCTGAGAAGGGTCTTCCTTGTATTGGTGGTAAGAAAGGTGGAAAAAGGGTCCTTTCTTCATATGGGGAAGTTACTTCTTGATTCCGTATAAACATGCTCTCTTAACATTTCAATCATAGAATTATCATAATAATATTAGTTACTTGCGAGACTAGCAACATTAATATTATTATGATTCCCTATAAACATGAATTAGTTAGCGAGACTAGCAATTAAACATAGAATTTGCATGAATTAGTTACTTCTAAACATTATTGTGACTGAATTTTGCACTTTATGCTCTTTAACATGTTAGTTTTTTTATTAAATATTGAACTCAAAATGTGTTCATGGATCTTCTTGATTCCCTGCTTTTGCACATAATAAAGCATGCTTGGTGTCTTTTGAGGTTTCCTATGTAGTCTAATCTGTAAAGGGGTCATTTTAATAGTTTTCCTATAAACATGTCCCCATTTCATTGACCATACTCTAAATGCATTAGTTATACGTTTGTCGAGGTCTCTGTACTTCAGTAGCTGTTATTCACCACAGTCACCATATTTGTCGAGGTCTTCTTAAGTCATCTTTTATGAGTTCATCTTTTAAGAATTCTCTCCTTCTTCTATGGCAACAGTAAGTATAAGACTGCACACTCTCATGTTCAAGTTTGTTTAGATCCTTTCTTCATTAAAAGTAACATATGATCTACTATGCCATCATGCATTTTCTCTTATACATTTTTTGATTGTAGTAAGCTAAAATCCCATGGCGACAAGTAGACGCAACCAACTGAATAGGGGAGCTATGCCTACCGTTATTGAGGAACAAGAGTAAGTAGGTGCCAACACTGTCATGGTCGAACCTCCTTTGAATTGGACACCTCCTACTATTTCTGAGGAGGAGGAGCAAACAGGAGTATTGTTCGGCAACAATGAACAACTAGAAGATCAAGTGACAGGTAAAATAATCTTAACATCACACATATTTGTGATTTTAATATTATTGAAGTTAAACGTCAGGGTTTTAATATTATTGTGCATTAATTATTTTTATGTTGGCCTATTTTATACTTAGACCCGAATTCCAACCAGGATGAGCATAGACGAGTCCGTGGCCCACTTTAATGCATAGGGGATGGGCAGAAGATGGTGGCATTCTAGAGATTCATGTCAACAATCTTGGCCAACCAATTGAGGAAACATGTTCCAGACTTGCTTCAAATTTAGGGGTTCTAGCAAATGGCCACCTAGCACCTTTAACTTACCTTGATTGGAGGCATGTACCAGACATTGGGAAGGACGCAATTTGGACTCATATTAAGGTAAAGTAGATGAATAACCACCTATCAAATTAAATTACTTTGTGTCGCAATTTACATATGTGAATAATTACATGATTTTTTCTTTACATTTCATTTAAATAGGAAAATACCAATGCCACAGACCAGATGAGAAAATTTATGATGGGGTCTGTCGAAAGAAAATGGAAGGAGTGGAAGGCCGAAGTAAAGCGTCAGGGTTATACTAAGTATAGACTAATGAGAATGTTGAAGCATTGCCCCCCAAGGGTCGAGGAAAGTCAGTGGCCAAGACTCATCTATTGGGATTCTGATAAGGGAAAGGTATATTTGTATTTATGGAAGCAGTGGTTTTCGGTTTATCATAATATTTTATTGTATATTTATATTTTCTTTGTACCAGGCCAAAAGTTAAAAGAAAAAGCCATTCGTAAAAATTGGACAACACCACACATCTGGTAGAACTCTCCATGCTGAAGTTAGAAATAAGGTAGAACAAATTTAATTTAATTTATTAGTTCATACATTTTTTAATGTGCCAGGAAAGCAGGTTTATTACTAATAATCTGACGCATTGAGTCTTTATACTTATAGTTGGCTAAATCCATCGGATACGAGCCAACTTGTAGGATGGTATATAAGGAGACACATGTAACTAAAGGAAAAGGGCCAGTAAATGAAATAGCAGCTAAGGCGATTGTGTGATCTTACTTCTAATTTTATTTTATTTTATTAACACTTTTCATAAGTTTATCTAAATTGTAGTTATGTTTATATGAACATGAGTTGATTTTACAGCAAGAGATGGATGAACTAGAAGCAAAAAATCCAGAGACCGGTGTTGCACGAGATGATATATAGGCGAGTTATGGGACGTGATAGGCACGATCGTGTGGGGACATATGGGCTCGGTGCTACCCCGACTATGGTATTCAGACCATCGTATAAACTGTCCCAGGATGAGAGGAGGGAGATTGAAACACAACATCAACAGAGTTGGAGAACCTGTGACGTGAAATGGAGGCTGAAAATGAAAGGGTTCGTCGTGATACGATGGCTGAAAATGAGAGAAACAAAACTGAAATGAAAGAGCAGATGGAACTCCAGATGCAAAAAAGTTATCTGATGTGGAATCTCAGATGAATGATCGAATGGAAGCACAAATACAAAATTTACTTGAAGTCATCTGCGTGATAGGTGCTTTCTCACAATCTCCACGCGATGTATCTTCTGGCACAGAACAGGTTAGAATTTATCAACTATTAGATGTATATGAGCTAAATTTATTTGATGGATTGCATGTAATATTTTCTTATATTTATAATGTTAGTTTTTTAAAACAATTTTGAGCGCACATCACCTCCAATATTGCATCAGTGGCACATATACAATCAGAGGTTCAATCAAGAAGACAAACACAACCATCAAAGCGAATACAACAGCAACCACCAAAGCAAGCGCAACTGCAACGACCAAAGCAAGCGCAAACGCACACTGTACCACGATCTCAACTTCGAAGCTATTGTGAGGTTAGAATTTTTATTTCTCCTATATTATGGTGATGAGTTATTAAGATTTTTTTTATTTCTCCTCTGCTAGTAGCATGCTTCTCTTTGTTGGCAGTCTGCAAATTCGTAAAAATTATTAGGATTCTCCTTGTTATATTTAATTTCTACAATTTTTTTCAATGTTCACTGAATAAAAATTATTAGGATAGCTTGATTCATTTGGATTAGCAAATCAGTTTCTTCTCTAGGTTATAAAACTCCATAGTCTTAGATAACTTAGAGATAGTTCCTTCACTTCATGAATTTAAAAAAATGGAACAGTACACCATATATATATAGCAGTTCCTCTTTAAATTAAAGCATTGAACTTTGACATTTATATTAAATATCCTTAAATTTTACTCTTCTTTTCTTGTGTCATTAATTCAGGATCTCATGGCTATGAAGAGGGCGAAAAAGAACTGATTAGTGGAGAAGGTCAACTTGTACAGTAAATCTTAAAAATATTCATTATTTACTCGTATATCCTAATTTTAATTTCTTTTTTTTACAGTTTACATGCATGGTCAAGTTACTTATATGGATTCATAAAGATTGTCTAATTTTTACTTTGAATGAACTTGTATTTTGGTGAATGAATAAAGATATAAAGACTTTTTACACAGACAATATTTTGATTTGAATAATTTTATATTAATATTTTGTTCGATTGTTTGGCGGTGGATGCATTTACATTTGTGATGGGATCTAAAATTTTTATATGTACAAGCACATTTATATTTTGTGCGATTGTGGCAGATATTTTTAACCAATTTTTGTAGCAAATCCAGTGGTTAGGTAAAACGTTGGAAAAATAGTTAAATTCTCCATATGTTTGTCCAATTATTTGAAAATTATCACCCATTAACACAACTTCCAACATTTTGGAAAATTATTGGGAAATAGGTTAAATTTACGACGTGTTTAGTAAATTGTTGGAAAGTAGCATCCAAAATTATATTTTCAATGTTTGTGGAAACACGTTGGAAAAAACCAACTTTTTTAGAAAGGTTGGAAACACAAATCCAACCATTTTTTTGGGAAACATTGGAAAATCACAACCCAACATTTTCTTCGACAAAGGTTGGTAAAAATAATTCCAAAGTTTTATAAAATGTTGGAAATAAGTTTGTATGCCAACGTTTCTACTGTAAAAATATTGAAATTGTTAACCATTTTTGTACTATTATTGTGTTATAACGTTACTGCAAACGTCGTCTAATCCCTATACCAACATTTATTGCAAACTTTATAAATTTCCAACTAGGGCAACGACGACGTTTGCATAAATCGTTGGACAAACGTTGGCTAAACATATACCAACGTTTTATTCAGTTTTTACAACGCTTATAAAACGTTGGGATAGGCCAACTTTCTTGTAGTGACATTGCCTTAAGCATGATCTTACACGGCGCAGGATCTTGCTTGATGAGGTGTAGAGAGGCAACTCAGAGGTAATGTGGACATGGTTGTCGCCCTACTGGGGATAGAATGCAACAAAACGGCTGGGTTCCAGAAGCATATGATTTGTCAAAGAAGGGGTGTGAACTTGGTTTGGTCAAGTTCACCAGTTCTCTCTGGGAGGGACAGTACGTTCTCGACGGAGGTCAAAATAGTACTTTTTAGGAACTTACCGTTGATGGGCATCATGAACAAGTCCCCATTAGCTTGACGAGACGATAAGAACCGTTTGAGTGTACCGTCTCTATGATGAAGGGTCCTTCCCATTTGGGTTCAAATTTTCCTGGTTTTGATATGCGGGCTTGATAAAGTTCGACGCGCTATTGAGCCAAGAGGCATTTTTCGTCCAGCGCTTCCAATCTTGCAGACGCGATGTTGATTGTGTTTCATCAACTGATTTCTGATCACCTTCTGTAGGGAGGGTATTTGAATCTCCAGCGGTAGCACTGCTTCGCTCCCGTAAACCAGAAGAATGGTGTGTTGCCCGTCGGGGTCCATACCGTTGTGCGATAGGCCCAAAGGCATTCGTCGAGCTTCTCGTCCAGTCGCTTATTGGATGACACGACCTTTTTAAGTAGCTTGACGATGGTCTTATTAAAAGCTTCAGCCAATCCATTCTCTGTCGGATTGTAAGCAGTTGATGCCACATTCTGAATATGGTTCTTGTTGCAGAACCTACTGAACGCATGGTTGATGAATTGTGGGCCATTGTCGTAGATAATCCTTCGAAGTAACCCAAAACGGTAGATGACGTGATGCTTGATGAAGCTGATCACTTTTGAGCTTTTTACCTCTATAAGAGGTACTGCTTCCGCCCATTTAGAGAAATAGTCGGTGATTGTCAGGATAAAGCGGTATCCCCTTGATGAAGGAGGAGTGATAGGCCCCACTATATCCATGCCCCAGGCTTCAAATGGCCAAGAGGAAACCGTCGGGTGTAGAGGCTCTGACGATCTGTGGATGAAGTCGGCGTGCAGCTGACAAGCACGACACTTTGCATACTTAATAGCGTCGGTCATCATGGTAGGCTAGTAATAGCCTATACGTCGAAGTCGGTCCTATAGCTTAGACATGGTTGATGAGCTCTGCACGTTCCGTCATGAGCTTTCGAAGAGCTTCGACAGCTTCTTCGTTAAATAGACATCGGAGGAGAAGTCCATCGTAGGAGCACCGATACAGCATTTTTGAGGCTGTATCGTAATATAACTGGAAGGAGCGCCTTCTGACTGAGACTGCCTCCTTCGGGTCTTCGGGAGGATTCCGTAGATAGCAAAGTCGATGAATGGGAACCTCTAGTCTCTGACGTTGATGCCAGGGTCTGTGGCCATGGCATGAGTTGTCCGCATGCACAGTTTATTTTAGGCAAGCTGTAAAACCCCTAATTTCTTTTTTTTAATTTTAATTTTGGTTCTGATTTAAATTTTTTATTATTGTACGTCTCGTAGTCGTATTGTACGTCGCGCACGAAATTTTATTTTTCGTAATTACTCGACGAGTGCAATATGTACGAGCGTACATATTTTTAGAAAAAAAACATTTTTCAATATTCTCAAAATAATATATCTAATAATTATTTTTAGTTATCGTACCGAAATTTCCAAGTTTGTTATTTTATTTATAAAGCCTTTCATTTACACAGTTATAATAATAAATAATTTTTTCCTACAAAATGGTATATTAGAAAGTATATTTACATAAATATTATTTAGACATAATATATAATTAGTAATTATTATTTAGTTTATTTTTAAATAAAAATGAATTTTTGAAACTATTATAATTAGTATTTTTGGAAAATTTTGGAATTATTATGGCAAAATAAATTTGATTAGATTTTTGGATTTAATTTAAATAGTTTAAATTTAAAGATAGAATTTTTAATTTGAGTTAGATTATCTAAATTTAAATTGGAATTTGGATTTGGATTATTTTTATTGGATCGATTTAAATTGATTTAAATTAAATTATTATCTAAATTAGGTTTAAAATATTCCTAATCTTTGTCCAACTGGGAATTCCACATCCTATAAATAGGCAGGTACTCCTCCATAAATTTCTCACGTCCACAATTTACTCAAATTTTTCCAGCGAAGTACGTGCATCGTGTCTGTGGCCATTTCCCTCCATGTCAGCCGTGACGGCCTCGGGTCCGATCCCGGGTGACTCTCTTATTCCAATTCTTGTACAAATACAATTATTCTTTCGTGTCGACAACCCCGACACAAATCAAATCCTAATCCTACTTCTACACCAATCCCTCGTCCTAACAGCAGCTTCCCGACCGATCGTATCTCTGCCATCTTCTTCCCGATCAACCCCTGCAATTACCACCACGTCCTGCCGACGATCCAGCCCCGTCCACAAAAACTACCCCTGCTATTACACCACCACCATCATCACCACAGCCCGACCACACCTCTACCGCCAGCCCAGCCACTCGACACCAGGCCCCACCATTACCATCACCATCGTCGCCGTCTCCTCCGAACTCCCCGACACCCAAACCAGCACCCTCATCCTTGGATACCGCCACCAACGGTGCGTCACAAACTGCCACCGCAGCCGGCCACCACTACGACCATCCGCGGCCACCAAAACCCAAAAAAACCCAAAAAATTTAAACACCACCACCGCCTTACCTGCGTCCGTCGCACACCGCCCACAGAGGGGGGCTCCACCCCATCCTCTCTCGAGCTCGCCACACCACCGTGAGATCCAACCGAGCCGGTCCTCTCCGGCGTGCCCTAGCCGTCCGCGACCACAGTGCCCCGTCCGCTCTGCGCCTCCTTGCCGTCCCACGTCGCACTCCGTCAACCCCCTCATTAGATCTGCGCACCCGATGCACGCAGAGCTTCGTCGTGTGCCATGCTCCCGTAGCCCTCGTCTCCAGCTCGCTGCCACCCCACTCCTCCACGCCGGCGACTCTGCCCTTCTCCTTTCTCTCGATCGCTCCCTCTCCCTCTCGTGCTCACTCTCTCCCCACCAGTCGAGCAGCTCCCACTTCCTCTCTCCTCTCTTTCCCACTCTCCTCAGTTCTTCCCCTCTCTAATCCCTAATTTCCTTTCTCTTTCCTAACAATGGAGAAACAGCAGCTGATGCTTTTATGTTTTGTTTCGATTGCTTTTTTGTGTTCTTTTGTTGTTGAGTTTTATTCATTAATTGTTACTTCTTCTTTCTATATTATTATTATTATTATTATTATATTATTATTATCACTTTTTACAATATAAATTTAGTGTAAGTTATTTATATTATTAGTATGTATATTATCATAAGTATTATTATAATTAGTATTAGAATTATTGTTACTATTTTGTTTATTAAATAAATAGATAGTTAATATTATTTTAAAATTATGTTTGGCAACTCAGTTGCCCAAAAATATTTTCCTAGATTTTTTTATATATTTATTTAAAATATTTTGGACTAATAAAAAATTTAGTTTTTAACCTAGAAATCCTATTTTGATAAGATTAGAGTTTTTGCCTAAAAATTAATTTGATTTTTTTGTATTACCTACAAGTATTTTTACTAAGGAAATATAGTTTCTTTCTAATTCATATTTTTTACTACTTAGGTTTTTGACGAAAAACGAATTCTAATTTTGTAAGTACGTATTTTATCTAAAATATTTTTCAAATTATTATAAAATGTTTTCTAAAATCGTATATGTTATTTATCTAATTTTCTTGATTTCCTCCAGCCTGTGACTAAATCCTCTTATTCCTATTATGTCACCAAATCTGTACTATCTCATATCGACCCAAACTAATTTGACCCTCATGGACCCGATGGAACTGTCAGTGTCACCACCGAGGTCACCTTGCATAGTTGTTACACCGAAGTTGCAGTTCGTGCCACCTTGATCAGTGCAGCACACCAGGCATCCTACCAGGCAAGACACCTTGTCATTTGCTGTTTATTTATTTTAGCTCATATTTTAGCATTATTCATTTTTTTATGCAAAATAAATGTGATACATGGCATAACCTGTTAGAACTTATTGTTCATTTATATTTCCTGCTATCTATTATTTTTACACATTAAATCTAGATTTAAGGGCCACCTTGTGTGTTGCATTCATTGGCCTTGACACATTGTACCAAGTTGTGTGTCGCATATAGAACACGGACGTGCATGATTGGCTGGCCACCGGTATGTACAAGCCGTGCGATAGGAATAACCGCTAATAGAGATTGCATGTTTAGTTTGACTTAGCAGTTAATAGTTGTTTTGTGTTGTGGATACAACACGATAGGCATTGGAAGGGGAGGACAATTCCTTAGCGTATGGGCTTGATGCACTTTCCTTGTGATCCGGAAGCTCCGCTGGAGATACGGGGCTGATGACCCATGATTACTGACGGCCACTGACGTTCTATGGAATGTATGCTCTGATGGGCCTCTAGTGCCCCAAGGGGGGACTATGTCGATCCTATTTAGCCAGGGCCCATGCGTAGGAAGGATTGTTCTTAACTATATTTTACTTAGAACGGTTAGGCACCTTTATCCGTTAGGTACAAGTACTTTTGGTTTGGGTACTTGTATCTGACCGTGGCTTGGAACAATAACTTGTCGCGGATTAGTTCGTCACATCTTGTCCTTGTTTGGTTGTAGGTGTGACTTACTACTTCGATGAGAAGGTATTAAACCTTGTTGGGGTCCGGATACCATATTGGATTTATAGCATGGAAAGATACGTCACCGTGAATTAGTTCACCATCTCCTGTCCTTGTTTGGTTGGGAGGATGGTAAGCTAGTTAATAGGTGTGTATTGGACCATGTTATATTTAATTGACTTATTTATTTGAGCAATATTTATTCAGTTTATATGGCATGATATTATGTGTTGTTACGTCCCTCTGAGGCCTGGTTATCTCGTCAGGTGTGTGCTCTTGTCTTTCGCAGGTGCTCTAGCTCTAGCCGTGACCATCTCCATTTCTTCGAGAATGATTGCGCTTGGATCGTCTTCGCTTCGCTCGCCAAAATCATATCTTTTCTCATGTATTTTTCTTTTACTTGTTGGTAGTGGATTTGTCTCCGCCCAACATATTGTATCAAGACAATTCATTATCATTATATGATATCTTTTATTCATTATTTTGTGTGAATGAGATTAGTTATGGTTTACTGCATTTTACAGCTTATGTATCCATAGAGGCCTATGTACTTCGTATGAATACAGCTGGCATGTCTACGTTCCTAGTCCTACGTTTTTATGACTGGGACGTTACATATTTTTATGGTGGCCCATGCAAGTCAAGATAAATTGTTTGGTCACTTTACCGTACCAAGCAAGCCTGCGAATAGGATTAGAAGTCTAGGATCTCATCCACATACTTGATCTCTTTCTCGATCCCATATTCGAACTACCGTTCGACTCATCGATGGCATCTTGCTTGATTCCTTCTATCATTATGCTTATCTTCCCTTCGTGCTTGCTAGATGTTAGGAAGGTGACCCTACTAGTTAGACATGTTACTTTTGTCCCAAAACAGCATTAGTTCAATTCTTTTAAGTTGGGTAGAATGCCTTGTGACCTAGCAATCCCTTTGTCATTGTGACCTATATTAGTAAGTTACTTAGATTCTAGAATTTAGAGGACCTTAACCCGTCTAGCCACCCAAAGACTTGGACAAGAAGAGTATAGGATGACTGTATGAAGACCATCACATGACATGACTTATATCCTTTAGAAGTTCGAACCAATTTCTACTTTCTTCCAATCTTAGTCCCTCGTGCCTATTTTTACCACCTTGACCAATGTTGCTACTATAATCTAGTTTTGCAAACTCATCCATTTATCGAGTTGTTCATGACTTATGCTATTGAGCTGCTCACTAACATATTGTCTAATCAGAACCGGTGCATGATGGTCTGATCAACCCAGTGCACTTTGGTTCGCTTTTGTCTATTATTCTACGTGGATGGAACATAATTAAACTTATCCTCTAGAGTCCCATCCGCGATTGCCTTGGCAACTCCTTTGAATTATTCGGTCGCCTTTGAACCACGTATTCGTATTCGATAACGCCTCCTTCGAACTCTATTGCTTTCGCCTTCACCTATTTTAGAAGGACGAAGGCGTTCTACTAGAACTTCCTCTAGCCTTCCTATCGAGTGGGACCATTATCATCGATGTTCCTATATCTTTATCTTAAACTACTCGGCCCTATCAAGTCCCTCTAATCGCTTAATTTAAGTGAATCTATTTCGTTCTCTTAAATCGTGCCCTCAACCTACTCTCAAGAGACCATAACTTTAAGGTCTCTAATTTATTTCTTGAACCCATACCATTCTTTATTGTGCGTTATCTTAACCATTTTTCTTCTTGCGTTAATCCATGATTATCTTCGCCATTATTGAAATCACGACTCTAATGCATGTTTTCATTAAACGTCGTTTCCTTGTCTCGTCCAATGATTTAACTGTGCTTCCTCATTGCTACCCCTTTGTGTCTTCTCACCCCCTACTACTTCTTAATTTTGAGGATGAAATTCTTTTAAGTTGGGTAGGATGTAAAACCCCATAATTTTTATTTTTTTAATTTTAATTTGGTACTGGTTTAAAATTTTTATTATTGTACGTCGCGTAGTAGTATGTCGCGCACGGAATTTTATTTTTCATAATTGCTCGACGAGTGCGAATAATGCGTGCGTACATATTTTAGAAAAAAACATTATTCTATAGTTTCAAAATAATATATAATAATTATTTTAGTTATCGTACCGAAATTTCCAAGTTTGTTATTTTATTTACAAAGCCTTTCATTTACACAGTTATAATAATAAATAATTTTTTCCTTCAAAATGATATATTAGAAAAGTTATTTATGTAAATATTAATTGGACATACATATATAATTAGTAATTATTATTTAGTTTATTTTTAAATAATAATAAATTTTGAAATTATTATTATTAGCATTTTTGGAAAATATATTTGGAATTATTGTGGCAAAATAAATCTTTGATTAGATTTTTGGATTTAATTTAAATTGTTTAAATTTAAAGATAGAATTTTTAATTTGAGTTAGATTATCTAGATTTAAATTGGAATTTGGATTTGGATTATTTTTGATTGGATCGATTTAAATTGATAGAAATTAAATTACGAATTATCTAAATTGGGTTTAAAATATTCATAATCTTTGTCCAACTGGGAATTTCCACATCCTATAAATAGGCAGGTACTCCTCCATAAATTTCTCACATCCACAATTTACTCCACAAATTTTTCCAGCGAAGTACGTGCATCGTGTCTGTGGCCATTTCCTCCGTGTCAGCCGTGACGGCCTCAGGTCCGACCCCGGGTGACTCTCTATTCCAATTCTTGTACAAATACAATTATTCTTTCGTGTCGACAACCCCGACACAAATCAAATCCTAACCCTACTTCTAAATTAATCCCTCGTCCTAACAGTAGCTTCCCGACCGATCGTATCTCTGCCATCTTCTTCCCGACCAACCCCTGCAATTACCACCACGTCCTGCCGATCGATCCGGCCCCGTCCAAAAAATCTACCCCTGCCATTACACCACCACCATCATCACCACAGCTCGACCACACCACCACCTCCAGCCCAGCCACTCGATACCAGGCCTCCACCATTACCATCACCATCGTTGTCGTCTCCTCCGAACTCCCTGACACCCAAACCAGCACCCTCATCCTTGGACACCGCCACCAACGGTGCCGTCCCAAACTGCCACCGCGGTCGGCCACCACTGCGACCATCTGCGGCCACCAAATCCCAAAAAACCACCCAAAATTTAAACACCACCGCCTTACCTGTCGTCCGTCGCACACTGCCCGTCGAGTGGGGATCCACCCAATCCTCTCTCGAGCTCGCCACACCACCGTGAGATCCGACCGAGCCGACCTCTCCAGCGTGCCCTAGCCTTCCGCGACCACAGCGCCCCGTCCGCTCCGCCGCCTCCTTGCGCCACCTACGTCGTATCCGTCGACCGCCCCTCATCAAATCTGTGCACCCGATGTGCGCAGAGCTCCTTCATGTCCATGCTCCCGTAGCCCTCGTCTCCAGCACGCCGTCGCCCCACTCCTCCGCAGCCGACGACTCCGCCCTTCTCCTTTCTTCGACCGCTCCTCTCTCCCTCTCGCGCTCACTCTCTCCACCAGTCGACCGCAGCCCACTTCCTCTCTCCCTCTCCTCAGTTCTTCCCCTCTCTAATCCCTAATTTTTTTCTCTTTTCCCCTAACAATGGAGAAACAGCAGCTGATGATTTTATGTTTTGTTTCGATTGCTTTTTTGTGTTCTTTTGTTGTTGAGTTTTATTCATTAATTGTTACTTCTTCTTTCTAGCATTATTATTATTATTATTATTATTATTATCACTCTTTTACAATATAATATTTAGTGTAAGTTATTTATATTATTAGTATGTATATATAAGTATTATTATAATTAGTATTAGTATTATTGTTACTATTTTGTTTATTAAATAAATAGTTATATATTATTTAAAATTATGTTTGGCAACTCAGTAGCCCTAAAATATTTTCCTAGATTTTTATATTTATTTAAAATATTTTTGGACTAATAAAAAATTTAGTTTCTAACCTAGAAATCCTATTTTGATAAGATTAGAGTTTTTGCCTAAAAATTAATTTTGATTTTTTCGTATTACCTACAAGTATTTTTACTAAGGAAATATAGTTTCTTTCTAATTCATATTTTTTACTACTTACAGTTTTAGACAAAAATGAATTCTAATTTTGTAAGTACGTATTTTATCTAAAATATTTTTCCACATTATTATAAAATGTTTTCTAAAATCGTATATGTTATTTATCTAATTTCCTTCGATTTCCTCCAGTGCGTGCTAAATCCTCTTATTCCTATTCTGTCACCAAATCCGTACTACCTCATATCGATCCTAACTAATTTGACCCTCATGGACTCGATGGAACTGTCAGTGTCACCACCCGAGGTCACCTTGCATAGTTGTTACACCGAAGTTGCAGTTCGTGCCACCTTGATCAGTGCAGCACACCAGGCGTCCTACCAGGCAAGACACCTTGCAATTTGCTGTTATTTATTTTAGTTCATATTTCATGCATTATTTATTACTTTTTTATACAAAATAAACTGTGATACATGTCATAACCTGTTAGAACTTACTGTTCATTTATATTTCCTGCTATGTATTATTTTATACATTAAACCTAGATTTAAGGGACCACCTTGTGTATTGCATTCTTGGCCTTGACACGTTGTACCATGAAGTTGGTGTCGCATATAGAACACGGACGTGCGTGATTGGCTAGCCACCAGTACGTACAAGCCGTGCGATAGGAATAACCGCTAATAGAGATTGCATATTTAGTTTGACTTAGCGGCTAATAGTTGTTTTGTGTTGTGGATACAACACCGTAGGCATTGGGCGGGGAGGACAATTACTTAGCGTATGGGCTTCGATGCACTTTTCTTTGTGACCCGGAAGCTCCGCTGGAGATAAGGGGCTGATGACCATGATTACTGATGGCCACTGACGTTCTGCGGAACGTTATGCTCTTACTGATTGGGCCTCTAGTGCCCCAAGGAGGGACTATGCCGATCCTATTTAGCCAGGGCCCATGCGTAGGAAGGATTGTTCTTAACTACATTTCACCTAGAATGGTTAGGCACCTTTATCCATTAGGTACGAGTACTTTTGATTTGGGTACTTGTATCTGACCGTGGCTTGAAATAATAACTTGTCGCGGATTAGTTCGTCATATCTTGTCCTTCTTTGGTTGTAGGTATGACTTACTACTTCAATGAGAAGGTATTGAACCTTGTTGGGGTCCGGATACCATATTAGATTCATAGCATGGAAAGATACGTCACCGTGAATTAGTTTACCATCTCCTGTCCTTGTTTGGTTGGGGGGATGGTAAGCTAGTTAATAGGTGTGTATTGGACCATGTTATAACTCAATTGACATTTATTTGAGCAATATTTATTCAGTTTATATGGCATGATATTATGTGTCTTGTTACATCCCTATGAGGACCTAGTTATCCCGCCAGGTGTGTGTTCTTGTATTTCTCAGGTGCTCTAGCTCTAGCCGTGACCATCTCCATTTCTTCGAGGATGATTGTACTTGGATCGTCTTCGCTTCGCTCGCCAAAATTATATCTTTTCTCATGTATTTTTCCTTTACTTGTTGGTAGTAGATTTGTCTCCGTCCAACATATTGTATCAAGATAATTCATTATCATTATATGATATCTTTTATTCATTTATTTTGTGTGGATGAGATTAGTTATCGTTCTACTGCATTTTACAGCTTATGTATCCATACGAGGCCTATGTACTTCGTATGAATACAGCTGGCATGTCTACGTTCCTAGTCCTACGTATTTTGGGACTGGGGCGTTACACAAACCAAGTCCCGACCCGTCACCGTAACGAAGTGTTGAGTCCCGACGGGGGCAGCCAATGAGGCTGCGAGGCCGGCCAGAGCATCAGCTTCCATGTTTTGCAGCTGAGGCACATAATCTATGAAGATGTAACTCCACCTTCCCTTTCGAGAAATAATTTTAGTTTATTCAATAATAATAACTTTGGTTTAAACCATTTCGAATAACAATAATTCTTGATTAAATATTTTAGAATAAATATTTCATGATTGCTTTTGGAGGGAGATTTGATTTTTGGCAAAGAACTAATTTTCAAATTAGTTAGAGAGGTCCCCAACCCTTTAACAAACTCTATAACAGATTTTTTAGTTGCTTTCGGAAATACTGAAAAGAGGAGGGGCCTGATTGTTAAATTCATTTAGGTGAGGGGCCATTTTATAAATTAGGTTTTCCTTTTCTTTATTCATTAGTGAGCTGGAGAGAGAAAGCTCACTCCAACCGAGCTCTTCTCTCAGCTCCTTTTTCTTCATTTTTTCAACTCACGAAGAAAACCTAACCATAGAAATTCTGATCGGCCATGGCAAGTGAGCTCCCATCTCCGACAATGGCGGCTTGGCGAGTTTCTTGGCAGCAGATAGACGAGCAGAAGTCGAGCACCTTCTCTGGGGATGACGCACAAGCACCTCTCTCTGGTGATCTAAGCACTGTTCTTCCGACGAACGAGATGGTGACGACGACAGAGCTCTGGTCTTATGACGGCAAAATTATTCACGACGGCTAGGCGAGAGTCTACCAACAATCCCTCTTTTTTTTGCGGCAGTAATGCATGGATCGTTTCCTTGGCTAAATCAACCTAAATTCCTGGTAATTTCAATTTATTCCTTGAATCATTTCAAATGGAAGGACACTCAGCTCTAGATCAAATTCTTGTCCGGTCTTTCTCCAGTATGTTCTTTATGGTAACTATTCGGTGATCGACGATCGACGAGCAAATCTTCGATTCGTGGGGGACGTATTTAGATCTGCACTTCTTGTCCGGTTCGAATTCTTGATTTCTCCTTCGATCGGGTTAGCGTGCAGAGCCGAACAACGGATCGAGGTGACCGAAGCTTGGAGAGATTGGTTGAAGAGGCGTGCAGTCAGGATCACGAGAACTGATCAGACCTAGAGTGTGGGAACGGCTTATGGATTGCATCACAAGGATTCATTTCAGCTGGATGCGAAGAACGATGTTCACCCTTAAAACGGGACCTCATATCATTTGAACTCTTCCCTCCAGGTAAATTTCGTACTCTCAATGTTATAGAGTGTTTTATTACGGGTTTTGAATACGTGTAGCTGTGTCCAGGTGTTTTGCGTGTCCTGCGTGTTGTGTTCTACGTGTGGATTGGTGTCCAAGTATGAAGTATCAGGTACGAGGGATCAATTGCAGTATAGCAATAGCAGGGGATTAGAACTTCAAATTTGATGCATGAGGATTTGGTTACTATGTATGATACCTAGTTTTGTTAAAGTTATATTGGTATATTTCTATTTTGATTTGGTTGTATATTCTTTTATCAAATTTGGTTATATATTTTCTTTCTATATTCTTTCGATTTTGTAATCTAGGAAGAGATAACCGCTGGGTTCAACTTAGTCGCTCGTGTCCAGTATTGGAACTATCCGGAGTCGGTTTGTGTCCAGCAAGGCTCTTAGGCTGTGAAGTTCGGTTGTGCTCCAGGCTGGGTGTCCTGTGCAGTAGAGCAATTGGACTATGGCAGTGGCAAGAATTATAATTTAATTTGAATATGGTTTTGTGTTGCAGGATTTTGCTTATATGCTGTAACTAGGATTGGAAATGGCAGAGGCGCAAACTCGTGCTTGGATTATAATAAGTTGGTTGCGTAGCTTGTTGAAGTGATATTACCGAGCTTGGTAATATTGGGTCGGGTGGTGTATATTGTTAGTCTTTATTTTTTAGGCTTGTCTTTGAATGTATATATTTTCTGGATGGGGAATGAACATACTGCTGAGATTTAATTCAGATTTGCTAGGCTGGGATCGAGATGTAGCAGTAGCGCGAGAGCAATAATTTGAAATGGGTTTTGGTTTAGTACAGTTCGGTTGTGTGGTATAGCTTGTTGGGTTTGTATGTGTGATATTGCAATAACTTTTGCAAGGAGTCTTTCCAGTTAAGAGTGTGGAGGGGAAGGTAACTTGCTATGTACTATAGTTGCCTTTATGGTGCAGGGGATGTTGTTTTCTTCTCAAATAATATGGGCATATACTTGTGGTTAGAATTAGATAAGAGCCAGTGTAATAAATATGTATACGAAATTAAAAGTTGGGTTCCTGGAACACCATAGGTAATATTATGATTTTTCTATAAACGGTGGTAGTTCTCTTTAATTCTAAAGTATTTTTTCGGGTAAAATGTTGATCAAGTAAATTAATTACCAATCAATAATAAGCTTTATTTTTATAAATTCCTACACATGTATATGTTATTAGATTACTCTAATTGGTTAGCTTACATAATAATTCTAGATAAGATTTTATTTCTTGCTAGATCATTAGAGAGCAACTAGTAGAAGGGTTAGTTAAATTAGTACATTGTTTAGTTTATAACTTAACCAACTTGTACTTAAATTAAAATAGGAGGACATCCAGCCCCATTGATTACCCGTACTTTCCGGAGCAAGGCAAATACATTCTATGGTCCTGTGTATTTATATATCTTGTACTTCACATGGTGACATGATGTGACACGATATCTTGAACCCTTGTATTTCAGTTCTTGTACTTACTTGTGTCGGAGATGGAAAATACACTAGCTATGTGACCAAAACCCGGTTCTAAAATTCATGTAGATAGCTTAGGCCTCGCACTGTGCACACGGGTCCTAAGCCGTACCGATATTCATGAACTCCTGTACATATTCCTGTACTCACCCCAACCGGTCACATAGGCTAGTTGTATTTCAAACATTGTGCACATGTCATATCTTATACTTCAGGTTCATGGTTTATATTCCTGTACTTTATTTCCTGTACTTTACATTTATCTACTTTCATGTTCTTTTCCTGTACTTTATAATTCATGTTCTCCTGTACTCATTTCCATATCATGATATTCTTGTTCATTACCTAGAATTGTACTTTGCTCGCTCCTGACTGGATATGTTGTAGATAAACTTGCAGGATATTGTTCTACCTTATGGGCCAGAGCCCGGGATCTTAGCTGAGCAGGATAGAGACATGACTTAGCTAGAGACTTCAGGTTTAGACTACTTAGCTTTACTCCTAGACATTGTTTAGAGTTCATAGCATAATTCATTCGGTTGACTCTGGTACCTTTATATATGATTTGTAGAATATGGTGATCTTATGGGATTGTATATAGATGTTGTGATTGTGCACATTTATGTTTATCTGGTTAATTTCCCTAGCTTGGTACAGCTTATTTCGTCGTGTCTAACGACAAAGGCTGGGCGTGTCCGACTCGTGTCCGAGTATTCAGAAGAGGGTCATGACATATTTTTAGTGGTGGCCCATGCAGGTCTTTCCTAATTGTACCGAGGTATTAGTGTACTATTGGGGGACTTGTTTAAACTAGGGAAACTTGATCATAGCAAAGAAATCGGGTACATCGGGTATATTGATATTCTATAAACACTTGTTGTTTTTAGGTTTAAGATATTTAACAGTTTTCTGTTTTTCAGATAATTCAAAAGCACGCGACATCGGAACAATCGATCCACCTACACTTGAGGGTTTCGAGCTCCCACTGCCTTCTATCACTCTACTATACTCATGGGTAGTACGCAGTTGATGGAGATGTTTGAAGAGTCCCTTGACACCCAGAGGGAGCATACCATCCTTTTCTAAGCCAAACTTGTGGATACACTCTCCGAGCCAAGAAGGACTTCTGATTTCCAGACTCTCGGATCCTTGGTTTTTCAACGCCGAGCACATATCTTGCACCGAGAAGCAGATCGAGAACCTGGAGCCACCACTGAAGATCATCCAAGTCTTTGAGGATCTGACTCCTCTAAAGTTTGAAATAACCAACCGGGAGATCCAGCTCGTAGCACATACAACAAGATGGGAAGCTGAAGCCCAGGAGAGACATGAAGACTTTTGATAAAGACAGCAACTTCCTGGACCCACAAAGCGTGTACACTCAGACAATGCTTATTCAGTCACATCATCAGCTGCATCATCAGAGGCAGATTCAGGCCACATTCGTTGTGTAAGAGGCGGGACATCATGATTGACAAGTGTTGCAAGAGGCTCGGACTCTGTTTATACTGCAGAACTTTTTCCACCGGATGAAGGATTACTAGCAAGTCGCGGATCACAATGGACGAAGAGCAGCAGGATCTCAGCAGCCAACACGCAGCAGCCGTTATTCCTACCATAGCACCTATACTTCAGCCCCAGCAGGAGATTCAGATTCAAATTCAGATTAACCGACGATCATTTGTATTTTCTGTCGTCGCCCAGGACACCACTACGACAAGTGTCGTAAGGGACCGAGGCTATGCTTGTTCTATGGATCGCCTACCCATCAAGTCAAGGATTTCCCATAGGTCGTTGATCATACTACCTAAAGACGAGCACAAGGAGCACTAGTACCACAGAAGAAGGACCTGCCTCTCCAGATTCAGCAACACATGGAGCACTGCCGCAAGGACCAGTCTATGTTAGGACAGCTGAAGAAATTGAGTGATTCCAGTCCCGGAGGAATACTGAAGGCGGATTGAAGACAGAAGACTTTTTTGCATGGTTGGAGAAACCATGGATCGTGATTCATCATCCAGTTTCCCTTAAATTTCTCTTAGCACCTAGATCATTTCTTGAAACTTCTTATTTGAAACCTTGGTTGAGGTCAAAACTTATTTGCGATATTGTTTCTTATTTCGGTAAACTTGTTTTCGATCCACAATTCGATAATTGTTTGAAATCTATTATTCGATATTGTTTGTATATTCATTCATGACCTTGATTCCTAGTGATGGCTCCTATTTGGAAATTTTGTCAAACTTTGTTAAATAAGATTTAATTCCTACTCGAGATTTATTTCAAAACCTTGTTCTTCATTGGAAGCCTTGTTTAAGCTTCGTCCTATTCAGGACATTGTTGAGGATTCCTTTGAAGATTTTGAAGATTTTGTTTCCTAGTTGAGATTTGACTCATTCTCTGTATGAGATTTGCTTTCCATTCGTGACTTTGTTTCCATTTTAAGAATTGTTCTCTATTCATGACTGTGCTTCGACTATTTTGATTTGCTTTATTTTCACGTTCAGAATCTTGTTCCTATTCGTAATGATTGGTACTCCTCCATTCACTCTCCTAACCTTGCTTCCTTTTCAATATTCTACTCAGAATTTTGTTTCCTATTCAGAACTTGTTACAAATCGTAATTTTGTTTTTTACTCGGGATTTAATTCTCTATTCAGGGCTTGTTGGAATTTGGTTTATTTAGGACTTTGATTCCATTCGAGATTTTGAGATTCTGTTTCTTATTCCGAGTCTTTGCTTTCGTTCGTAATTTTTCTCATATTCAAGATTTTCCAGACTTTGAAACTTCAGTTTCTACTCGCGACTCGTTGAGACCTTGTTCCTATTCGATACCTTGTTTTCTCGTCAAGATTTTCTATTCAAGATTTTATTTCCTATCATGACTTTGTTGATATTGGTTCTCTATTTGAGACCTTGTATCCTAGAGGTTGTTTTCCCTTCGAGATTTTGTCGAGATTTCGTTGTTATTGAGATGTTGTTGAACCTTGTTTCCGATACGAGATTTTATTCCTTATTTTGAGACCTTGTCTTTTATTTGATGCCTTGCTTCTGTTCATCCTTTGAGACTCTGTTATCCTTCGGGATAACGTTCCATATACGGGATCTTGTTACCATCCCGAATTTTATTTAAGATTTTGATTACTATTTGAAACTTTGATTCCCTGTTTGAGGTTTGAAAATCTCCCTGTTTGCCTTTTTGTACTCACTACTCCTGGTTGAATCCTTGTTGCTTCTTGGTAACTAGTGAAACCCCTTTGTTTTCTAAAAGGAAGATAGCATCACCTTTTATCTTGACTTAGACTACAGGAACTCATTTTGAATTTTTAAAATTTTAAATTCTTATGAATAAAGTTGAGAGACTATTCGATGATCTACTAGGGCGTGGCAGTTGCGCACTGCAGTCATTACCTGGACTACGGATACTAAGGGTTACTGCAGCCAGCAGCGCACTAGCGAAGCATGAACTCTAAGTTGAAGTGATTTCAGACATTCATAGGTTTTGAGTATTATTGAGACTTTGTCATATTCTTCATATCTTGATCTCTTGGGTTGTTTCGTCAATGATTGTTAGAAAATGGGTAAGGTTGACAGAATATTCGGTAACATATTGTTATTTGAGTCACGGAGCCGAAAGTCCACTACAGTCAGATATATACTGGCGGGGTAGGGATTATAAGCAAAGTGATTTCAAATACCTATATGATCTCGTGTACCATGGAAACTATATTTCCTTTTTCATATGATTATCGAGTTTCATGAATTCCAAACCCTTGCACGTTCATCCTGATTTGATACTAATTCGTCATGAGTATTTCGTATGTTTTTCTAAACCAACCCTTGCAAACTTTCTCTTCTTGCATTTTATCCTTGAATCATTTAATTTTTCCAATATATACATCTTGCTAGATTTGATTCTGTCCACCAGATTTTTCTATCAATTGTACTTATAATATCAGGATTTGTCTAAAAACTTTGATCTTGATTATGCCTATAACAATGATTTTTGTACTACACTTTCAAATTTAATCATGCCTAGAAGATTGTGCCTCTGGATTCACCCTCCAGTTATGTTGGAATTCATTTCATCTCGGGCGTGTCTTCGATCATTATCATGTTACTACAACTTTCTATATGTAATCACCGTGTCAGGTTTTAACTAAACTTCATTTACTTCGTGTCCGATCAATTTTGATCATTGTCAATCATTCCATTTCAACCGTTTATCTTGTCATGATATATCACTCCCATGCATCACGCTAAATCCTGCTCTGATCATATCTAGATATTTGTAGGCTATAATAACTAAGCTCTTGTGCCTATCAAATATACAGATAATTTAAATTCCGTTTTGATCATGCCCAAATTCGGCTTTGTTTTATGTATAAACTTAATTGCTCATTTTCAAAATTTTGTCTTGCTTGAAATTATTATTTTTATTTTGCTGCCATACCTCTTTTGAATTTCGAGGACAAAATTTTCTAAAGGGGAGAGATTTGTAACTCCACCTTCCCATTTCGAGAAATATTTTTAGTTTATTCAATAATAATAAGTTTGGTTTAAACCATTTCGAATAATAATAATTCTTGATTAAATATTTTTGAATAAATATTTCATGAATGCTTTTGGAGGGAGATTTGATTTTTGGCAAAGAAATAATTTTCAAATTAGTTAGAGTGGTCCCCAACCCTTTAACAAACTCTCTAACAGATTTTTTAGTTCCTTTCGTAAATACTGAAAAGGGGAGGGGATTGTTAAAGTCATTTAGGTGGAAGGGTCTTTTTGTAAATTGGGGTTTCCTTTTCTTTATTTATTAGTGAACTGGAGAGAGAAAGCTCACTCCAACCGAGCCCTTCTCTCAGCTCATTTTCTTCTATTTTTTCCAACTCTCGAAGAAAACCTAACCTTAGAAATTCTGATCGGCCATGGCAAGTGAGCTCCCATCTCCGATAATGGCGGCTTGGCGAGTTCTTTTTGGCAACGGATAGACGAGCGAAAGTCGAGCACCTTTCTCCTCCGAGGGATGAAGCGCAAGCACCTCTCTTTGGTGATCTGCAGCACTTTCTTCTGGCGAATGAGACGGTGACGACGATTGAGCTCTGGTCTTATGAGGCAAAATTGTTCACGGCGGCTGGCGAGAGTCTACCGGCAATCCCTCTCTTTTTCCGCGGTGGCAATGCATGGATCGTCTTCTTCAGCTAAATCAACCTAAATTTGGTAATTTCGATTGGTTCCTTGAATCATTTCAAATGGAAGGACACTCAGCACTAGATCAAATTCTTGTCTGGTCTTTCTCCATTGTTTTTTTTTGGCAACTATTCGGTGATGGATGATAGACGAGCAAATCTTCGATTCGTGGGGGACTTATTTAGATCTGCACTTCTTGTCCGATTCGAATTCTTCATTTCTCCTTCGATCGGGTTAGCGGACAGAGCCGAACAACGGATCGAGGTGACCGAAGCTTGGAGAGATTGGTTGAAGAGGCGTGCGGTCGGGATCACAAGAACTGATCAGACCTAGAGTGTGGGAACGGCTTGGGGATTGTATCACTAGGATTCATTTCAGCTGGATGCGAGGAACGGTGTCTGCCCTTGAAACAGGACCTCATATCAGTTGAACTCTTCTCCAGGTAAATTTCGTACCCTCTCAATGTCATAGATTATTTTATTACGAGTTTGAATGCATGTAGCTGTGTCCAGGTGTTTTACATGTCCTGCGTATTGTGTTCTGCATGTGGATTGGTGTCCAAGTATGAAGTGTCGGTGGTACGAGGGATCAATTGAAGTATAGCAATAGCAGGGGATTAGAACTTCAAATTTGATGCATGAGGATTTGGTTACTATGTCTGATACCTAGTTTTGTTAAAGTTGATTGGTATATTTCTATTTTGATTTGGTTGTATATTCTTTTATCAAATTTGGTTATGTATTTTCTTTCTAAATTCTTTCGATTTTTCAATCTGGGAAGAGATAGTCGCTGGGTTCAACTTAGTTGCTCGTGTCCAGTGTTGGAAGTATCCGGAGTCGGTTTATGTCCAGCAAGGGTCTTAGGCTGTGTGAAGTCGGTTGTGCTCCAGGTTGGGTGTCATGTGCAGTAGAGCAATTGGCCTATGGCAGTGGCGAGAAATCTTAGTTTGATTTGAATATGGTTCTATGTTGCTGGGTTTTGCTTATATACTGTAACTAGGATTGGAAATGGCAGAGGCCAAACTCGTGCTTGGATTATGATAAGTTGGTTGCATAGCTTGTTGAAGTGATATTGCTGAGCTTGGTTATGTTGGGTCGGGTGGTGTATATTGTTAGTCTTTTTTTGTTAGGCTTGTCTTTGAATGTATATATTTCTGGATAGGGAATGAACATACTGCTGAGATTTAATTCAAATTTGCTATGCTGGGATCGAGGTGTAGTAGTGGCGGGAGAGCAATAATTTGAAATGGGTTTTGGTTTAGTACAGTTCGGTTGTGTGGTATAGCTTGTTGGGTTTGTATGTGTGATATTGCAACAACTTTTGCAAGGAGTCTTTCCAGTTAAGAGTGTGGGGGGGGGGGGGGGGAAGGCAACCTGCTATGTACTATAGTTGCCTTTATGCTGTATGGGGTATTATTTTCTTCTCAAATAATATGGGCATATACTTGTGGTTAGATTTCGATAGGAAGCCAGTGTAATAAATATGTATACGAAATTAAGAGTTGGGTTCCTGGAACACCATGGGTAATATTATGATTTTTCTATAAACGGTGGTAGTTCTCTTTAATTCTAAAGCATTTTTTCAGGTAAAATGTTGATCATAAATTAATTACCAATCAATAATAAGCTTTATTCTTATCAATTCCTACACATTTATATGTTATTAGATTACTCTAATTGGTTAGCTTAATAATAATTCTATATAAGATTTTATTTCTTGCTAGATCATTAGAGAGCAACTAGTAGAAGAGTTAGTTAAATTAGTACATTATTTAGTTTAGAACTTAACCAACTTTTACTTAAATTAAAACATGAGGACATCCAGCTCCATTGATTACTCGTACTTTCTCGGAGCAAGGCAAGTACATTCTATGGTCTTGTGTATTTTATATATCTTGTACTTCTCATGGTGACACGATGTGACACGATATCTTGTACCCTTGTATTTCCTGTTCTTGTACTTACTTGTGTCGGTGAGGGGAAATACACTAGTTATGTGACCAAACCCCGGTTCTAAAATTCATGTAGATAGCTTAGGCCACGCACTGTGCACGCGGATCCTAAGCCGCACCGATATTCATGTACTCCTGTACATATTCCTGTACTTACCCCAGCCGGTCACATAGGCTAGTTGTATTTCAAACATTATGCACATGTCATGTCTTGTACTTCAGGTTCATGGTTTACATTCATGTACTTTATTTTTTGTACTTTATATTCATGTCCTTTCATGTTCTTTTCCTGTACTTTATACTTCTTGTTCTCCTGTACTCGTTTCCATATCATGATGTTTTTGTTCATTACCTAGAATTGTACTTGCTCCTGACTGGATATGTTACAGGTGTACTTGTAGGATATTGTTCTACCTTATGGGTCAGAGCCCGGGATCTTAGCTGAGCAGGATGGAGACATGACTTAGCTAGAGGCTTCAAGTTTAGACTACTTAACTTTACTCCTAGATATTGTTTAGATTTCATAGCATATTTCATTCTGGTTGACTCTGGTACCTTTATGATATACGAATTTGTGGATTATGGTGATCTTCTGGGATCGTATATAGATGTTGTGATTGGGCACATTTATGTTTATCTGGTTAGATTTCTCTAGCTTGGTACAGCTTACTTCGTCGTGTCTAACGATGAAGGCTGGGCGTGTCCGACTCGTGTCCGATTATTCGGGAGGGGTTATTACAAAAGAATTTTACGAAGGTTGAGATGATGTCCAACGATGCTTTGTGATAGTGGATGAGGTCTTCATGGCAGACCTCATATTTCTTCAGACTTAATTGAGGACGAGCTTTAAGTCGCCGTAAGATTCAAGATAGTCCACCTCCAGCTATCTTTCTAACTGAAGCCCCATGATGGGGGCGTTGTACTCCGCAGCATTGTTGGAGCACGGCTCTGAAAGAGAATAGGCGCGCTGGATGACCAGTTTTTGGGAGAGATTAAGACTACCCCCACTCCTACGATAATTTTGGTAATGTTTGCTACTTGCACCTCATCAGATTACCTTCATAGAGCCTGGACGATTCCGAGAATGGGTGCACGGCTAGGAAGTCGGTCAATGCTTGGCCCTTGACAGTCTTTTGTGGTACGAATACCATGTCATATGGTGTCAATAATATCGCCCACGTAGCCAACCGAGAGTTTAGTGCTCCCGATTTTTCATGAGAATTCTGAGTGGATTGATACGGGAGATGACATGGATTGTTTGTCCCGAGACATAGCGGCGAGTCTTCTGGATGGCGAACACCAAGGCTAGACACTTTTTTTCTACGGGGTTGTATCGGTGTTCGGCCCCAACTATCGTCCTGCTGAGGTAGTAGATGGACTGATGGCCTGCTTCGTTGTTCTGGGCCGACATAGCGCCAAGGGAATAGTCCATTGTATGGACAAAAAGCAAGAATGGTTTGCCTACGATGGGTGCCACCAGGACTGGAGGACTTGTCAGATAAGCTTTAATGTCATCGAAACCTTTCTGACATTCTTCCGTCCAGACGTAAGAAACTTCCTTCTTCATAAGCTTGGTAAAGGGTTGATATTTTCCAGAAAGGTTCGCGATAAACCTCCGGATGTAGGCGAGTCGTCCTAGTAGGCCTTGAAGTTCTTGAGGTTCTTCGGAGGGTCCATGTCAAGGATGGCTTTAGTCTTCTCAGGGTTGATATGAATGTCTTTTGCAGTGATGATAAAGCCCAAGAACTTTCCAATAGAAACCCCAAGGAAGGATTTAGCGGGGTTCATTTTAAGCTGATGCGCCCGCATGTGATCGAAGACTGGCTTCAGGTCTCGTAGGTGATCGCCCAGAAGGCGGCGATGTCATCAACGTAGTACTCGACTATCTTGCGAAGGTGTTGACGGAAGATGGTGCTCATTGCTCGCTGGTATGTGGCACCTGCATTCTTCAAGCCAAAGGGCATTACTATGTAGCAGTAAACCCCCTTTGGAGCTCTGAACGACGTGTGCTTCTCGTCATCTGGAAACATCTTAATCTGATTATAGCCTAAGTAGCCATCCATGAAGGACATACGCTCGAAGCCACATGTGTTGTCGATCATTACGTCACTGAGGGTAGAAAACTCATTTTGGGCATGCAGAGTTGAGGTCCTAAAAATTGATGCAGATTCGGATCTTCCCGTTCTTCTTAGTGACGGGGATGATGTTGGCTACCAGTCGGGAGTAGAAAACTCATCTTTTGGGCATACAGAGTTGAGGTCCCAAAAATTGATGTAGATTCGGATCTTCCCGTTCTTTTTAGTGACGGGGATGATGTTGGCTACCAGTCGGGAAGTTGTTCTTCACGAATAAACTCGCTGTCCAAGAGCTTGTCGATCTTTTTGTCAATGGCATCCATGATGTTAGGACGGAAGCGCCGCTGTTGCTGCTTAACGGGCTTAGCTTCAGGTAAGATGTTAAGCTTGTGCATTGCGACTTGTGGGTTAATTCTCGACATGTATTCGTAGCTCTAGTCAAAGACGTCGATATTCTTTGACTAGGTGGATCAAGGATTCTCGGTCCTCCCCTACCAAGCTCTTACTGATGAAGATGGGTTTGGATGAAGATCCATACCCAAGGTCGATCTGCTCGACTTCGTCTTCGGTAGGGGGTTCTCGCAATTCAAAGTGAGACATCCATTGCGCGCCTAGGCGTTGAGCCCAGGGTTCTTCTTCGAAGAACTCATATGTTTGATCATTTTATCTTCTGAAGGATGTACGGATGTCATGTTGGCTGACAACACCTTCCTGAAGACTGAGGCGATTCTGGTATTGGAGTCCCAAGTTGAAGTTTTGATGAGTGAGAATGTATGACATCCTCTGCTTCTGATTCTTTGGAGTTGTTGGAGTTGTGATGTTGCCTACCCCGTCAGGTACGGTGATAGTAGTCTTGCGGCTTTCCTTTTAGCACTGGAAGTCATAGGGGAAGGCATCGACCTTTGTCGTAGTTCAGACCTTGGCCGCTCTTCAAGTTGTAACCCATCTCTTGGATAAGATACTTGGCTCGATCATTGTACCTGTAGATTTATATTCTATCGGTGTCGGGTTCTAGCTCCGTCGGTGGGAGGTCTTGGTGACGCTCAACTTTGCCAAAGATAATGGGCTTCTCGTCCTTGTTCCGAGGTGGGACTATGTAACAGACTCCTTGGTACAGGACGACTCGATTTATATGACTGACAGTCGTTATTTTTGTTTGCAACGACTGTAGAGCATTATCTAGAGTGTACATAGTATTCCAATTTGGAAGACTAGGATAATTGAAAGACACTCTCTTATTGATAAAATACGGGATCTTGTCCTGAGGGATTACATCATCGAGGGATGGAGCATCGACATTAGCCGATATGTACTCTCCAAGTTCTTCATCGGTGAGAACCGGAGCAGCCTTGGGAGGTTCAGGAGAGTTTTTGGGAGCTTGCTCCGTGCTGGCTCCTAGAACTGTGCTGGAAAGGATGTCGAGGTATTCTCTTGTGGCCTGATGGGTGTCGACAACTGAGGAGGTCTGCCTTTGAGCTGCACCTGGAGGGGAGCCTCAGTTGGTGTGCCGGGAGCTTGAGCCTTTCCCCGTAGCTTGGATACGAGAGGAGCCCCACTTTAGGGGGCTTGCCTTTGAGGCCTATCTTCAACGGAGCTTCATTGGATGTCCTGCCTGGAGAAGATGGTGCCTTCCCGTGGAGTTTGACTACTATAGGGCCGATGTTTGAGGCGGCCTCCCTTTGAGTCACACTTTTAGGGAAGCGTTGATTATCATGTCCGCCTCTGAGTTAGCTTCGACCTCAGCTTTTACCTCGTCATCACCGTCATTGGCTTCATTCGAGATGAATTAATTTGTACAGATCAGCATCGGTGAAGACGGCTTCGATCCCTCTGAAGGGATCGACATCAGCAAACTCTGTTCGGATGATGCTGCTGGTGGATACGTATTTCATATATTGATGGAGAGTGGATGGCACCACCATGTATTCATGTATCCTGGCCGTCCCAACAGGATGTTGTAGTTGATGTCTGCATCCACAACATAGCAAGTCACCTCGGTCTGGAGATCGCTGAAGTGACACTTCAAGTGGATCTTCTCCAGCGGCTCATTCTTACTGGAGTTGAAGCCACTGATGGTGGTGTAAGATGCTGTCAGGCGATGCATCGAGATTTCCAACGTCTGAAGTAAAGTTCTGGGATGATGCTGAGAGAAGACCCAGGGTCGATCTGCATTCGACACCATAATGGCACCGGCATACCCTGTGTAATACAGGGGTCGGTTGTGCCTATTGTTCTGAGTAGCATATCCTGTTGAGTGAATGTGATGTTGGGGATGATCTCCCCCATATTATGGCAGTACAGACATGCTGTAGGATCGCCATCAGGCTGCTTGACTTGACTGATGAAAGACTTGGCATCCTTAGGGCTTCGTAGAGAACCTCACGAGTATCTTTGGATAGGCGGAGGAGCTAAAATAGGGAAAGACGGGCTGGAGTATTGGCCAATTGTGCTAGTATGTCGAAGTTGTGGGGCTTGGCTAACCCCAGAGCATTGTCTTTTCGAAGAGGCCTGTCGAATCGGGCCTCCTTCTGCTTTTGTTTATCAGTTGTAGAAGGTTGGGATGAACCTTCTCCTTGGACAGCTGTGGTGATGTTAGGAGGTGTCACTTCGGACGGAGCCTCCTCTGGCTGGACGTTCTGCTGTGAATGCGTTTGTACGGGCAGTGCTTCCTCAAGGGAGGAAGTCACCATTCGGCAAGACTTGGTCTTCTTGCCTTTGCTTTTGGAGGTAGAGGGCACCCCGGTTGAGTCAGCTCTGGAACGAGATCCGAGTAAACCCAGATGAACTCTCCCTTAGATGTTGTGAGTGATGTTATCCCACCCACGTTGTCGTGGGTTGGTGTAAGGTTGACTACTTCCATTGTCGCCCTTGGGATGGGGACGATGCCATCTTGAGCTGTGGTCGGCTGTAAGGTGTCGAACTAGAGCGACACCATATTGGCCGAGACTATCTTCTCCTCGTAATCGGAGATGACGTTCACATTGATCATGCTATATGTAGTCTTTGAGGATGTAGCAGACTTTAGTTGGATGTCCAACGAATAGATAGGTAGTGACAATACATCGGGTCGCCGACTTTGCCTACTTCGT